>OZ037776.1:26455200-26457700 GCA_964035525.1 Porites cylindrica | reverse complement strand
GGGGGCCTTTGAAATCGATGTTGATTCTCTCGAATGGCTGAGTGGCTTTGATAAGGGGAACCTTCTCTGGGCGATGGAACTGAGGTCTGCATTCACAGCATACAGGGCACCGGCTTGTCATCTTCTTAATCTCCTCAAGAGAGTAAGGTAAGTTCTTGGTTCTCACGAAGTGATTTAGTCTGGTGATGCCTGGATGGCAGAGAGCCTTATGAAGCTTGAAGAGGGAATCTTCAGTGGCCATGGCACACATAGCCCTGGATAGTGTATCTGCTGGGACATTATCTCTACCTGGCCGATAGACGATATCAAAGCCGAAGCAGGAGAGTTCCAGTCTCCAACGCAGGAGTTTCTCGTTCTTTATCTTCCCTCGGTGTTGCTTGTCGAACATGTAAGACACTGATTTCTGGTCAGTTTTCAGGATGAAGTGCCTTCCAGCAAGGAAATGTCTCCAATGCCTCACCGCTTCTATTATGGCCTGGGCCTCCTTCTCTATGGATGCATGCTTCAGTTCACTGCCTTGAAGAGTTCGTGAGAAGAAGGCAACAGGTTTTCCATTCTGGTTAAGAGTGGCCGCTAATGCTACCTCGGAAGCATCGGTTTCAACCTCAAAGGGAATAGTCTCGTCAATAGCAGTGACAACAGCGTCTTCTATCGTTTTCTTGAGGCTCTCGAATGCTTCAACAGCTGGTGGGGGCAAAGGGAATGTCGACTTGCAAGAGGCCATTGGCTTGATTCGATTCGAGAACTTTGGGATCCATTGTGAATAATAGGAGAATAATCCGAGACACCTGCTCATGGACCTTGGGTCGTGTGGAATGGGGAGTTCTCGAAGGAGTCGTAAACGATCAGGATCTGGCCGTATGGTACCCTCTTCGATGATGTATCCAAAGATGGGAAGGCACCGGGTTGAGAAAATACACTTTTCAGTGTTATAACAGAGGTTCTTGCGTTTAGCAGCTTCAAGGAACTGTTTCAATTTAGCGTCATGATCCTCTTGGTCCTTGCCACAAATAGTAACGTTGTCAAGGTAGGGGAAGCTCGCCTCAAGACCATTCAGGCTACTCCATTGGTGACCCCGAAGGGCAGGCGAGTGAACTGATAGAGGTTGCCTCGAGCTTCAAAGGCTGTGTAAGGCTTGTCTTCTTCCTTGAGCGGCACTTGATGATACGCACTTCGAAGATCAATGGTGCTGAAGACTCTGTACTGGGCGATCTTGTCGACCATGTCGGTTTTTCTGGGCAATGGGAAAGCATCTAGAAGTGTGAATCGGTTAATTGTTTGTGAGTAGTCGATTGCTAGCCTCTTCCTGTGATTTTCATCCTTAGTCACAACGACCTGAGCACGCCATGGTGGAAGGCTCGGCTCTATGATGCCTTCTTTGAGTAGTCGTTTCACTTCTTCGTCAATAAAGGCGGAATCCTCCCGACTATATCTTCGAGACTTCGAGGCAATTGGATGGCAGTTTGCCGCCAGATTCGCAAACGGCTCAGGTGGATCTATATTCAACGTACTAAAACCACAGATGGCCAAAGGTGGTTCGGAGCCCCCGTAATGGAAAGTGACACTCGAATGCTGGGATTGGAAATCAAGACCAAGGATTAGGTCAGCACAAAGTCCAGGCAAGACGGACAGACGGTAACCTGCATATTCACGTCCTTGGTAGGTGAGGTTAGCGGTACACGTACCAGTGATACTGACTGTACTAGACACTGAGGTAGCCATGGATACTGTACCAGATGAAGGATGAATGGTGAGAGCGGCCTTCTCCACCAACCTTGGATGAATAAAACTTTCAGTGCTGCCACTGTCAAATAGGGCTTTGACTTCCAAACCTTCGACAGTAACAGTTCCCAAAGACTTCGAAAGGGATTGAGGGGCACCCACTGTGGCAAGTGTGGGAGACCAGGCTGCAGCCGAAACTTTGTTCTTGCTGATCTTCTTCGAACGGCAAAGTTTTGCAAAATGGCCCTTTTTCTGACATTTAGAGCAAACTGCATCTCGGGCAGGACATCTTGAACGAGGGTGGTTACTGTTTCCACAGAAGAAACAAGTAGAGGCATCTGATCCTACTGCAGCTAGTGTGCCAGAATCTATCTGCTCCTGATCCTCCGTAGCGGTGAGTGGAACTGCTGCATTTACAGATAAAGGAGGACTAGCGTAGTATTCGGAATTACGCATAGCCAACTCTAGAGACCGAGCTTGATCAAACATAGTCTTTAAATCTAGCGTATTGTTCTCCAATAACCTCTGGCGTATCGAAGGTGAACGTAGCCCAGTAATGAAAGCGTCCCGGATGCTTTCCTCGCGGTATTTAGAGGCAATAACACTTTGGAAATTGCAATCCTTGCTAAGTGTCTTCAGAGATTGAAGAAATTCATCCAGCGTTTCGTGAGGTTGTTGGCACCTCGTCGCAAGTAAATGGCGGGCAAATATTTCATTCCGAGGCTTCACAAAAAGTGCTTGTAATATTCCCACCGCTGCTTCATACTCTGTGCACTCC
>OZ037776.1:26432700-26445200 GCA_964035525.1 Porites cylindrica | reverse complement strand
TCCGGTCAAGTAGCTTCTAAACCATTCTATTGCTTCTTTAGAGGTACCCATTGCACATAGCTTCTTTAACAAGGACATGTAATCAATGCTGTCAAATGCCTTGGAAAGATCTAATAACACCAAAGCAGTGACTTGCTTGCGATCCGTTACCTCCAGGGCTAGATCTGACATCAAAATATTGAGTGTCTCTGTCGAATGCTGTTTCTTATTCCCATTCTGGTGTCCAGTGAGACAGTTTCTCCTTATTGCATATTCGGTGAATTGATTTAAGGCTACTCGTTCACATATCTTAGATAGCGCAGGTAACAACGACACAGGTCTATTCTCGTTGGCTACTTGGCTCGGATCTCCACCATCCTTTAGAATTGGAACAATTTCAGATTCTTTCCATGATGAGGGAAATACAGATGTCAAAAGTGAACTGTTTATGATCTCGGTCAAAATCGGGAGGATAGCCGGTACAGCATCTTTCACCACTGCCATGTGTAATTTATCTTTCCCTGGTGCTTTATTTGAAGGAAATGACTGTACAATCCTAATGATCTCGAAAGAGGTAGCAGCCCGAAATCGAAACTCCTTAGCGTTTTCTCGAAAATGAACAGTCCTCTTTATTCATCTAGGAATTAAGTCCCAAGTAAGATGAGCTTCCGTATCATCACGTGTCCTGTCTTAATGGTGTTCACCTTACCCTTGGCTGAAGGCCAGTTCCCTACAGTCATTCCTGACGAATCTGAAGAACAGGAAATGTTGTCCAATCCCAAAAGGTTTTAATGCGCCATGCGGTAGCGATGGAAACAGAGGTACAAGCCAGTAATTGGTCATTCGTGATTACACCTTCAAGTACAGTCATTACCAACCTTTCCAGAAAGGCGACGAGCGCCACGACTGGCCTCATGCTCTTTACCATAAAACGCGCAAATGCAATTCAAACGTTTCTGTACATGACTGCAGAAATTTAGTGCGAGTTTGGCTACTATGGCAAAGACTGCGCAACGAAGAAAAACCTGACTCGTGAACAGTGAACAAACCTATTATATTCCCTTATAAAGATGTGTGACTTAACGAACATGAAACCTGGTTTGGAACGGATCACTGAGAAGGAAAAAGAAGATAATGTAATTAAGGAAACAGGGATATACAATGACATTTCCAACCAAAGAAGAAGTCAACTTTGCTCTCGGTTTGAAACATTTGACCTGCCACCCTATGGCGCAGAGTCAAGCTGCAATTTTAAAAACATCCTGGAAGACTGCGCCAGTACAAAGACCGGTTATCGTTTGCCAAATATCCCCACCTTACATAACCAGGTTCACATAGTCGTGAGTGGAGCTATTTGGGATGTACCTCCAGCCTCAAACGACCCCATCTTTGCACTTCATCATTCCTTTGTGGATCGTATTTGTGAGAAATGGTTTCGCAAGTTCAACAAGAACGCTTCGGTTCTTTCAACCAACAATTCACCCATCGGACACAACAAAGATGACGTCATTATACCAACTTTGTCCTTTGTATACTCATCAACAGATGTTTAAGAAGTCTTTCGAGTTCGGTTATGACCACGACGATGTCGACAAGAATGGTAAATACGCATGAAATTTCTACATGACCTTCCTACACTTTTTCCTTTAACTTAAATGCGATTTAGTGTAATTGTAGTGTAGCCCTTTGAGTGAAAATAAATTCTATGTCAAGTCACTCGAACCCCGCTGTACGGACACCCAACGTTAATTACGAACAGTTTTCTTTGTTCCTAGAATCTTAATTCAATCCCTTTAATACCTGTAGTTAATGTATGTGTACTACGGACACTTTTCTCTTTCCAATCAACAGATATAAATTTGTCATATATTAGGAGGGAGAATCCAACATTGAACATACAGCTTATAAATTAATCATCTGAGCTTGCTCTTCTGTTTTAACCGGACTTTACTTTTCCTATGATCGAAACATGTCTTGCTCTCTAAAGACGGACTTTTTACGGATTTTGATTTACCGAAGATGGTGGTATTATTAGTTTCCATAAAAAAACAAACAAACAAACAAACAAGAATGCAAAGTGGATAAGCTCAAGTTCAAGAAGTTGGAGGTCATTAAGCCGTGGATCAAACACAAATCGGAAGTTCTAACACGTGAATAAATCATTCAGGATCAGTCCAAATGAAGTTTTAAAGTCTTGATTGTTTAATACAGTATATCATTCATTAGTAGTAGTTACATTCATTAGATTAGTAAAGGATAAAAAGGGGAGGGGAGGGAAAGGAGGCTTAAAAGAGAGGGGGGGCCCTTTAACTTTCTCTCCTTGAATGGGGGGGGGGGGGGGGCTTATTTGTCACAAGTGATAAGAGGACAAATGCCCCCAATGTTGCGGAAATTTAATAGAGAGCTTTCATTAAAAGTGTCAATTTTTATAACCATTTTTAATATTTGCTGGGCAATAACTACTTACCCTGCGAGCAGTGGTCTCTCCAGGCCGGACGCTACGCTACGAAGGGAGAGAAACCACTGCGAGCATCCGTCTGCTTTTCCATCGAGCATGCGCGTCCACGTGATGACTACGAATATCCAACGACAAGACGGTAACGAGAACTTTAACAAAACAATAGGTTTAATAAGCAAAACAGCAACTTTGCACGCGCATCACGCTTTTATTTTTGCATTTCTTTGCCATTTCTGCACGACTACGACGTGAAGATGCCTAATTTTGCGTTTTATGGATAACGTAAACAAGCAACGACGAAATTTATTCTTCTTTCGCTCTTGGACTTGGATATGGTCCCTTGGAATTCAAATCCATTTGGGTTCGCCTACATTTGACAAAGTAAGTAAATAGGAATAAATAATCCAAAAAAATACTGAATATTCACAGCAGGCTCGCGTTAAGGCAGCAGTTGTAAGCTTAAGCAAATGCGCAAGAGCCTAAACTTGCTTTCAAACAGGATTTACCTGTTTAAAGTTAATTTATTCGTCCATAGCGCTGGACGGCGGCTCGATCAAAGAAGCAGACGAATGCTCGCAGTGGTTTCTCTCCCGTTCGTAGCGTAGCGTCCGGCCTGGAGAAACCACTGCTTCCAGGGTAATAACTACTTTGCAAAAACAGGAATTTAACTTAGAAATCTCACTCAGATGTTTCATGGGCACGTTTTTCGTTACATACCGTAAATCCTCTATTAAGCCCTCCGGGGGGGCTTATTTATTTCAAGCCCATTTTAGGGGGCTTAATAGAGACGGGGGGCTTAATTATTTGATAGGGGGGCTTATTTATTTAGAAAAGACGATTATGTCAGTTCTCCATAAAAAAACTAGAATACAAAGTGGAAGAACTCAAGTAAAAGAAGGTTGGAGGTCATGCAGCTGAGGATCAGAATCACATCCGAACTTCCAGTTGGTAAATAAGCCATCCCGGATCAGTCCACACGAACCTTTACAGTCGTGATTGATAATAAAATCTATCATTTACTTGTCAAGAATAATTAGGGGAGGGGAGAGTTGGGGGGCCTTAATAGAGAGGGGTGGCTTATTAACTTTCTCCCCCTGAAAAGGGGCGGGGGGGGCTTATTAGAGGGAGGGGGCTTATTTGAGGGGGCTTATAGAGGATTTTCGTTAATGAACAATGGGTCTACACTACTCGGGGGAGGGGGAACAGTGGTGGGGACGACTCTCCTTTAAATGTGATGGGAGAATAAGGCTTTTAAGACATAAATGGAGATATGGCTTGGGTATACAGTGGAGCCCCTTCTTACGGCCACCTCTGTAATACGGTCACTTCGTTATTACAGGTATATGTGGACTGTGGACTGTGGACTGTGGTTACGATATGGAAGTGTCATTATTTGGTATCTCAGCAAACCGAGTTCACCAAAAGCGAGACTACGCCAACAGAACCCAACAGCAATAACTGAGTCAATAATTACTGTCTAAATGAACATGAAGCATAAATATAGTAATTGTGTATTGCTGGAGCAAAGACTGCTGTTGTCTCTCTTTGAATCCAACAGTGTAACTAACCACGAGTCCGCAAAATTTAGCCTCCCTGTTTCTAGGTTATTTTTGGTCGCCATGGTTTCGGTTGAGCGGCTCTTTCGCGTACAAGTTCTTCTTGCATGATCGTTCACGCTCTTCTTCCATCTTGCATCCTGATTTTCACGATACAATCTGTGAGATATGAAAACAAACCATTTTCATAAGAGTTTAAGTGTCTTGGTCTAGCAAGAGAGAATATAGACCCTTTCTACTCTCTTGGTATAGCCAATTACGCTCAAACTGAAGGAGTGTCCATCTGGAATTGAATGGGGGTTTCTTGATGCCGCGGAAATTTTGTTGGTTAGTAGTTTCAGTTGTGGTGTGTCAAGAATGACCGGGTATTGTTGATTGTATTAGTGAGCTCTTGTCTATTTTTTTAGCGTGTAGATTACATATCACGTATGTAACTGCACAAAGAGAGTGCAGACATAAAGGCTTAGAAAACCCAACTGACGGACCAGAGGCCACATAAATGTCGTGCTTGAACCGCTGGAAACAACGGCGGTCTTCACTCGCTGTCCTAGCAACCTTTTTTTCACAAGAACCTAGCCTTATATCGACAAAAAAGGCAGTGTTGGGCCATTATCACAGTCTAAATTATTTGCTATTTGGCACTGAATTTTCCATTGCCATTTTAAAAACAAAAGCTTCACATTTACAAACAAATTCATATACAGAAACTCTCAAACAACCATGGTTCGTATCCTTCAGCCTTATAAAGCCTCTAGGTAATTGGCTAAAGTGTAGTGCGACCTTTACTAAAAGGGAACGTAGAAATATGGCAACTTTGCGGCAAACATTAAAAACTCATCATGTGTTCTCTTACCTTCATTTTCGAATTAACAGTCGAATTAACCAGGTGATGATATTTATAATGTGAGCCTGAGGAATGGCGAGGTACAAAGCCGTGCAGCAATAATCAGTCAGCAAGATAGTGGTCATCACATCAAACGTGTCCTGCCAGGTCCAGTTAATAATGTTGGTTGTAATGTTGGTTGGTTGTAAGAGATTGAGCGATAGTAAGAATTTTTTTTTAAAAAAGGAACAACCAATAAAACACAAACACAGTGCAAATGAACAACAGGTTTAAAAAACTACAAAACGGCACAAACCGTGCGGTCTACTCACTTCCTTTTTTCCATACAATATCTCCGTGACTTGAAGTTAATGTTACCTAGAAAAGTCAAGAAACAGATTGCGACAATCACGGACGGGTTTATCAGTCAGGCCCGTAGGAACGAATTTTCCCCCACCAAATCATGAAAGTCTAAACACTCAGTCAAACCTCGTTACTGAGGGGGTCATAGAAAGTGTCCGTATTAACGGTGGGTCCATATTAGGCCGGTTGAATTTAGAGAAAATGTAGGGGCTTTCTTTTCCCCAGGGACAAAGCAAACTGTCCGTAATAACGAGTTGTCCGTATTAAGCGATTGTCCGTAAAGCGGGGTTTCGCTTAGACTTGCTTCAAGTCGACCTCTTGGCGAGCGGAGCGAGCCTTGTTTTGCCGCGAAGCAGCCGACCGCGAGCGACGAAGGCGCGAGAGGTCCCGCGCCATATGAAATCCGACGAAGGACTTTTTTAAAAGTCTAGGTTTCGCTCAACGTAGGTCAACTTCTGAAAAGTGTCCAAATTTTAACAACCTGCGAGAGTGGCCTCCTGAAACTGTCTTGAATAGCAAGTTTTCGAGATTCGTATAGATTTCAGGGGAGTAGCGTGAGTTTTTGAAGGTGCCACGCAAAGGGAAAAAAGTGAGAAGTCCGAAGGCGCTCCAAAGTAGAGGGGATTACCGTCTGGGGCTATGCTCCCCTCCAAAAAAATTTAAATTTTGGGGCTCGCAAATGCCATTTCCTGCGTTATCCACAGGACATTTTAATAAATACGAAAGAAAAAGCAAATGGTTAGAATATATTTTACCCATCTCTAATGTTGTCGTTAAAGTACAGTGTTTACGTAAAAAAGGTAAAACAGTGACGCCATCAAGGAAATTACAAGCAAAGGGCAAGATAGCCTGTATGACAGCCGTCTCTCCTCGTCTCTACTGCGAAATATCCCTAGTCAGGCCCGTAACCAGGGGGGGGGGGGGGTACACGGGGTGCGTTCGCACCCCCCCCCAACAGGCTCCAACGGTCCGCATTTTGATACTCAATATCCAAGTTAAGGAGTGCAGTCGGTTAAACTGAATTATGTTTCAAACTTAACAGTGATGTTTAAACAATATCAAAGAATGGAAAAAACAGTAGTGTATTCAGTATTCACTGGGAAAATAAAACCAGCTGCACTCTAGTAACCCGAGCCATTCATTTTTGGGCCAGGAAAGGCTGTCCGGTCCCTCGCACTAATGCACATACATTATCAAGTTAAAATTGTTTTGGATGAGGTGGTAAATCTGTTTGCCACCAAACACCCACGGAGGCTGGAGCTCGGGACTACTCTGAGGGATTAGTTCCGCAGTATTTTGATGTATCATTTACATCGTAAAATTACTCCTCTGTAACTTAATTCAAACAGTTGTCTTCGACAAATGTAATATTCATTTCCTATCGTGTACTTTAAAGTTACAATTTCTCATGTATTGCCACTTTCCTAAATAAACGGATCAGACAACAAAAAATACATTTCGGTAGTTTGGTCCACTTTGGCCTCGTTAGCACCCCCCACATAAAATCCTGGTTACGGGCCTGCTAGCGATTCGCTAGCTAAGGGCAAGGCGTTTACCCTTCAGACGGGCAAAAGACACCAATGTAATGCGAAAAATTTAACAGTCACACTTGTTTGACGATAAAAATGCTTTCAGGAAATCAGTATATTTATATGAAAAAATTATTTTCCAGATTTCAGCTGTAGGCACCGGCGTATGTGCATATATGGACGCTACGCTCCTGGATTTCTTAATGTGGTTGATCAATCTGACAATCTAGTCTTGATCCCCTTCGCTAACAAGTCCAAAGCTTCAAAATATAAAATCTGTTATAGTCTTGTTCAGTTCCTGGAAAATGTGTGTCAGATTGTCCTCTATCAATGCGCTTTTCTAGCATTACAGGGATTTAAACTGACTCCACTCCCACGGCCCTGTAGCTATTAAATGCGCGTGCGATAACCAAATCTGTTCATTTCTTCTTTTTTTTTCGTATTAAGGCATCGATATCTCCGAAATGTTTCCACTGATTATAACAACTTTCGGAAGTATCTTATTTTAAAGTATAACCGAAAATAGCTTCTTAATTAAACAACAAACAAACAAAACGAAGATTAACCAGTCACTTTCAAATCAGTTTCGTCCTTCACAAAATGATCGATTGATGCATATTTTCCAAGACGAAAGATGTTGGGAGAGATTCAAAACCTGTTTTTTTTTAGAATTAGGAGATGTAAAGGGATAGGAATTTGTTAGATGTGAAGGAGAGTGCATCACTGAGTACATACAATTTGTAAGATTGCAAGCCTTCTTTCTGAGTTTGATTTGATCTGATCAAGTGCATGGTTGTTACACCCTTGTTCCACAGCTTTGCAGTAAGCCTCTGTGAGTCAGCTAGGCATCTGGCAGCTTTCTTTGTGCAAAATAAAGTTTCCTAAGTAATAAAAAGGTTCCAATGTCAGTGTCCTTCTGCTGCAGTGCAAGCCGATTCAGTTCCTTGGCATAACTTTTGTCATTAGAATACCTTCCCAGTGCAGTAGAAATTTCATCCTCGTCACTTTCAAGCTAAGCCTCGTAACGGTATTACGATTTTCAGGAACTGTTTTATGTAAAGCTACACGATAGTATCCCATAGCAGCAAGCTCTAGGGGCGTATCAGGCCAAATTTTATCCAAAATGTCTACTGAAACATATTGGTCAGTATCGCCAAGAAACATAACGTTATCGTTTTCTTGTCTTTTTGATGAACGGATTTCAGGGTGCAAACCAGAGAGGGACAAGGAAGTAAATTTTGGAAGTTCAGATGATTTATCTTTACCTAGTTCTTCACGGTCAGAATGACCGATAAATACCACGATTGGTTCATGGCGTTTATTTGTTCTATTTTCCATGATATCATTCACCTCCCTTTCAGTCTTGCCAGACGACGCGGTAACAAAAATTTTTCTGGGGTTGTGTTAACTTTACCGTCCTCCTCTGTGACATTCGGGAGTTTACGCAACGATGACGGCGAAGGCTACGAAAACGTCACTTAAAAAGTGAATTTGCGCTGCCTCAAACTTTATCGCGCTTATTCCGTCTCGTTTAATGTGTCAAATGTTGGCAAATTTGATTGGAGTTGAATTCTAAAGGACTGCATCAAAGTTTAGGAAAAGAAAAAGAAAGTTGTTGTCTTTTGCTCCCGTCCTCGACAAAACGTGAAATTAGGCAGTTTCACGTTGTAGTTGTGCAACGACGGCAGAGAAATGTACAAAAAAGCGTGAGTTGTTGTTTTGCTTGTCTAAACCTATTGCTTTTTTGCCGTTCTAGATGGCGCCGTCGTCGTCGTTGCGTAAACTGTCTATTATCAGACTTCTTGGACAAAGACATGCTGTCAGGCGTGCTGTAAGTCATCAGCTGATCGAATACTGGAAGCCACAGGGCAAGTTGTCTGATCCTTATCATTTAAGTCCAAAATGAACATGCCGTGTGCATTACGGTCTATGTGAAAATGGTTAATAAGCGAAAGTTTGTGTATATTATTGAAGTCCGACTTAAAGCTTCTGCAGCGTCTTGTTTAAAGTGCAGGCCGGTACCACAAGTCTGGAAAGACGCTTAGAATCTCAAAACATTGGGTTACATTTTTGTTATTTTAGCCTTAATGATAACTATAATAACCCTTGGCCGCAATTAATCGGTCTTTTAGCAACCTTGTTTTCAGCATCAATAGGAGACTGACGCAATTTCAACTGTGAACACTTACTGTCTAATACAACTTGGTAGTGAATTTTTTGGGTAAAAATACGTTCTTTAAATAAAAATATATGTATGCAGATTCAAATTTCCTTGCGCTGACACGAAAAGCTGTCCAGTTACAGCAATCTCACCGAAATCACTGTCCTTATTTGTGAACAGAAGCCCTAACTATCCCGTGTGGTTTTCGTGCCGGCGCAAAAGCTATCCAGTATTAATAGTAATGTGGACATTAAAGCCAAACTTACACCGTCTGTCGGACAAGTAGAATCCGATGCAGTAACTGTCCTGTGAGCAAATACGTCTGAGTTTATGTCCTTTGGCCACTCGATACCAATATATAGCCATTTCAAAACCAACTTCACGGCAATAAAGACACTGTTCCATGCTGATGCGCATGCTAACCATGTGGAGTTGTTTCGTGCCGTATCTCGCTGGATGATTTCTTGTTTGGCCGCGGTTGGATGTTTCCATGACTTGTTGATTAGATCCTTGTCTATTTCCGACTTTAGACTGACTGAATTATGGCGGCTTGATTTGTTTTCTTGCACTTCTTCCTCGTTTCTTTGTGCTGGTACGCTGTCTCCGAGAGGCAAATGTTGCTATTTTTGCGGGAGGTTTAATTGGAGTAGACAAACATCTCTTTCAAAGGGTTTCTCTTATTACTTCCATTACTCTACCACTGAATTATATTTTCGTTCTACTACTCGCCAATGTCGCTGTTATTCCAAAACATAAAACAACTAATTACTGTCTAAAAACACGAACGAAAACCCCATCCATGTCATCCATGGCAAAACTAAAAGGCGGCAGATCGTGTTTCATAACTAGATGACGTGTATTTTATAAATGCGTGCAGCTCGTAGGTGAAATTATGCTAATTTCTGATCACCAATTTAATTTTGAAAAAAACATCTCATACGTCTTTCTGTTTCTTCGAAACTTCGAAATTAGTTTCCCCTCAGTTTTTACTGTTTACCTTGTTTTGTTTTAGAGAGAAAAACGGAGAAAAAACCTCACAACTAACCTCAATAAATTTTGTTTATACGCGGTCGCCGGATTTGCAACGCATTGCGCGAATCGCCATGGCGCGTTGCACTCGAGAAGCAAAGTTTGAAGCAGTACAACGCCACTATATCAAAATATATCAATCTAATTTTTCGTTATGTTATATTAAATTTGTCCCCCTTTAACATATGTAAAAATTGAGGATAAGGAGTGTTAAGCTTTTGCAAACGAAACGGCGAAAGACGATTAGGTGATATTTGGTGAAAGGAGGAGGTATTCAACACTTTAAAATTAAACTCAAATTTTGGCATTACACGACCAAGAAGTTTGACTTATAGGCATACAGACACAAACATATGAAACTGTTTTATTGATATTGTTATGAAACGAATTTATCTATTTAACATTGTAGCCTGAAATTACAGAAAGAAAATAGGATTTCCGGTTTGCAAAAAGGAAAATTTCGCCGGCCTTCAAGCGCACCGGAAGCGCGGAAGAGCGCTCGTGCCAGTCCTACTCCGCATCACACATTAAATGAAGAGCGGAGCGCTCGTTTCACCGCCCAACATTTATCCGCCCTGGTTTGTATCAACTATGTTCATCTGTTCTTCCTCGTCGATTTCCGTCTGTAGAGAAGAGAGACAAACCGTCGTTGACTTATATTAGCCTAAAAAACAGCCTAGGTTCAGCCTAGGCTCTTTTTGTGTTTTCTCTCGAAATATGATGTCTATCTCAGAACGATACGGCTACGGATAAATATGCTACTGCGCATGATCAAAACCACGTGACTGTTCATTTTTCCCGCGTAGTCCTGCGGCTACGGTGAGTTGTTGAGCTGTTTCGCGTAGTCGGGACTACGGAGAACATTTTGCTCGTATTTTGCCGTCTCGGTAGTTCAAGAATCTCCCCTTTTCGTAAAAAAGTTTTCAATTCACCTGCTTTAATTGAGAGGAAAGCGAAATATGTAAGTTGTGTCTAATTTCTGCTCAGATTTACGCTTTTAATCCACTGTTGTGACTACATTTTTATCTAGCTAAGCTCATGTTTAAATAAGCTTAGCTGTTTATACGCAGAATATACCTGCCAACTTTTTCTGAGATATAAGCGTGAGATTTTTATCCTGGAAGTGCTGGGATTTTTGAAGACGACACGATCATTTCCGAAGATTCCCGAAGAAGTCCGAAGTCTTCCGAAGACGTCCGAAGTCTTCCGAAGACGTTCGAAGTCTGCCGAAGTCTCCCAAAGGCGAGCTCGCTCCTAGTGCTTTTCACTTCAAAAATCAGAGATCGCAAGGAAGGTATTGCCATTTATTCATTTTACACATGGTTTTCGTTCCTTACATGGGTCTGAGTTAACATATTTTTGGAAATTGTGTCAAGCAGGACGGCAACAACTCACATTTTTCAATCAGGCGTGAGAAATTGGCCCGCAGGCGTGAGCCGGCGTGAGATCGAAGTTTTCAACCCGCAGGCGTGAGACTCACGCCTAAGGCGTGAGAGTTGGCAGGTATAGCAGAATTCAGATTGACGGCCTAGGAGAAGAGAAATCATGCAGGTAATTTACTTTCTCTTCGCACTTGAAAAGTCTCAATGTTTGTTCAAACTGATTAGTGAGTCTTTGTACTCGTGTAACCTTTATTTTTGCGAGTTTTTGTATCGCGCCATTTGCTGAATGAAAATGATGTAAACATTCTCGAGACAATCGAAACTCAGCATTTCAGTACTTCAAACTACATCAGCTCAGTAGTCGGAGAAGTCCATCTTCTAAATCTAATAAATGAGCTATTACTATATCTGTCTATATCTTTAATATTTGACATAAGTATTCATGGGCGAAAAAATAAAACCTGTGTAACCCAAACTTTGTTTACCAATTTCACTTAAAGCAGGTGAATTGAAAACTTTTTTACGAAAAAACGAGATTCTTGAATTACCGAGACGGCAAAATACGAGCAAAATGTTCTCCGTAGTCCCGACTACGCGAAACAGCTCAACAACTCACCGTAGCCGCAGGACTACGCGGGAAAAATGAACAGTCACGTGGTTTTGATCATGCGCAGTAGCATGTTTATCCGTAGCCGTAGTCCGTAGTCGCCGTATCTTAAACTCCCTATTCTATCAAAATGCAGGGTCGCTTGCAACTCATTAATTAATTAAGAGCCGTCGGTTACGTTGTGAAACTCTAGCACCATTAATTTGCTTCTGTTTTTTTATTACATTTCTTTACTTTGCTATAAACTTACTTTATTTGCTTCCAAAGTCTTCAACAACAGTAAAGCGTCGATAGAAAGGTTCTTCAGCGACGTTCATTCCCGCATTTAAAGGCAATTAAAAGCGTATAAATATTTTAAATTTATTTCGTAAACCGCTCAAATACGGCTGATCAGTATAAACCGTGTGAAAGTGTTTGCTAATACTTAAATTGAGCCTTAAAAACCCACGGCTACAACTAGATTAATTACAACAAAGCTATTAAAAAAGCTTTGAAAAGTGTTTTAAACTTTGTGGAAACAAATAACGGAATTTGACGTCGTAAGTAACTTCGATTGCGTGTGCCAGAATCGTTTTCGATCCCTAGAAACAAGTAACCAAGGAAACAAAATCAT
>OZ037776.1:26390200-26427700 GCA_964035525.1 Porites cylindrica | reverse complement strand
AGAAAATCGTGGCTGAGAAAATTCCCTGTCACATATTTTTATGTGCCGGGTTTACGCTTTTTTTAAGTGTTTGCCTCTCCATTCAGTCACACTGAGAATTTCTCTATTTGCCTGTATTTGTCAGCATAATTTTACTTGAGCACAGAGCACCGTTTTCAAACATTAAGCATTTTGAGGAAGATGAAAAACGTCACCTTGAATGTGCATTTTGTTGATCTTGTCTGAGTTTTCTTTCCCCCACATGGGAAATAAGAGGGTCTCAATGGGGTGGTGGCTTTTACGGTTATCGGCTAAAATTTTGGCTCTTCTACGGCCATCGGTTAATTTTTTTCAGTTACGGTTAACGAAAAAGTTAAAAATTAACTTCTTTTGTTTCAAAAAGTTAAATATTAATTAACCTGTATTTTTTTGTATCTTTAAATCAAAATAAAGCCTTCTTCGGATCATCTCGGGATGAAATACGCTATTCTTTTAAAAAATTTTAACATTAGATAGATCATACTTTTTATAAAGTATTGCACTTCTGAGATTATTTTACACATAAAAATGTCAATAGTCAATTTAAAAATAATGTTTGTGAAAAAGCAAAAGCAGAC
This sequence comes from Porites cylindrica, assembly GCA_964035525.1. Classification (NCBI taxonomy): domain Eukaryota; kingdom Metazoa; phylum Cnidaria; class Anthozoa; order Scleractinia; family Poritidae; genus Porites; species Porites cylindrica. Next base: position 26,427,104 of record OZ037776.1, on the reverse strand, counting down.
ACGCGAACGCCCAACTCAAGGCCGGGGCGTGACATTCATTATAACAGAAATGGCCGTTTTCACACTAGAGAAGGATTATTCGTGTGAGACGGGTTATCCGTTTGACGATTCGCGTCAGATAGGTGATACGTCTTAATTTGGCATTGGAATAGTTTTAATTTTGAATAAACAATCCGCCTGACTTTTGAAGACAGGATTATCCGTTCCAGATAGCCTGTGTACAGCCGCCCCCTCCCCTCAGAAAAAAATCGGAGAAGGGGTGTCTGTGGGGAGGGCGTGACTGTACACAGGCTAATGTCAGGCTAGTCTCAGACGGATGATCCATTTCTAGGTCTAGTGTGAAAACGGTCAATTTTAACAAAATTCCCGTGTCCAGTGTTTCTAATGATAGCGAAGGACTGTACAGAACGACTGTCTTGCCGTTGCCTTGTCCGTAGGCCGCATTATTCCGCGCTGCTGATGCCTTTCGGGTCATGTGGTCCGAGCGAGTTCGCCACTGAAATGCCTTGACCGAGATTGCGTGGGAAGACGCCGAACAGGGACTAGGCATGGCGATGTCTACCGTAGCGTCCGAGAAAAACAGGGAAATGTTGTTTATCGGCAACGTGTTTTACAACACTGACATCTCTGCGTGCTGTTTCACTACTGTATTAATCCCCAGCAAGAAGCCACACTTTCGCTATGGAAAAAATTAGTTCCCCAAGACAGTGCTGGAAATGGAGCCTAGGTCTTGGTTAACACCTAAAAGGCGCTTTGCAGGTGGCTTTGCCTAACGTGCGTACGGAGTCACACTAGCCGGGAAATAAAAAACGCAACCATAAGTGTGTTTAGTACCTTCCTTAAAAGTAGCAAATCTAGGGAACACTTTCTTTTACGTTGAACTCTTTTTTACGCTATTTACGGCTAATGGTTAAATTTTTTTAATTTTTACGGCTATCGGCTAAATTTTTGGCCGTTTTACGCCTATCGGTTAACCCCATTGAGACCCTCAAATAAAACAAACGAGAGAAAATAAGAAAACACTTCAGAGCACAAATGCAGCCCATAAGTCCTTGCGGCAGGTGCGATTTTCATTAGGATGAGAGCCTGGGGAGGAGGTGCTCTTCCAATAAACAAAATGGCCTCTCACTGGCTCAGTGAGTGGGGCTTGACACAGATTTGTGTGGCACGTGGAAGCGTGTCATGGGGGAGTGAGGATAATGCTGCGGCAGGAGAGCTTCAACTTTGGTATCATGAGAGGAATAACGATTACTGCCTTTATGCCAGCAATACAGCGGGACATGGGACGGTGGTATGTAAAGTTATTGATGTTTTTAGTCTTTACTTCCAAAAGTGCACTGACAAAATCAAAACGTTATTAACGAAGAAGTCGAAATTTCATTTCGTCTAATACTGAAAACAAATAGTAACATGTGACAGTACTGATAAAGGGGTTTCGTCCAGGGGCTCAAGAGTAAGAACTAAATGTTGTGGTTCCATAATTGACTCTGGGAGTGATAGGGTTTTAACTATGTACAATTTAACAATTATTTATATTAAACCCTTTATATTTAAAAAATTAGCTTATTTATGTGTTTATGCAGTCACCTTAATGTATCTGTTGTAATTTTCCAGCTCATGTAATTTTTTGTTTTTCTTTTGTTTTTGGGTATGGTAATGTATGCTAATAAAGTTGAAACAAAAGAAAAATAAAAATTACCTGACAAAAAAACTTAACTACAACATATCCATTTATTATTTTATATGCTTTGTTAAACATTTAAATACAGTAAACACCCACCAATAAGAAACTGTGGATTAAGAACCTTCTGGCAGAAATTTGCCACTTTAATACCCATGCAAAAATACAAGAACCTGTTTAGCCTAGCCTATGTTGCAGCCAGCCCACACACTCGTCTAAACCATTTTGTATAGTCCATTTGCGAACAAGTGCATAAAAGTTCATTCTAACATCCTGCAGAGTCGCAAAGACATATGTGCGTGTTTGTGATAGGTAGGTTTCTTGCGGGTTAACGTTAATGTTATGCGCCTCATGATTGGCCTAATTCTTCGCGTGCGCATGCCAATATTAAAAGGCACAGTGACATGTCAAAATTCACAGAAGGGAGTTGGCAATGATCGTTTGCAGTTTACAGAAAATAATAAAAGAGCAGTTCAAACTTTAAAGCCTTCACAAAAAAATACTTTGAGAGAATTCCTTGTGATTTTTTTATAAGAATTTGCTTGTATAAATTTGCCCACTGGTTTTCCAGCATCTTCCAATCACTGCAGATGCACTGTCGCATATTCTGCAATCTAGCCGACAGTTCTAGACTTCTAGCATCCAAAAAAAAATTCAGGAAATCATTATCTTCACAGCCAAAAATAAAACCTACTACATGTGGCTATTTAGGTCCAGGCATTTTAGAGAATCCAAAGAAACTAAGGTTATTTCGCCACAAGAAAAAAGCGTAAGGCTTAAACTATGGTGGCCCACAGGGGACATGCTGCAAATAAAAAAGTTGCTGCCAATTAAATAAAATTGCTGCAAATAAAATAAAGTTGCTGCAAATTAAATAAAGGAGCAGCAAATAAAATAAAGTTGCTGCAAGTTAAATAAAGTTGCTGCAAATAAAAAATAATTGCAGCAAATAATAAAAATAGTTGCTGCAAATAAAAGCAGTTGCTGCAAATTAAGTGACAGGAAAGTATGCGCACGCATTGATGGGAAGAGGAGGACTCAGTATAGTTGTAAGGAAGTTAAAGGCAGACCTGCAAGGACTCCCAATGTGGTTTTTGTGGTTGCGTTGAATTACTGCCTTCAAGTTACATTTTTGCACTCAAGCATGTCTTTTGTAGGATATGATCGGAGGTCTTAAACTGTTTTCAGCACTGCAGAGGCTGATTTCTTATTAGGCCTGTAGACTGCAGTTTGCCATCAACGTCTTTTTAAGGTCTTGTACCGTTGGGTTATATGTTGTAATGAAAGGCAATAGTACAGTCTCTCTTTATTTTTTTTGTTTTTGTTTTAGCCCCTGTCAGTGTCTCGAGTCAAGGTTGACCCCTGACAACGACCTTTCTATATCTGGTTTAGGATTTTGTGTGCTTTGAGTACACAAGGCACTCTTCAAATGTTTTTTTTGAGGAGTTTTTTCTTATCAATCTTATTTCTTCGCCTTTAATGAAACTTCTTTTTACCCTCGTAGGTGGAACTAGGTAAAGTGTACATATTGAAAGGTTTTAGTCGGCTTATAGTGGGATTTAATGTCCAATGAAGATGGATTTCTCTGTGAGATGTTCTCCTTTGAAAACTGTTGTATCAAGGAAAGTTATTTCATTATTTCATATTTCGGCCGTGGACTTCATTTTTGGGATGGGATTTGTTAGTTTCTTTAAGAAAAAGTTGGGTCTTTTCTGTTACAGTCCCAAAGAAAGGAAACGTCACCAATGAAACATTTCCAGTGGTATTTCTATGTTGGATTAGGTTTGTTTCAGTCTCCGTCTTGTAGATATTTGCAAAGGACACTGCTATTTTTATGCCGAATGCAACTCCATGGGTTTGACGATAATTGTTTCCATTGAACTCAAATAAGGTTCCTGTCACTGAGGATTAGGCCAAGCATTTTTTGAGTGGGCCCTGGATACAACTATACTGAGTCCTCCTCTTCCCATCAATGCGTGTGCATAATTTCCTGTCACTTAATTTGCAGCAACTGCTTTTATTTGCAGCTTTTTTTTTTTTATTTGCTGCAATTATGTTTTTATTTGCAGCAACTACTTTTTATTTGCAGCAACTTTATTTGTTTTGCAGAAACTTTTTTATTTGCAGCATGTCCCCTGTGGGCCACCGTATTAAACAGAGGTAAAAGAAAATCATTTTGTGGTAAACTGCATTAATTGTAATCAAATCCTGTCAGAAAACATCTGCAGAAACATAAACCATAGGAACTAATTGCTCAATATGCATGGAACAGACCAGCAACCTCAACCTCTAAATGTGACACTCAAAGTGGTAAAATAAAATTTGCGCAGTGTAGAATACTCCATGCACTGCATAAACTACACAAAAAGAGAGCAAGAAAAACCACTGTTGTTCAAGCTGACTCTTCGGTCACGTTAATTGCACTATCAAAAGCTCAATCTCCCTTCTCACAAGCTATATATTATATATATATATATTAGTCGTGTTTGGCCTGTCAATACTTAATTCAAATCAGGCTAATCACATTAAACTGTGTAACAAACGAGCCAATCAAAAATGCTCACATATGTCCTTGCGACTGAGGGATTCAAACATGATATTGTGAAGCAAGTTAAGCCTAAGAAGATCATCATTGCAAGTTACATGTAAGCTTAAATTATGATGAACAATTTAACAAAGGGAGGTAACTATCAGTGGTAAAAAGGGGGGGGGGGTACCTATGAGTTATTTTTTAAGTATATATTCATAAGTCTCGCTTGCTCAAGAAATGAGGAGGCAATTACATCTACATGAAGCAGGATTTTTTTGTGACACGTTTTTGACTTCCTACTTTATCGGCAGTCAAGTATTCTTCAAGATATTATTTTATATATGGTATTTGACAATTTGTTTCTGAATTGATTGATTACATGTGCACCACTTTTAAGCAATAGAATTCGTGGACCAACCTATTCCGGAAAAGCTCTAAATCTTTTGCATTAACTTTTCCTAAGCTTTCTTCACAAAACACTCATGGCGAGCTCCTGAGTCATGCCGCAATTCGTTATATCCCAAGTTTCCATGGTCACCGCTATGTTCAACCCTGCAGGGACCATGTCTTGTCTTTTGTGGACTATTTACAAGGAACAAAACATGGCTTACAGATTCTGAATCTGCAATTGAGACTAAGAAGAAATTTGGTCATCAGTTTTGTTAGGGTTATATGACATAATACAATTATTATGAATAACTTTAAAAAGTTTAAAATTTATTTTTGTGATTTTAAATCAACAATCTATCTCCTTCATACGTACAAACTAAGAACCTAATTAAGAACCTACTTAGCCTAAATTGCCATTAAGTACCCCAAAATACAAGAACCTATTTTGCCAGACTTCAAAAAAAGTAGGTTCTTATTTTCTGGTGTTACTGTACCTCATTTACCAGTTTTATGTAAATGATTGGCCACCATGGTAGCTTTATGCACCACAACAATAGTTCATGAGGAATTGAAGTGAGTGAGTTCACTTGATTCATGTAAGAACTTTTAATGAATAAACCAGTGGACTGTGTTTACATTTGATCATTACCAATTCACTGAGGGTATTTTAAAATGCCTTTCATGTTTAGTGTCAGCAGAAAATACATGTACATTTAACAACAATATTAAAACTGTTTAAAAAGTTTAAACAAAAACTTGCAGTGACTCCAGGAGGGATTACATGTATACCTACATAGGTTCATGAGAAAATTGAAACTGTTACCCTCCACACCAGGATGCGGTTTATACTTCCCCCCACGGAGGGCATCAGAAATTCCAGTGGGAAGGAGGTCCAAGAGGAGGCAATTTCCAAGGGAGTGGGGTCAGATTCTCAAGGTCTTTTTTCCAGGGACTTTGAATGAAACAAAAATTATTGTTTTTATTGATGATCTTACATTATTAAACAGTTATAGCTGAATGCTTTTTTCACAGCTTACCTGTATGATATAGTCTACATATATCTAATATGAATGTCATATCGGCTCATGAATAATGCCGGTCATCCAGCTCATTGCTTTATATTTCACAATATAATTGTGGTATTCACTGTGTTATGGTCATGTTCTATTAGCCTTCTTTTAACTTGTTCTTAACTGTTTACTGGTTCTTTCATAGATGCTCTCATAGTACACTGGGCAAAACTGTTGTGGATTGATGTTACATTATACAAAAATATAACAAGCCAAGGAACCTCAATTATATTTTTCTCTTTTGAAGTTATCAAATTCCATACATTGGAAAATTTGATTGTTCAAGGAGGACTGTGATGCATTACAGCGTATCCAAACGCAGTAACGAAATCACAAAGGTATGCAAAAATCACATTGTTTCTAAGAAGAAAAAAAAACAAATCAAAAAATGACGGGTTGTTGTGTTAAGAATATCGTGACGTTTTTGAGGATGTTTCAAAAAGCATTCAACAGGAAAACACAAGCACTACTAGGACTATGTATGTGAAACACCATGTGAAAAACGTGTGAAAAATGTCCTATTTTCACACTCATTTCACATGTTTTTCACACACTTTTCACACACATATTTCACATGCTTGTGAAATTTTGCATAGTGAAATATATGTGAAAAGGGTGTGAAACGATGTCAACCCTTTCACACACATTTTCACATACACTTCACATGGGGTTTCACACAGGCTTTCACATGTCAATCCTCATTTAAATTCACACATTTTCATACACTTCACATGGGGTTTCACATAGGCTTTCACATGTACTTAATCCTCACTGAATGGCAAAACATCTAGTAATTCACACATTATTTCACATACACTTCACATAGGGTTTCACATGAGCTTTCACATGTAAATCCTCAGTTATCCCAGATCATCAATGGCTATGGAATTTCACTACCCTGCGAGCGTAAACAAACCAACTACACGACAGACAATAACAACAAAACTTTTTAATATCATGCTCAGTTTTTATACCTTTAATTTCTACATCAATAAAATAACTAATAATATACTAATTTTTGGTTAGAAATATTTCTTATAAATTGTAATAATTATGATAGTAAATGACATGGTGGCCAATTTGCAATTTCCACTTATTAAGGCATACAAATGTATATAATAAGTTACAGAAAAGCAATCTAGCACTCAATGTCAGTGAAAAGACAAAGTAAATAAGCATCTTTGAATAATACAAGCATGTATATGGAAAAAAATAATGCTAAATGACTGCTTCTTTACGAGTCGCTGAACAGCTTTCTGAACTGAAGGTCCACACATCAGACTAGATAGAGGTGCGTTTTATTTTTGACCTTATTGCAGACGTATGAATATTATGAATCGAAGGTCAAATAAACAAACCTACTCAAATTTTATAGGTTTAGTTCAACTCTGAAGTCATTATAAATTAACTGGAAACTTAATTGCTTCCAACTTGTAGTAGACATTGCATGCATATCGGAAACTTATGCTATTTCTTCTCCTATTTTATTTAACATTGGTCTTGACAAGTCTGCCACAGCCTAGCGCCAGAACATAAATTTTTAGAGTATTCCATTGACGATTTGCAACAAAGAGTACAGTTTCTTCTGCAGTAAACAAAAAGGAATCAATCAATGGCATATCTGTACATGCATCTTAAATTTAAGATGTATCTTTGAAGGTTTAAGCTTACGTAAAGTTATTGGAAAACCAAAGTAAGCTTAATTTAACGAACCACGATAACAAGAAGAACATACCTTTGTGCAATAATCCAGCTGAGTTGCTGACTTGGAAACATGCTTTATGTGAAGAATTTCGCAACTGATCACTTTCTCTCGAAAATAACATGCGTATTATTGAAAGACAGTCTTTCTATTTATCCGAAAGTAACGAAACTATTCTGTTGGCAAAGCTGTGTTGCTTGTGAAGTCCGCGTGAATTTGAACTATTCAACGGAACTTCATTTTACAATTTTCTATTGGTTCAAAAGCCCCACGTGACAACGTAAATCAAATCGCGCATGTGCTAAAATCACGGGGAAGCCTGGGAAACAACAAACATGGCGGCTAATCTTGCGATGGAGAAAGTGCACTCGTTTGAGTCGAAAAAGCGGTTATTTTCAGCATTGATTAGAATATTCCAGCGCATTTGAAGTGTTAGAAGCAAGAAAAAAACTCAACATTGTTCTTTCAAGTTGGGAAGCCGTTGAGGATTTAAGGAAATGCTGGACTTCACTACATGAATCAAAGTTGTACGTGTTGTGGACGTTGTTCATGTTGGACAAGCTCAGGTACGGAAAGCTGATTGAACCAAAGACAACTTAAGCAAATCAAGAGCATGCCAGTTATTTGCTTCAAGGAATCATTAGTTGAACGAACGGTATCAAAAGAAAACTCAAAAAGCATGCAAAGCAATGCAAGGAACTGTTCGCATATTCAAGTGGACTTTCAACTTTACAACGAGGAACGTTACAGTAAGAAACAAAACATTCATAAAGTGTAGTTACATATGTCGCATATATTAGCAAAGTTAGTTTTTTGATGGAGTAATAAAATTAAGTCCGTTTTGTCCTCAATGAAGATCTGTTGAAAGAATGGTTTACTTCTCAGGATTTAGCCCTCCCCACTTAACAAAAATCTTGGTACACATCTTTCTGGGTGGAAACCAAGTGGTAAGATCCACAACCCACATATTTAGATGAGACAGTTGATAAAATACATAAATTTATGTAGCATATTCTAGCAAACAATGAAGACAATAATTATATTTGTAAAGGTGCACATTTGGATTGGATACTCAATAGATTTTAATCAAGCCAAATCTAATGAAGAATGTACAGTGTATTCAGGGGTTTCAAAATGTTTTGAAGTAGGGGCCAACTCTGGAAAAGCAGGCGGCTGTGACAATCGAGATTGTTTGTCACGAGCTAATTGTTATGACCAGCGTAGCCGGCGATATACAGTTGAATAGCCGGCAGAACTCTGGTCGCCGGCTTGTGTATTTACTAATAATCAATACAGTTCTTGACTGAGAGATCTGGTTGCAAGCTAGATCATGAAAAGAGCTTTGAACATTAATTCCAGTCCGCTGCTTTACAAGAGGGCCCCTCTGGGGCTTGGCACTTTGGTATATTGGGGTTCGCCTTTAATGGTGATGATGATGATGATTTGTAACAGCACATTTGTTGTGATCACTTGCCTTAAAGGTCTGATGCATTATAGTATGGTGAATTTTCTAGGTTAACAACTTATCAAGTCTTCAAAAATTCATGACCCTCATAGTCAACTTAGTTTGATATTTATCAGCCATGAGCCATAGAATGCTAGATGTGGTTTGTTTCTTGGATTATCAATGGCCCATGAGACCAAGGAGCACGTTTCATAGAAAATTCATGGCCAGAAATAAAGGCATGAAATTTAATTTTTTAGTTTTCATGGGTCATGAAATGACTTTCATGGGGTATTCACTAGAAATTCATGGCATTTTCATAAAAATATGGTTCATAGTGGTTGCATTTTACAAGCCCTGAAAAAAATTTACATGCTCACTCTGACATGCCTAAAAGTGTTCACATGCATGTGAAACATTTCACATGCATAGCATCTATTATGCATGTGAAATCTGAAGTTCACATGCATGACAAAATTGTTTCACATGCGTGAAAAGATTTCACATGTAATAAACTGCATGGAAAAAAAGTTCACACATATAACAAAAATTTTTCACATGTATTACAAAATTTCACACGCATGTCAAAAAGTTCACAAGCATGTGAAATGCTGATGTGGTGAACTTGTATTTTTGCCAACATTGATTTCACATGGTTCCTTTTTTTCACACACTTTTCACACCCTTTTCACATGGTTTTCACACACATAGCCCTAGTAGTGAAGGAAAACTTAAGGACAGTCTACAACTTATTTGACCACTCAAATATAGCCCTTTCTTCAGACTTGCGTCATCTTAAAACTCTTCTTGCCACTAGGTTGGTCTTCCATCTGTTTTGAAGATGGCAGCCTGTTGCTGACACTCTGTTCCATGCTAGCAGCCACGAAATGCTGCTGTACGTGTTAAAGCATAGTCGGCCAAGAACTTCTGACACTGCTATGTGGGCCTGTCTAATAGTTGCTGGACTATATTTCTTGGCTTTTCTCTCAGGGGCTTGCCATTTAGTCTCACGTTGTGTTGCACAACAACTTGATTTAAACAACTCTGTGGATTTGCCTCGTGGCCCTTCAGTGGTAGCATATACATGGATATATGTATCGCAGCTTGAATCTTTTTTGACTCTCTTAACTGCTGATTTATCAAAGGATAATTATGTTACTGCACGTAAATGACTCGATCCAAGTTATCTTTGAGGCAAGATTTATTTGGAGACAACATTCTAACATGACAACACTTCTTTTTGAGCGAAAAACATGTGATTTGTTTTTCTTAAAAATTATATGATTTTGTGTACCTTGGTGATTTTGTTACCAAGGTTTGATACACCGTAATGCAATTCCTTCTTGTGTGATCAACATGAAAATATTATTCCATTACATGTGGAATTTAATATTGTTTTAAAGGACAAAAATATCATTAAGGGTCCTTATAATGGCTTGTTTTATTTTTGTATGATAAAACGTCAATCCAGAACAGTTTTGTCCAGTTTATTATGTCTCTCATAAGGTATTGTGTCCTTGGTTGTCTGTGACATACACCTCTACTCACTGTTAGTAATGAACAAAGAAAGACCTTTACATGCAAGGCAAAACTGAGAACATTAGACACTGTTTTAAGATGAATAAAAAGATTTTTCCTCTCTTTATCGCAGAAAACATGCAATTATCTTTCACATAAAAGTATAGTGCAACAGCATTTTTGATGAAATAAATATTCTCTTCAAGGGGGTCTCAACTACGTTAGATAACAGAAAATTCTGTGGCGTGGTGTGTATGACAAGCATCCCCTAGAATGGAAATTATAGGGGTGTGGGTGGTCTAAAGTAAAAGTGCCCTGCAAAGGGGTGGGGTTGGTCGGGGGGGCGGGGGGGCGGTATTATGGATGTTTTCTGGAACTACACATTACAGTTTACTCAATCTCAGTCAACTGTAAGTTGTGAGTCAGGCAACAAATAACCCTTGTTTTTAAGATGTTTTGTGGTAGAAGTAGTTTTTAAACTTTCTTTGCAGATATATTATTTCAACTCAGTTGCTTTAAATGTCAGAGAGTAGGTTAAGTTTCTTGAAATTGATTTCTTGGAATCGAACCCATTACAGTTGCACCTCTCTAATACGGACACCGAAGGGACAGAGTGGGGGAAGTGTCCGAATTAGAGAGGTGTCCATACAAAAGAAGTCACTACGATGACATCACTTAAATTGTGACTCCACTAAATAAAACCAGGCTTAGACTTGTCTTGAAACTGCATTGAAGCTCATTGAAGTTTATTAATTCACAGTACTAAGACACTGTCTTTCAGTAGCATATTGTACAAAATTGTACATATCAGAGCTCTACATACGTACAGTCGTAGACATATCACTGTTTTAAGATCAAAAGAGCTACAGCACAATGCTGGATGTAAAAAGTTGTAACGTAAAGCACAATTCTGAAAGCGCCTTCCGCTATTTTGCAAGTAGTAAACAGTAACTAGAGTACAAAATGTAATGGAAAAGATCTTCATGGTATCTGTAGTTATTGAAGCCTTCAAAAAGTTGTTTGGTATACAGCGACTGGGCTTTTGAAGTCACCTTGCATAGCTCATCAGCCAGACTAGATGGGATTTACCCGTGCAAATTCACCTGATCGAGATTCGGAATTCACCTGATTACTAGAGCGTCCGTAATAAAGAGGTTAAGTTTATTGAATTTACTCTCTGTGGCCAAAATTTAGTGTCCGTTGTCCGTATTAGAGAGAGTCCATATTATAGAAGTATATTTTTAAGGTCAATATAGGAGAATTTTGTCAGGACATTGGAAACTGTCCGTAACATAGGAGAGGTGTCCATGCCGAGAGGTACGACTGTAGTTTAGTAGGAGAAAGAGAAATCCATTTGTGGTGTGTTTACGTCCTCCATAAAAAGTCCACTAACAGAGGGAATTTTATGTGGCTTTTATGCAGTGATGTCAAAAAAGTGTGTCTTCTTGTTTGGCCTAGGAGAAGTATAAAATTAATGTATTTTGCTTTTTTGATGTCTTTATTGCTGTTGCAGTTGTTGTTGCTACAGCTCTCTATTTTGATCTGAAGGGGCACAGTGTTATGACATATGGAAAAACCCACGTACATAAATTTGTATATAGTGAAACTACCGGTTATTACAAAAATGTTCCTGTGTTGTTTAAGCGGTACTTGTTACACCTACAGTGTAAGTAAGTGCAAATAAAAATGAAACTTTCATCATTGACTGAAGACATGAAAAATCATGAATATTTTGTTATTTGAAAACTCAGTGAGGCTAATATTATTATTTTCAGCTTGAATTATTCTTGCATCTTGAACAGATTGCTGAAAATATTTTGTTCCTTTTGTTTTGCCATTTAAAGGGAGTCAGGAATTTGCATTTAGGAGGGTACAGTGTTGTCAATTTATGTGATTTTTTTAATAGATCAATTGAAAATTTATGGTATAACGATTTACAACAAGTTTAGAAAGTTACAAAGAATTGTACATGATGTTTCAAAAGCTGAGTAGCAGACACATTTAACATTGAAGTTTGTTCTGTCGATGTTTTAAATAATTGTCGTGACTTAACCTTATGGATTAATTAAGTTGGCCAATGGCATACAGTGTATTTTGTATTTTTATTTAATCTACAGATTTCGTAGTTTTTTGAAGTACAAATTCATCAAAACACAATTTTTCACAAATTTTTTCAACACTCTGTCACCAATTTGGCACACCGTAGATAACAGAGTAATCTAAAATGCTACAGAAAAGGGGTTGGTTGATGGCTGCTAAACTTCAGCAACAGTTTGCCCAAAGGGCAATGAGTTTTAATTTTCATCTCACCCTGATTCAGGCACCTATCAGCTTCTTCTCAGTAACAAAGGAGCTGTGACATTAAGCAACAGTAAGGGCGGATTTAGGGGTGGGCCAAAGGGGGCCTTTTTTCCTTGAAATTATTTTGTATTATTTTTATAGAATTCTCAGAACAATAAAACGTTTCTATATAGCTGGCAAGTGGGCAAGTGTCCCAGCCACCCTTTTCTGAATTTTCTGGATCCACCCCTGGCTGCTGCTGGTAAGATGAGTTCATGAGAGATTATTTCTCCATTTTCGATAACTAATAAATTATTTAGAGACCAAAAACCAATTCCAGCATACAGCAAATAATACAAAATGTACATGTATGTATTGCATGCTATTATCAAACTGGAATGAATTATGCAAAAGATTCCATTTAAACCCCACTAACCTAGTAGCCCAGAGAAAATAACTCAGGTTTGTGGAGATGGACCAGATGGAGAGATCTAGGCTGGGACATACATGGGAAAGAACTAATAATTTTTGTTGTCAGGGACTTGACTGACAGCCTTCTTTGTGTATTTCCCTGCAGTAATAACAGAACTTTGCTTATGCTTATCAGTAGATCAATGACAAGTGAATATGGTGTTTTCATCCCTTTTTCTAATAATCTAGTTTTTGCTCCTGCTCTTCGATGAATTACCTTTCCATGTTGTTTTTCCAGACCTAAATCTCCCAAAGGCTGGTCCACATGATGTAAGCTTTTTCGATTGTTTTTCTTCCTGTGGTGCTGATACTGTGTAAGCTTTCCTTGGGTTTCTGAGGTGGAAATTGAAATAGCAGTTACAAAAACAAACTGCATGTATACTGCTAGTTCAAAAGTAGTTCAGGAAACTTCCTCTTCTTGGCTTGCTATTATCTCTTTCTAAGCCACTGTATGACTTTGTGATTTCTCTTTTTTCAAAAGTTGGGTATGATTGTAGGTCATGTGTATTATACTGTTAAGTCCTATTTCATGATACAGTACCAAACGAGTATAAAAATCAACTCTTTTAGTTATTTGGATCTGAAATATTATTTATTGAGGTCCCTAAAGTCAACAGCCTATGTTATTTTTGCTATCATTTATGGGTACTTTAATTTTGGTTCCAGTTCATAACATTCTCCCAGTTCCCTTGCCCTGTTTGTTCAGTGAAGTTAAGCTCTGTCAGGCGGGGTTATAGTACTGGGATAGGTGAGACCTTTTGGGATATAACATGTAATATACTTTGACTTTAAGTTTATTTTTCAAAAGAAAGCAGTTCATTGTTTAAACATGCTTGTTTCATGTGAAAGTTTTAGAGTCAGTAAAGTTTTACTGCGTTTATGGTAAGTAGCTAGGGGAAGGGGTGAACTAGAGCTAACAGATAGTGCTGCTTTTTATATCATCTGGCTTGTTTATAGCCTGCAGTGCAGACGACCCATGTATTGTGTACAGTATAGATATAGTTGGTTTTAAGAAGGTTTAAAGTGTCTACAGTGCAGGCTAGCTTAATTGTTTATAGTACAGTATTGTTGTAAAGTGCAATGAACAAGTCATGTTCACAAGGACAGTTAGTTGCCTGTCAAAAACGAGATATCTCTTTAAATCTCAAAGTGCCATCGCCCAAGTGTGTTCACTGCACTGATATTAATTCAACTTGTAGGTTTTAACAAATTGTACATTAGACTTGAAAAAAGAATCAAAATTATTTTGTTGAGCCATTACCCCATGCATTATATATATGCTAACAACCTCATCCATGTTGGTTTAATTGAGCAAACAGTATCACTGATCACTCTTTTTGGGACACCTCCATTCAGGGGACACAAAATTTGGTCTCGGAAAATGTGCACATAATCTTTCTATCTATTACCACAATTAATGGGATGAGTGACCTCTATTCAGAGGAAAGGGACATTTTTTCTGGGTCCGGAAACCTGGGTTTATTTTAACCTCGTCCATTATTTCAGGAGACACCTCAGCACTCAAAAAGTGACTGACCACAAAGAGGGCTGATATCTTTAAGTGCACACTAATCAAAAATGGTGCCTTTCCCAAACTGAACTACCTCACATAAATCAATGAAATGGCTTGAGTGAATTAGACATATAATTATATCAATAACATTAACAAGTTTATTCAGTATTACCATTTCTGTACAGGTGTTACTGATTTAAAAAAATTAACTTACATTAAATCAAAAAATAAAATAGAAATAAAATAATAGGGAGTTTCAGATACCACGATGGTGATGAACACAAAAACGTCACTTAAAATGTGAATTTCCATTCTTTCAGTCTCTATCGCGATTACTCCAACCATTTACTTTGTCAAATGTAAGCGAAGTCTTTTTCAGCCAAATTCCTAAGAATCATATTCAAGTTCAGGAATGGGGGTGTAGCTAGGATTTTTCAGGGGGGGGGGGGGGGGGGCTCACACTATGTCAAACCCAGGTTACTTACCAGATTGTCATGTCGACATCCATGAAGCCGTGTTTTACTAAATGTGCCTTTTTTTTTTCGGATGAGCAGTGAGCGTGGGTGGAGGGGCAAGCCTATAAACTAGATGCATAAGTTAATCAAGTTCCGCATAGCATAAATTGCTCTATTTAGTTGTGAAAAGGAACATGGTCCACTGCAAATGGAGTAGTAACAATCTAGCACTGGAAAAGATTTATTGCATGTTGATTCTTCAGATTTTCACGTTTTGGCCACCTGAATTATAGGAACATAAAACAATTATCGCACAAAGGGGGGGTCACAGGCACCCAAGGACCACCCTCTAGCTACGCCCCTGATGAGGAGAAAGAAAATTTCACCACTGCTTGTTTACGTCCTCCATAAATCTTGAAATTTGGCATTTTCTTGTCCTGGTCCTGCAGTGATGGCTAAAAAAAGTACAAAAAAGTGAGATGCCTGTGCAGAGTTGTTGCTTTGCCTAGGTATTAATTTCAACCTATTGCCTTTTTGACGTTCTCTTTGTTGTCGCTGTTGTGGCATCTTAAAGTCCCTAATGATGATTTCTTTATGCTGTCTTTGTTGGTTAATTATTAACAAACCCCAGTCCAACCTCTATTCAGGGGGAACCTCTATTTAAGGGACACTTGCTTTGGTCCTGAGGGTGTCCCCTGAATAGAGGTTTCATTGTATTTGTTTTATCTATTGCTTCAAGTTTATTTTTTTGTTTTCAAAGCTCACTTAATAACAGTATTTTTGTGCTGTGCACTGTGAGCCTGTCGACTTTCTTGATCAGTATTATTATGAATGTCTTTGATAACTAAGACTTTTCTATACTCCATTTCTTGTACACTGTACAAGTTAAAATTCACACCAAATAGTATTGCATGAAACCCGAAATGATGCGACAATGGCCGCTATTGTAAAGTGAAATTTATCCTACATTATAAAGTTATTCTTCAGGTATTATTAAGTCAGTCCGATAATGAGTTTTTTGTGTGTCTTGCACAAAAATATTTATCATCTTAATTTAGTTTTTTGCTTCTTATTATCCCCCTTTGTTCTAATTGTAATCTTTCTTTCATCTACTGTGGGGGAGAGAAGATGTTGCCTGGCTTGCTCAAAAATGGTAGGGGATTAAAGGAATGTGGTGGTGCCCTCTACCTAAAGATCTTCGGACGAGCAAGGGACCACATGGTCTAGTGTATACTGGGCAACCCTACGTCTGGCAAAATATAGGTTCTAATGTATTTTGGGGTATTTATTGGCAATTTAGGCTAGGTGGGTTCTTAATTAGGCTCTTAAATTTTATGAAGGAGATAGATGTTGATTAGGAGAAAAACAAATAAACTTTTTATTTATTCACAATTGTATTATTATAACCCTAACAAAACTGATTACCGAATTTATATATAGTTTAGTAGCGTATGTTTTTCTTGCACTTAAAAATTTACAGCTCAAAGTTACACTCCTTTGTTAAATTGTTATCATAATTCAACTGTAACCCACTGCACATATAAGAACCTGCTTGATTTTGCTTGGCTAAACAGGTTCTTGTATTTTTGGGTATTAAAGAGGCAAATTTCTGCCAGGAGGTTCTTAATCCGCAGGTTCTTATTAGCCGATTTTTACTGTAACTGCCTTTATAGTCAAACAAGTCAAACCTGTATTAAGCGCACCTCTATAAGCGGCCACCAAGTGCTGCAAATAGGGCTTCCCTTAATTATTGTAAAAACTGATCGCTATTTAGCACTTACCTCTATTAAGCAGCCGTGGTCACCTGTTTCGAGGACCCATTGAGTAATTTGTTGTTGTCTTTTATTGTATACCTCTATTAAACTGTCCCTTTGACAAGATGTGCCATACTAGTACAAAAGGATAGACCGTGTAAGGCGTTTAGTGGTCTTTTACAGACTCAACAACCCCCAAAAGGCAAAAAAAAAAGTGAGATTCTGGACCTAGAGCTGGGAAAAATAGAAAGAAACGGGTAAAAAGTCGTGAGATGTCGCAAAGAAATTCACACGGCGGGTCATAAATTAAGGAGCAAAACAAGGATCGTGGGTAGTTTTAATACTGAAAGATTACAGTTGAGGACCGAAAATTTACCAATCGTAGAACAAGAAATACGAGTTGTGGTGAAAAAAAAAAGTAACGAAAATATAAATAAGAGCGGTCTTGACAAATGATTTTGAGCAGAACATATTGAACTCGTTTTGCTGTAGCTGAGGGCATAACTGTTTAATCCTGTAGCAAGTGAGATCCCAGTGAAATGGGCTGTGAATAGTTGTGTTTAGTTGTTATTTTACAGAAACTGCCACTATAGTCAGTATAGCTTAAATCATATTATTATATTTCCTTACCGTTTCAGTTTAAAATTATGCCTGAAACTACAATGAAGGTCACCAACGATACAGTTACAATTAGTGAACTAAAACTATACGGAGGTCCTAAAGGACAAACTGTTCAACTAAAAGATGCTGATCCAAATGAGCTTCAGCTTTTTATTGACAAGATGCCCGCCACTATCAAAGGTAAGAGTGTGAAATATAATTCTTCAAGACTTTGTTGGTTTTGATTTTGGAATAAAGAGGTACATGGCTGAACCTCTGTACTAACCTTGGATTAGGCTCTCTTTTCGTTTCGGTTTCTAAATAACATTCCGGCGGGCAAGGCGAAACGAAAAGAGAGCCCGATTTTTAGCGGTAGCCGTTAGAGAGAATGTATGAGAACCGCTAAAATTGGGCCTGATCTCAAGTTACCTCTGTAGTTATGTATGGAAACAGGCAGATCAAGGTTAATATGGTGAGAGCAGCTATAGTTATTTTTGTTTTAGTTTTTAAATAAAAGGAGGAATAAGGTTAAACTTTTAAGTTACTGCATGTATGTACGTAGGTTTAGTAGTTAGTTACTTTTTTTTTAAATTGAGAAACATATGGTTAACTCGGGCTTAAATATTTAAAATTGTTGAGTGAAATATCCAGACTTAATTTTATAAACATAAACGCTAATAAATTTGGTCAACCGGCAATCCTCGCGTCAAAACAGTGTTCGCTGTTAACAGTGTCAAGAGGGGTGTCTGTAAAACATGCACGGACCGGACACTTGCGGATCGCGGATGCGGATGGGAAAATGCGGATGGAAAAATGCGGAAAGAATAAAACGAGAAATGCCGATGGCAAAAATAAACAAACAAACAAACAAACAAAGGAAAGAAATCTTTCTTTCAAGGTTCTGTCACATGGTTGGGCCCTTCATGTACAGAACTCGTTGTCAATAGTTGGCACAGGTTACTCGTGGTTTTTTCTCAATTCTTTGAACCCTGTAATTCCTTTTATTAATGTCACAGAAACAAGGACGCTCCGTTCCTCCTCTTAAACCACGCATGCTATGGTGCACTTGTCCTTTGAGTATATAGCCTGGATATACTCGACTTACAGAAGAGAAAATATTCTCTGGGCAATCAAAGCGAGAATTGTTTGTTTGAGCGCCTCGAGACAAAAAAACGCAGCGTCAAAAAGGAAAAAGGCGGAAGAGTTTGACTAATAGTCGCGGGTCGCGGGTCGTGGGTCCAAAGTCGCGGTCGCGGGTCCAAAGTCGCGGTCGCGAGTCCAAAGTCGCGGTCGCGGGTCCAATGTCGCGGTCGCGGGTGCAATGTCGCGGTCGCGGGTCCAAAGTCGCGGTCGCGGGTCCAATGTCGCGGCAGGGGAAAATTATTTGGCGTTCGAGGTAACTGAGTGAAAACGAGTGATATGAAAAAAATATAAAGGGGAAAAATCGTTTTTATGCTTGATGCTCTACGGTAGCCAATTTACAGGTTACGGATGTTAGAGTCAACAAAATAATGTCTCAAGAAAAGACCTAAAAGAAAAAGCTGGCCGACTTTTGTGTTCGCCGCAAGTTCATTTTGTTTTCTTTCTATCGGGCCCAGTTATGTATAAATTCAGCTTTGAATGTACTTATGCATAACAGTATCTGATAAAAAAGGTTACCATGAGTTACCATTGTTTTCTTCTTGTCTATGAATTGCTTACAAATTCTTAGGGGTGCATTCACTGAAAAATGTGCGATACACTTCATAGACTATAAATTACAAACGTTACAACAACTTAAAACCTTTTTTAAAAAAGGCTTACTCGGGCTGGGAAAGCTACGAGTCTGTCGGTAGAAGAAACGAGAACTGTTTCAATTTTAACAAATGTTTTCGGCAAAAATAAAGAAAATGCTTGTTGAAAAACTTCCTGGTCGCTGTTACGAAAAATTGTATTGCGTAACTAGTGTGACTTTCTAGAAGCTTCGCGAGAGTTCATAATTTGTTTATTTTAGGATCTTGTGTAAGCGTTTCTAAAAGCGGTATATTTTGTAATCTTTCTATAATTAGACTATTTGGAAAGTTCTAGAATCTTATTGTAAACGTATATAAGGTAGGCGAGCCCGAGTAAGGTTTTAACTAGTTTTCACAAGCGAAGAGAGTTTGACGTTGGTCGTGTTTAGTCAAGTGTGACGAAGGCAGTGTTTATTCAAGTTGGCGGAGACCGTGTAAGTTTAACGAGTTACGTGCTGTTGTGGAGTTTTACTCAGTGGAAACTACGTTCATCTTTGGAATAAATCTTCTTGTTGCTGTTCCGACAACCCTGCGTTCAGTTTAGTTTGCAAGCTACCCGTCCTCTAAAAGAATACCCGCGTAACAGTCGCAAACTCCCAAAATAAACTCTTTGCACAAGTAACTGGAAAGAGGAGGAGAGACGTTGGGCTTGAAGTGCCAGTAAAGTACATTCAAGCGGGTATTCAAGGCATGAATTTAATAAAAAACAAGTAATAATCCACAACAAGAGGGGATAAAGCTCGAGCTTTATCCTCTCTTGTCCACAGAAAGGAGTTTGTTCCCACTAACGATTGAAATCCGGAATCCAAGTTCTACCAAGAGAGAATAGATCATAGTCTCTTGGTTCTACTGACAAAGACTTGAATCCAGTACCTGGAATCTGGAATTACTTACCTAATTTATTGTCTTTTCTTAGCTCTGGTGGAGTTGATAACTTACCGTTTTCAGTGTCCGGTTTACTTTCTTTTTCAGCTTCATGATCATGTCGGGCGTTATTATTTCCTTACCTACTTACTCACTTAGTTATTTACGATGCACGTTTTCAAGATTTGACTGAGACGCACATTGAATGGCTTCCTATTGTCACGTTGTCCTGGTTGCCATTTAGGTGAAGAGAACAAGAAGTTATATGGAACACTCTAGGTTGCTGTCTCAGTTGTAAAAATAAAAGCATTAAGCGACAATCTTGCTTTGAGGAACAGACTCCTTTCTGTGGATTATTACTTGTTTCCATATTAAATTCATGCCTTGAATACCGCTTGAATGAAGTTTCATGCACCTATTTTAATACATTTTCTTTCAGTTTTGCCGAAAACATTTGTTGAATATAAGAGTTCTCGTTTCTTCTACCGACAGACTCGTAGCTTTTTGAGCCCGAGTTCGCTTTTTTTTAAAAAAAGGCTTTAAGTTGTTGTAACGTAATATAATCTGTAGTCTATGAAGTGTATCGCATATTTTTCAGTAATTGAACCCCTAAGCATTTGTGAGCAATTCATCGACAAGAAGAAAGCAATGGTAACTTATGGTAACTTTTTTTTCAGATACTGTTATGCATAAGTATATTCAAAGCTGAATTTACACATGACTGGGCCCGATAGAAAGAAAAAAAAATAAACTTGCGCTGAACACAAAAGTCGGCCAGCTTTTTCTTTTAGGTCTTTTCTTGAGACATTATTTTGTTGACTCTAACATCTGTAACCTGTAAATTGGCTACCGTAGAGTATCGTGCATAAAAAAGATTTTTTCCCTTTATATTGTGTTCATGTCAGTCGTTTTCACTCAGCTGTTACCTCGAGAGTTTGACTAATAGTCGCGGGTCGCGGGTCGCGGGTCGCGGGTCCAATGTCGCGGTCGCGGGTCCAAAGTCGCGGTCGCGGGTCCAATGTCGCGGTCGCGGGTCCGCGGTCGTGGGTCCAATCTCGCGGTCGCGGGTCCAATGTCGCGGCAGGGGAAAATGATTTGGGGTTCGAGGTAACAGCTGAGTGAAAACGACTGACATGAACACAATATAAAGGGAAAAAATCTTTTTTATGCACGATACTCTACGGTAGCCAATTTACAGGTTACAGATGTTAGAGTCAACAAAATAATGTCTCAAGAAAAGACCTAAAAGAAAAAGCTGGCCGACTTTTGTGTTCAGCGCAAGTTTATTTTTTTTTCTTTCTATCGGGCCCAGTCATGTGTAAATTCAGCTTTGAATATACTTATGCATAACAGTATCTGAAAAAAAAGTTACCATAAGTTACCATTGCTTTCTTCTTGTCGATGAATTGCTCACAAATGCTTAGGGGTTCAATTACTGAAAAATATGCGATACACTTCATAGACTACAGATTATATTACGTTACAACAACTTAAAGCCTTTTTTTAAAAAAAAGCGAACTCGGGCTCAAAAAGCTACGAGTCTGTCGGTAGAAGAAACGAGAACTCTTATATTCAACAAATGTTTTCGGCAAAACTGAAAGAAAATGTATTAAAATAGGTGCATGAAACTTCATTCAAGCGGTATTCAAGGCATGAATTTAATATGGAAACAAGTAATAATCCACAGAAAGGAGTCTGTTCCTCAAAGCAAGATTGTCGCTTAATGCTTTTATTTTTACAACTGAGACAGCAACCTAGAGTGTTCCATATAACTTCTTGTTCTCTTCACCTAAATGGCAACCAGGACAACGTGACAATAGGAAGCCATTCAATGTGCGTCTCAGTCAAATCTTGAAAACGTGCATCGTAAATAACTAAGTGAGTAAGTAGGTAAGGAAATAATAACGCCCGACATGATCATGAAGCTGAAAAAGAAAGTAAACCGGACACTGAAAACGGTAAGTTATCAACTCCACCAGAGCTAAGAAAAGACAATAAATTAGGTAAGTAATTCCAGATTCCAGGTACTGGATTCAAGTCTTTGTCAGTAGAACCAAGAGACTATGATCTATTCTCTCTTGGTAGAACTTGGATTCCGGATTTCAATCGTTAGTGGGAACAAACTCCTTTCTGTGGACAAGAGAGGATAAAGCTCGAGCTTTATCCCCTCTTGCTGTGGATTATTACTTGTTTTTTATTAAATTCATGCCTTGAATACCCGCTTGAATGTACTTTACTGGCACTTCAAGCCCAACGTCTCTCCTCCTCTTTCCAGTTACTTGTGCAAAGAGTTTATTTTGGGAGTTTGCGACTGTTACGCGGGTATTCTTTTAGAGGACGGGTAGCTTGCAAACTAAACTGAACGCAGGGTTGTCGGAACAGCAACAAGAAGATTTATTCCAAAGATGAACGTAGTTTCCACTGAGTAAAACTCCACAACAGCACGTAACTCGTTAAACTTACACGGTCTCCGCCAACTTGAATAAACACTGCCTTCGTCACACTTGACTAAACACGACCAACGTCAAACTCTCTTCGCTTGTGAAAACTAGTTAAAACCTTACTCGGGCTCGCCTACCTTATATACGTTTACAATAAGATTCTAGAACTTTCCAAATAGTCTAATTATAGAAAGATTACAAAATATACCGCTTTTAGAAACGCTTACACAAGATCCTAAAATAAACAAATTATGAACTCTCGCGAAGCTTCTAGAAAGTCACACTAGTTACGCAATACAATTTTTCGTAACAGCGACCAGGAAGTTTTTCAACAAGCATTTTCTTTATTTTTGCCGAAAACATTTGTTAAAATTGAAACAGTTCTCGTTTCTTCTACCGACAGACTCGTAGCTTTCCCAGCCCGAGTAAGCCTTTTTTAAAAAAGGTTTTAAGTTGTTGTAACGTTTGTAATTTATAGTCTATGAAGTGTATCGCACATTTTTCAGTGAATGCACCCCTAAGAATTTGTAAGCAATTCATAGACAAGAAGAAAACAATGGTAACTCATGGTAACCTTTTTTATCAGATACTGTTATGCATAAGTACATTCAAAGCTGAATTTATACATAACTGGGCCCGATAGAAAGAAAACAAAATGAACTTGCGGCGAACACAAAAGTCGGCCAGCTTTTTCTTTTAGGTCTTTTCTTGAGACATTATTTTGTTGACTCTAACATCCGTAACCTGTAAATTGGCTACCGTAGAGCATCAAGCATAAAAACGATTTTTCCCCTTTATATTTTTTTCATATCACTCGTTTTCACTCAGTTACCTCGAACGCCAAATAATTTTCCCCTGCCGCGACATTGGACCCGCGACCGCGACTTTGGACCCGCGACCGCGACATTGCACCCGCGACCGCGACATTGGACCCGCGACCGCGACTTTGGACTCGCGACCGCGACTTTGGACCCGCGACCGCGACTTTGGACCCACGACCCGCGACCCGCGACTATTAGTCAAACTCAAGGCGGAACATAGGTATGTAACTTTCCGATTTGGCAGATGCCAATCAACTCCGCCTATCGTGTGAATTTATTTTTTACAAGTTCTACCTTTTGGGAATTTGTAAGTGCACGGTGAATTATGAATTCGAATTTTAAAACTGTAAAATATACTGTCGATTGAAAAGAAAAAACATACTTGATCAAACAAGTTATTTTCCGAAAATGTGCAAGAAAAAAATCGCCTTATCTTAAAGCATCCTTAAAATCAAACTCCCGCAAAAAAAGTGACCCTAGTGAAACGCATTAATGAAGGATACGTTCTGTTTCATTTGTTTTTGTTTTTAATTTTCGTCCAAAAAAAAAAAGTTTTCAAAACATATCCTTAGCGATTTTTTAGAACGTCTGTATCGAGCAACCGAAAACTCGTCATAAACAACGTGACAGGCAGATTCGGAATCGAAAATATATGATATTCGGTTTATTTGGACCGCTCTCGTCAATGTGGGACGCAGCAACCAAACACAAAACTGCTTTTTAAAGATTTTAACAATGTCTACACCAGATCACCCACTTTTATTCGTTACATACATTCATACACTGTTACAGGTATAGCCATTTCGACACCTAAAGCAGGATCGTGAGGTTATCGCTAAATCAAGATCTGTCCTTACAGATAACCCACCCTGCCCAGGGGCGTATCCAGGTTTTTTTTTAGGATGGGGTGCCCTTGTCTCTTGCTCTACTTCAACACCAATAAACCCCATAGTTTTTTTTTTTTTTTGCAGAACACAAGTTGTATTAGAAAACCGCAGGTCATCTCAGGGGGGGGGGGGGGGGGGGGGGAGGGGTGCGCACCCCCTGCACCCTCCCCCTAGATCCGCCTCTGCGGCCCAGGAAAGGTCAGTCACACCACTAGGGTCTATTGCTCTTTTCGAACAGTGGTGTGGGTTCTTTTACGTCCTACAAGAACCAAATAAGTGACAGTACTGTGAGAGGGACCTACGTATTTCGTCCTTATCCGAGAACACTTGAAAGTGTAGCTGTTTGCAGATGTCATTATAACGGCAGCACTTTCTTCTCAGTTATTAAAAGACCCTGAGTGTTGGTCCGGACGGGGTTTGAACCCGCGACCTCCCGCTCAGCAGACCGGCGCTCTGCCAACTAAGCTAACCAGGTGGCGGTTTCATTGAAAGAACCTTTGCGTAAAATTGTGAAAATGGAACGAAGGCCAGACAAACGCTTCTGTTGAGGGAGCGCCATATTGCTTGAAAAAGAAGCTCTGTGGAAAAACCCTTGTTAAACAAGACCGATTCACACAAAACCAGAAGAAAAAAAGAAGGGTTTGTGATATCAAGTCAAGAAACATATCTTTTACGTCTCATGTCTTGCGTTGAGCATGTGGTAGCCTGTCAAAAACAAATCGCAGATTTGAAAGGACCCAGTTTGCTCAGGAAATTAGAAAAGATCCGAAAGTGAAAAAAAAAAAAAAAAAAAGATTAGTGTAACAGTAACTTACCTTTTAAACGCAAAAGCTTCACGCTCTAAACTGTCTTCCATGGCAGAGCTGACCTGAGTCTAGGCGCAGTGCCAGCGTTACATAAAGAGCCTTTTCAATACCAGGCTCCTTTGGTGAAAACAAGGCGATTTACTAGGCGAGCGCGAAACAGGCGAAGCAACGCACGCCGATTGTTTTGGCGCAGTTCACCTTTTTTTGGTTTATTTTTTCTTGTTTTCTCCAGTTTCTTTCTTTCTTTCTTTTTTTTAATAAAAAGTTGTCCCAACAACTTTATATACGTGTTTTCTCTGCGATGATGGATATCTAGCTATTATTTATAATCGGGATTTAAATATAACAGAACCACAAACGAAAAAACACATGCTTTAGTAAAATTTATATATCCGAAATATTATTATTATACTATTGTCCGCAATTTTTTCCTTCAGTCCGCATTTTTCCATCCGCATTTTCCCATCCGCATCCGTCATCCGCAGGGATCTGGTCCTTGTTTTACAGACACCCGTGTCAAGAGGGGTAGACTACAATAACAACATTTATCTACTTAAAAACAAAAACGCCCGCAAAACATGATATCGGGCTGGCCCCAATTCTAGTGATTTGAAGTCAACAAATCAGATCATATTTAAGGCTATGAAAGCTTAGAGACAAGCAATAGTCTGTAATCCAGAAATCGATTGATGCGAATTAACTGCTCGCCTCATTCTTCTCGCGCGCTGGCGGTTTTGCCGCCAAAATTTCCCCTGAGATCCTGACTAGTCCTCAGTCTTCTCTTATCATTTGTTAGCGGTCACGAGAGAATAGAAACCTTTAGCACCGGGTTTTTCATGGGAAACCGGAAACCGCAAACCTGAGAATGTCATGTGACCACGGTCTTGTTGTCGCGTTTGCCGTTTGGAGTTCACGTTTGAAAGGCAGGAAGGGCTTTCAGCGATAAGTGACTTACGGCAAGGTTTTTTTTGCCTCTAAAAATTGTACAGCCTCGCGTTTAAAGGTGCAAATAAGCTTTCTATATCTGCCTGTGATGTGTTACTTAGATTTTTTATCTCGAAGCAATGAATTAGTTGTGTTTTTGGGCGAAGAAAACAAGAACTTCGAATTTACGAAAAACAACATGGCGGCACTAAACAATGAACGACTTGCTTAAATTTGAAATCCCGGCAACGTGAAACTGTAGACTTGTAACTGCAAACTGAAAAACCTGATGCTAAAGGTCTCTAATATTACGGCATCTCCCCAAAGCAAAGTCATATGATGGTAAGAAATAAAGTGAAACCTCTATTAAGCGGAAACTAAGCAGGGTCCCAAAATTAACTTCTTATATTTCCCTTTATAACGAACCCCTATTCAGTGGACACCTCTGTTAAGCGGACGCGGACACTAAAATAAGTTGTATTTGGGTAATTTGTACTGTTAAAAACCTCTATTAACGGACACCGGACTGAATCGACAATAGTAGTATTTGATTACGTCCTGGAAATACGTACTGAAGTCAGTTGATGTTTTTGCATTTACAAACAAATTAAAGTTTGTAATGAAAGGTAATGAACTTGAACTCTGGATAGCTTCTTGACCAACATGCAACTTTATCACAGTACAGATTAACCGTTCAATGTTGATCGTTAACAAACATTGCGCAACTTTTACAACCTCTATTAAGCGGACACCCTCTATTAAGCGGCTACTTGGGAAGGTCCCGAAGGTATCCGCTTAGTAGAGGGTTCACTGTATTAAACTGGAAAATATTGGGCCATTTCTCTCTACACTTTCGTTGGGTAATTCATCGACCAGTCAAAATAGCCATAGGAAATGGATCCGAGAAGAGCTACATGTATTTTTTACCCCTTCATCCTGTTCTTTCAAAAGACGTATCTCACGCTTGCCTCCCATCAATGTGACCCGGGTTCGAATCCTGGCGTCGACGCCATATGTAGGTTGAGTTTGTTGTCGATTTTCTCCCTTGCACCTTGCACCAAGGTTTTTCTCCGGGTACTTCGGTTCTCCCCTCTGCTTTAAAACCAACACTTTCAAATTCCAATTCGATCTGGAACGCACGGACACGTTTCAAGGAGTTCTTAACAACTCCTAGGTGTTCCGTGGGTAAACAAATTACACCAAAAAAAATGGCCCCAGTTGTTGAAACGTTAGATAGCGCTATCCACCGGATAAATCCCTATCGAGGGGAAAAGTATAGTTTGGAAGCAGGAGATTTCTCACTGCGGACCAGAAAGATCAGCCCAATTGCGTTATACACTGGATAGAGATTTATCCAGTGGATAACGATTGAAAAACCGCTGCCTGGTTCTTACATGCTTGTGCCTATGTTATCGTTACACTGTATGGCTTTACACTTTTTTCGAAGAAACCACGGCCCGGAGTCGACCGTACGTAGGTTGATTATAGCCCGCAGGCGTCACCAACGCGGGTATAATAGTTCCGATTTATATCTAAGTTTTATCTAGGTTTTGAGTTCTCCATCGCAGGATATAGATTTACGATTCATTACAGTCTCCGTAAAAAGGACATAATTTTCTGTTTTTAGACGCCCCTTAGCTTATGTGCCTTATAGCTTGTGATAAAGAATGCAACAGAATACCGCCAGTATATAGTGCCGGACTGTAAGTTTTATCTAGGGTTTGAGACTGAGAAACGTTCTGCTTCACCGCACGATAGGATATAGATTTGCAACTCGTTTTTTTCAATCAGTGTTTAATAAAAGGACGCCCCTTATGTGTCTTGTAATAAAGAATACAACACGTTTTTCGTGGATACTTTTAAGTGGTGATTCTTATTAGACGATGAAGTATATAAATGAATCGATAGGAAATCGCAATTGAAAACTTGACTTGTGAGAAAGCATATATGTTTTACTAAACTTCTGTTTGTAGTTAAAGAATTTAGTTACAGTTAACATTCACATATTCCTTTAGTATAAAGTTTTTACAATTTGAGTTGAACTTCGCGTTAGAAAGTTATTGCATTTTATGTTAAAGTTGTTACATTACGATTTAATGTTTCATTTTGCTTCACATGTTTTTACATTTCTCATTAAGGTTATATTTTGCGCCATAAACTTCGTCTCTTCCCACCTTCCCTCCCCCCTCCCCCCACCGACTATAACGACCAGTCCAACATTGTTTTTTTGTGTTTTCTTTAGGCCTACAATCATGGACAAAAGTCTTGGGACACTTTTGCGTTTCTGGAGCCTTTTCCAATTCACCTAGGTCCAACCCCTCCCCTCACCCCACAAACAATGTTAGACGCGTGTATCCAGAATTTTTTCCGAGTTTCAACTTTGTATAGGGTGGGGGGAGAGAGAACTTCGAGAAAATTTCGAAAAGGATGTACTGTTTTAAGAGGGAACCGAGAAATGACAGAAAAATATGAATATTGCAGTACTGTCCCAAGGAATTTTGTCCAGGATTGGTTCGGCGTCTGGCTCAGTCAAAAGTTCGTTTGAATGAGTTTGGATCGCCCAACACGTTCTATCCGTCTGCTTTCAATTTGTATTTCCATAAATATCTTAAAAATGTCAGCGTAATTTTAATTTCGGACTGGATCTTGTCGAAACGTTTTTATATCAAATCGACTGATGTATCCATATGCCCTCTGAGAAACCTTTATTGAGATACATTTGTGCGAAAAAATGAGAACTCGTTCAAAGAAGGGACTATATATGTTCTTGGACACACACTTCAATATTTTGGATGAGTTTACAAACAAGCAATATTAAGTGACAACTGGGACGAAAAGGAATTCTGAATTTCATCCTCTTCATCAGTATCTAGTTTATGCTCATGTGTCGCTCAGTTTCAAGAGAGAAATGCAGTGCATTGAAAATTATCTATAAAGTCAAAATCTATAATTTTTCTTTTTTAGGTGGCACTTAATCATTTTGCCCATGTTACTTTGGTGATTTTGATTGCCTTGTTTTGTTTTTGATCATAAATTATCTTCTCAGAAAAAATGCAAGATCTACGAGAAGCAAACTCGCCTGGGCGAACCTCAGAATTAGAAAGACAGTTGAGGGATTTTCAGCAACGTGAAGAAAACTTCTAGAGACAGTTACGGGAGATGCAGGAACGCGAACAGAATTTACAACGGCAGCTCAGAGTTGTTCAAGAACGGGATCAGTACTCTCAAAGCCAGCTAACGGAGTTTCGTCAACGTGAACAAAATATGCAGCGGCTGGTGAGAGAGCTACGGGAAGGAGAACAAAATTCTCAAAGGCAGTTGACGGCGTTTCAACAGGGTGAAGAAAATTCTCAGAGGCAGCTGAGGGAGTTGCAGCGGCAACTGAGGGAAATAGGACAACAGTTGACCAATTCCCGAGGACAAGTTTCTGAACTACAGTTAAGTCTTTCAACAGCTCAGCAAACAATAAATCAATTGCGTAACCAGGGAGCACGTGACTGGGTTATTCCCCGCGACGAAATTCAAATCACAGAAAAATGCCTTGGGAGAGGAGGATGGGGAAGTGTCAATGAGGGAACGTATTGTGGCTGTACTGTCGCAGTGAAAGAAATCCACGAGTTGATTCTCTCCCCTCATAACATACGTCTTTTTGAGAGAGAAATGAATATTGCATCCAAGTGTCGCCATCCTCACTTACTACAGTTTATCGGCGCCACAGTTGACGAGGGAAGTCCTCTGTTTGTCACCGAGTTGATGGAGAAAAGTTTGCGGACTCTGTTAGAACAGCGGCTACTGTCCGAAACAGAAATACGCATCATTTCTTTGGATGTAGCCCGCGCACTGAACTATCTTCACCAGAAGAAACCAGAACCCATCATTCACCGGGATGTCAGTAGTTCCAATGTGTTGCTATGGCGACAGGGCGACCAATGGAGAGCCAAAGTGTCAGATTACGGCACTGCTAATTTTATACAGCAGACCATGACAGTGGCTCCTGGGGCTATGATTTACTGCGCACCTGAGGCACTTACACCAAACCAAACAGTCAAGGTAAGTATAAGTGAACATTCAAGACTTTTGACTTACTAAAATTGTACAGCAATGCTAACAGTGGCAGAAGTGAAAGTGACCTTTGTCCTTTCGCCCTCTTGTCCTGTCCACAAACACTTCAACATTCTTGAATTAAAAATGACCGTATCTTTGTCAGGAGTCTTTGCACCTTGTTCGGCACTTTTCCCACTCTTTTATGTTTTTCTCCATGGATTTGGTCCACGTAACTGGATTTGTTAATTTATCCCTTCTTTTCTCTAAAGACAACAGTTAGAGGATTGCAAAAGTTAGTATTTTTAGAAATAAAACAATGAAGCCAAGAACTTACCTTGAAGGCTTTTAAGGATCTTCTCTTTTCTAGGCTTTTCTTATCAGTTATCGATGATCATCTATTTGGTTTGAATTCTCGAGATTCTCCCTCTGGTGTTACTTTAACTCTTTTTGTAATCAGTATACCACTAATGAGTAATGTAAATAAAGAATACTGTGGCATAAAGTCATGTATTATGATTGTTTTTAGGTTGATGTCTACAGCTTTGGTGCTCTTCTCTGTGAAATGTGCATCCGGGAACTGCCAGATCCTACAAGGCGAGAAGAACAAGTCGTGCTGGTAACGAACGCTGTGTTTCGCGGCCTGGTACGTCGATGCCTGCAGAGAGAGCCTGGGACGAGACCAACCATGCACGGAATAATCGATGAACTGGAAGATGCCAATGTATCATCTTAATTGTAGAACCAACGCTACACCATATCATTGATAATTCCTGGTAATGTGTGCCCTTAGCTTGTTCCAGTCGTTCAGATCGTGGGAAGTGGCGCGCGCTTTTATTTGCGTATTCCCCACTATCTGAATGCCTGTGCTCTGAAAATTGAAGAGGGCCCGGTGCTCTGAACCTGTGAAGATTGTGAAATCCAGGGTACCCAGGATTTGATTTATGTGAAAAAAATACTTCCTTTATACCCAAGTGCAATATTAAGGCACCAGGCACTACCGGGCACTGGCAGAGAAAGCCCTGACTGGGCATTTACTGGTAAAAATAGCAGCAGTTTCTGCTTGAAGATTTAGTATGGCCGGATTTTCTGATATGAATAAGTGTCTGTATGATCGTTAGAGTAACAAAAATGAAAAATGATAGCTTTATTTTTACATAATTATGCAATACATTACTTACAAAATATATTTTTACATTTATTCAGATATTGCTTTCTTATGCCGGA
Organism: Porites cylindrica; assembly: GCA_964035525.1. Taxonomy (NCBI): domain Eukaryota; kingdom Metazoa; phylum Cnidaria; class Anthozoa; order Scleractinia; family Poritidae; genus Porites; species Porites cylindrica. The sequence continues at coordinate 26,395,913 of OZ037776.1, read as the reverse complement.
ACTTATGAAGGTCATACAGCCGAAGTAGACCGCAATATAAATCAAAGATAGGAGTAGATAATGTAGCCTGCGTCGCAGACGTAATCTTAATCCGGTTTATAATTTAGTAGTAACTTTCTTGTTCTGGGCCCCCAACGGACTGAAAGAATTACCGGAAATGCGTTTCGATTTTCTCCTCCATCTGATTTACAAATTAATAATGGTTTTTTTCAGTGGGTAACTGGCCAATCATAGCGCGTCCTCATATCCTGATACACAGGTGGGGGCCCTGATTGAACAAGGGTTTCGGCGCTGTTTTGCAGACGAACTTAACAAGAGGCTTTAGTTCCACCGTCTGTGGCGCAGGCTATAGACAGGGCGCTTATTACAAGTTGTAGAATGCACAATTAAACACGCGTAGTGGTTAGCAGTTACGGTAGACATCAAAGAAGACATTTATATTTGAGTTCAAACAGGGTGTACTTTAATTCCAATGAAGTAGGTTGTAGACGTGAAATAGACTAACTTGACTGAAGATACCAGTAGACATGTCGCTTGTAACAGGTTTTAGGACATAGAATTAAATACGTCCAATATTAATTAGCAATAACGGCTGACATTTGTATGTAGAGTTTCCTATACTGGCTATACGTAACGTACTTATAAAGGGGGATTCGTTCCTTAATTCCTGTGTTACATACTTATGAAGTAGGTCACAGATCAATATAGACGTGAAATAGCCGACTAAATTGACTGAAGATACTAGTAGATATGTCGCTTATAAAAAGTCAATTAGGATATACCACTGAATCCGCGTGTAGCTGAGTAGGTCACCTGCTTATGAGGTCATACAAATGAAATAGGCCATGTTAAATATACAATATTGAGTGAAGACACAAGTATATGATGGCTTATGAAACGTTTTAACGTTTATGATTAAACTTGCGAGTTAGAAAGCAATTGTGATCAGTTAGAGTTTGCTATGTAATGGGTTATTTGAAAAATCGAATGCTCATCAATTCAGATATTACTTACTTATAAAGTACGTCATTCACCTAGAATAGACAATATTCAATAATAAGAGAAACGAGTAGATGTGTCGCTTATATTTGCGTTTTCTATTCAACGGGTAAGTCGACTTATAGAATAGGATTTTACCCAAATAACTTATCAAGTATACAGTGAGTATAGGTCGTACCCTTAAAATAGACAAATATTTTAACAGAAACGAGTAGATTATCTTGCTTTTTGCAAGTCTTACGGGACATTCAATAATTATACAACTATGGCGGCTTTTAAAGCCGAGGTTGAGGCGATTTCTGTCTTGTTGAGGCTGTTATGATGAGGGTGTGTCTTGCTTCGAGACCACAATGCATTCATTTATGCCAGTAATTCTGACAGGAATGAGATCGTAGAGACCATCGTATACAGCTCCGCACAGCTGCTAAACGCATCGATCACGCACTGTTTGTCGCAGTACATTTCTTGGAAATTGAAGGGTGTGAGTAAGCGGACTCTCTTATATCTCAGCGCTTGGAGTTAAATCAGGGTATTCAGTTTGAGGTGGACCTAGAGCGAGGAGCATAGAAGCTTCAATCCAACCACAGGCACAGTGCATTTTAAAGAGACAAAGGTAAATTTTTATCTTGTTTGTTCATAAGGCTGCCGTTTGATTTTAGATTTGGCGAAAGAGATCAAGTTTTATTTGAAAAGAAGTATGTTGCCCCGTTTTGGCTCTTGGAATCATAAAGGCGAAATGCTTCCCTTCAAGGCCTTCCAGAGTATGGGAAATCAAGGAGAAAGAGCTTTACACGTAAGAAGGTTTTTTTTTTGCAAATTCGATACCGGTTATACGTCAATGACATAAATCATATATAGCCTGAATTGGTGTAAATGTTTGCAAGACATCTGCTGATACACAGAAAACAGTTCTCGGAGAGAACGATCATGACGTTTATGAATGTAAATATTAACGCAGTTTTGCAAACTTGACAGTGCTTTCTGTTCGATTCTTATTTTTTCTAAGGTTCAATCTTTTCTTTCTTTTAATGGTCGTTGTGCGTTGTGTTTTGGCAAGACTCGGCATATTGCTAGTACGTAAAAGTGGAAGTGTTTTTGCCGAACGTGTTTTCTTTCTCATTTCATCAAGACAGAAAAAAAATCGCCTTTAAGAATTTCTGAACAAAGTTAAAAGCAATACTTTAATCTTTGCAAACTAAGAAGCTGTTTTGAAACAGTGTAGCCTATCTCCCGCCTATGCAAAATACGTAGCCTTTGTTTACTAAGGAAATCCCGAAGACAATGCGGAAGTTTACCTGTTTCTAAGAATTGTGTGGTCGAACAGTGGATTAAGTTTGAAGGTGGAAATATCACGGTGAGGATAAAAGCTACCGGTAGTCTTCAGTGACTAAAACACTGCGAGTCTGCAGTTAAATATAGGACTAACTTGTAAATAATTGTTAAGTGAAAAAACTGGTACATTTAACTTGAGGTGTTTTTTAGCTTGATGTGGTGAGCGCATGTGTCGACAAAAACGAAGGGCGCTGAAGATTGCAAAGAGTTTTTGCTGACAGAACCAACTAAATGATGTTAAGCATGTTACTGCAGCGTCTACTTGTACTTCTTCTTGTACTGTATCTCACATCAATCCAACCTAATGCTAATGAGAAAAGAACTTTTGACAGCGCAACTGTCTGAAACCGTGTTTATCATATATAAATCTGATGGTCCCAAGTTTTTCGATTCAGACCTGTTTCTGAAAATTAATGCTTGTTCAAATGCCTAAGGAGTGAGCTTTAAAAAACGTTCGGACCTGTACATGTTGACTTGGGACAGAACCTTGCAGGAGATTGGTAACGATGAAAACTTTGTTATTCCTTTTTGGGAAAGTAAAACACAAAGTGAGCCAGCTATTTGTTCTAAAGAGCTTCTTAGTGTAACAAACCAGCTGATGGAACTAGAAGGGCAAATACTTTAACAACTGGTACGTCATTGCAGCAGTGAAGAAACCAATTCCCGGACAAAGATGTATGACCAAACAAACAGGAAATCTGGTTTGAAACGGACCACAGAGAAGGAAATGGAAGAAAAAGTAAGAAAACAGAGATATACAATGACATTTCCAACCAAAGAAGAAGTCAACTTTGCTCTCCGGTTTGAAAACTTTGACCTGCCAAACTATAGCAAAGAGTGAAGGTGCAATTTTAAAAACATCTTGGAAGGCTACGCGAGTACAAGGACCGGTTGTCGTTTGCCAAATGTCCAGACCTTACATACCCAGGTTTACGTAGTCGTGGGTGGAGCCATGGGGGATGTACTTTCAGCTTCAAACGGTCCGATCTTTCCTCTTCATCATTTCTTTGTAGACCGTATTTATGAGAAATGGCTTCGCAAGTTCAACAAGAACGCTTCGGTTCTTTCAACCGAAAATTCACCCATAGGACACAACAAAGATGACGTCATTGTACCACTTTATCCTGTGTATACTCATCAACAGATGTTTAAGAAGTCTTTCGGGTTTGGTTATGACTACGACGATGTCGACGAGAATGGTAAGTACAAATGAAGGTTCTACATGACCTTCCTTTACTTCTTCCTTTACCTTGAATGCGATTTAGTGTAATTGTAGAGAAGCCTTTAAAGGTAAAATACATTTTATGTCACTCCAACCCCGCTGTACGGACACCCATCGTTAATTACGGACAGTTTTTTTTATTTTCTTTATTTTTGCTACATATTATTATACCTTTGAAGAAACTGAAAACGTTACGTTTTTCCCTAATGTGTTCTATTTGTTAATTCACGCTTATTCAGGATAACGTTACAGCTCGTTACGTAGAATCAAACAGACCCTAGTCCAGCTTAGGTTGCGTAGCAGGCGCCCATTGCCTCCAAGCGCCCTCTGTACAGGCTACATTTAGCTTGCATTTGTATGGTTTCTTTTATTAATTCAGACCACGTGATGTTCTCCAGAGAATTTGCCCTTTGTCCTTTCATAAATTATGCATACTTATGCACGTGGATGCATAGAAAAACCTCTCGAAGCAAAGGAGAGAACTAACAACAAACTCAATTCACAAATGGCGTCGACACCGGGATTTGGACCCGGGTCACATTGGTGGGAGAGGAGTGATCTCACCACTGCGCGGGAAGAGAAAATTACATAAGAGTAGGGCTGAGAATATTCAAAACAGACAGCTAAGCTGAGCTGAGCGGGGTAGAGTAGAGTAGAACACAAAAGAAGTGCAGTTAGCCTTCAGTTAATCAAAAATACAGTGTATAGGGTTCTGTTAGCTCAGCCCTGGATATATTGCGTCACCGTGGACTCCTCAAGTGTATCACTGCGATATTTTGATCGTCCTAAAATGTCGAGCAAACTGTGTGTCCCCTTGAATAATTTAAGGCAGCATAGTTCTATCAATATAACCTCCCGCCCCTCGATACCTGTAAAGGTCATTATGTGTATCATATTACCCTTTCTGTGTTGACCAGCACAGCATTTCATCCCATATGAGAAAGAGAATGCGATTTGAAATCAGATTTGCGCTTCTCTTTGGAAGAGTCGAGTTTTTAATACTAGACTGCATTTCAACCCCAAATAAAGTAGACCATTTAGGCAAGACAGGATTACCGGGGTACCTTAAGGATAGCATAGTTTATCAACTAAGAACTGAGTTTTAGACGGAATCCACCAGAAAATTGAGTAATTTTAATTTTCAGTGGAGCGACACAAATCACCTGAACTGTAAGTGTCCTGGAGAGTCCCATACAATTTACTGTAACGTTGTTACAGTAAATTGTATTGGACTTTTGGAGCACCTCAGGCCGTATCCGAACGAGGCGTTATAATCCTTTTCTTATGACACGGATTTGCAATACAAATGCGTTTACCGTCTATATTGTCATCAAGTTGTAAAAAATGTGTCTCAATTTAATTTTCGCGAGAACAGTGAGGCTTGTGATTATTTACTGCCGACTGGTTCGCAGTAGCACGCACTTTGGGAAACGAGATAATTTAAAACTATTTGACTTGTTAATAACGGTGAAGACTCTAGTTGGAGGAAAATAGTCTTAGTTTATTGTTCTACAGTCGATCCAAATCTTTTGTTCAGGCCTTAAAAGCAAAAACGAAATTTATGAAATTTGCAATTGTTTTATGATGATATTGAAGAAAAAAGAGAATTTTTTAGATACAAGAGACAATTCTTGCAAGTTTCGATATTTTCGTTTCTTGGCTTTACAAAATTTGCAAAATTTACAATTAAAACAACCACTGAATTGCTTAAAATATATACTCTTTAAATACTGAGAATAAAGAACACCATGTGTTAAGAGCAAAGATGTTAACCAAAATAATTACGGCAATCTTTTTTTCAGTTTATTCAGTTGCCGGAAGATCAACATATTCTAATTATTTCCTATTTGTCTTTTTTGCGGATTCCCTGGACATGCTCCTGTGTAGAAAAAATGTGGAAAACTAAAATCTCAGAGTCGCAATTTCCGGCTTTCTGAGAATTGAATAAATTGATGTTAAGGTCAATTTTCATTAATATTTTTTCCGTGGGCAAATTCTCGCTTTCGTTGTTACAATGAAGTCTTTTTTTCTATTATAACTGTCAAGAAGGGACTTCAAGAGTCGTTTTAAGTTGATCGTAGAGCGACTGGCCTTATAAGTGGTGGGAAAACGCTGGTATTAAAGTGAAATTGACTTTTTATATGTATTCTGCGTAATTCC
>OZ037776.1:26347700-26380200 GCA_964035525.1 Porites cylindrica | reverse complement strand
TAAGTTTTAGTCACTGTTCAAGGCTGTTCACGGCTGTTAACATTAACATAAGAATTAAGTGACCCTTACCCATGCATCGTATCATGCATCGTGGCCTTTTAATGGTACAGTGTTATGTTTTGTTGTTTTTTTCAAGCGGAGGAGAAAACTGTTGTGCCTGTTTAGCCTCTTGAGTTATGCAACGGACAATCTTATTGCAAAGTGTCTTGTTGAATTTCTCGTTTTTTAAGATACATGTATATCTGTTCAAAATTAGTCAAATATCTGCCATTTTTGGCGGTGATTTTGCGACAACGCGCATATTTAGCTCATTGTTTAAAATTAACCAAATCCATCGGTGTGCACCGAAATCTGGTCTTAATTGTGCTCTTTAACGGGGAAATTTCAATCATCCCTTCTATGAGCTCCCTCGGGCTCTGACCGCATTTTCGCGCGCTCGAATTCTCCCCCCTCCCTACCCTTGTATGTTATCAGTCAACCTCATTTAGACCATCTCATCAGTAAATTGGTTCTGGTGCAGCTTTAAGACGTTTAGTCACTACAACATGTAGATCATGATATAAATAACGAGACGCCTAAAAGTTGTCCCCGTAAGAATGCATTGGTGTATACAGGCATAAAACACCTTTTGATAAAGGTTGGAAAAATGTTATTTTAAAAGGGTTTTTTTCTCTCTGCCTACGGTCCTCGTATAATCGCTATTTTTGCTCTAAATTCTGCTTATAGATTCTCATATTAAAGAGCTTTTGTACCTCTAAATGGAACTCAGTGTTTATTGGCAACTGTAATTTTCCGGTTTGGGTTTCAGCGGACTCAGTTCAGCTGGGGTGAACAAGTGCCCCGAATAATGTCCCTGCAATCAAAATCTAGCCTGGTTCGCAGACGTAACGTAACCAAACCCCGGTAAGTAACGTCTGCGAAACAGCGCCCAAATTCTCATTTGTTCTAGGCCTCCACCTATACATGTACCAGCATTTTAGTACGCGCCATTGCCATATTTACCAATCATTTTGTAAGGAAATTCGAAACACCTGGAATATCTGACCTGGAATATCCAAATTAATGAAATTCTTAAGAAGGCCTCTAAGAGAATATATTTTTTGGTACAACTTAAGAGAGCTAAGGATACTCGCACTGATTTAGGGCTCTTCTACTGCAATACTGGCCTTTCACTTCAGTTTGCCTAAATGTTTAATTCAAAAATTGGAACGTGATATACAGAAGAGAGCAATGTCCATCATCTTCCTCGGTGTTATTTATCATGAGGCTCTTGTTATTATGAACTTTAAGGATTGAATTAGGAACCCACCATGACGAAATATGTGAGTCACTTTTTCACACAATTGTAAATGACAACAATCACCGCCTTTATAAGTTATTACCTGCGCTGCACGAATCTACTAATTCAATAGGCTGATTTAACAACAGAACGGAAACTTCATTTGACGACGGGTAAGCGCGCAGAAAGGTGTAAACTCGACTACCGGTACCCAATTTGCCGCTCTGCCATTGGTCAATCCAGTTGTTTGATTTGCGCGCGCAGTAGTCAACAGACGTTCCCGTTCTGATGCTAAATCAGCCTATTAAGGCGCGCGCGACGTTTTAACATGCCACGTTTTAAAACCGACCGTTTTAAGAATAGCTTTATTATCTTTTCATGTCTTAAAGCAACTAACTTGTAGGTTAGAGTTTTCGAATTTCTCAGCTTGTATTTCGATAACTTTTTTTAGCATCTCATCTCTTGTTAGCATTTTTATTCCTTTCAACTAAGATAGATTAGTTAATGTTTAGATCTATAACGTAACTTTTGTAACGTAAATAAGTAATTTAGCTTTCGAACTGCTATGTACATTTATGAATTAATAAACTTCAAACTTCAAACTTCAAACTTAAAACTTCACACTTCCAGTAATTCGTTGAGTCCAGAGGGGTCCAGAACAAAACTGAATAAGGCCTATCGACGCTGCTTCGCAGACATTAATAACCGGGGTTAGATTACGTCTGGGACGCATGCAATAAAAACCAAACCTCGTAGGATGTTTACCAACCGCGGCAGGATTAGCTCAGTCGGTAGAGCGCTTGACTGCAGAGCGTAAGGTCGCGAGTTCGATTCCCGGGGTCGGACTAATACTCAGGGTCTTAAAATAACTGAGAATAGGGTCCCGAATAAGTGCTTTCGTGCTAAATACCTTGACACTCAAATGAATTGCATTTTTTTAAACAATATTGACTTCCTCAAATTATGTTTTATCGTTGTTAGGTTGATGTCTACAGCTTTGGTGCTCTTCTTTACGAAATGTGCATCCGACAACTTCCAGATCCTCAGAGGCGTAAGGAACAAGTGGTGCTTGTAACGAACAGTGTGTTTCGTGGTCTGGTGCGGCAATGCATGCAAAGAGAGCCTGGGGCGAGACCAACCATGCAGGAGACAATCGATGAATTGAAGGAATTCGATCCAATTTCTTAATTGTAAAATGAACGGTATGCAATATGATTGAAAATTCGCAGTTTGTAGGAACTTCCTGCTGTTATTCGGGCTCGTACTTTTAAGTTACTCGCCTGATTACTCCTTGAGTAGTACTCAACTCAGTCCTATTACCTAAACTAATTTGTAATATTTTTTAGTCTGGTATTTGTAGTAAAGAATACATAGTAAAGAATATGTAATTACATAATAGTGAGGTATGAATAGTGGAGAATACAATTTACATCCAGACAAAAAGGTTATTGCAGTTAAAAACGTGCAATACTGAAACAAAGTACTAACTAGGTAGTTGTAAGAAGAATAGAAATTAATAACTTAGTTAGGTATCAATATTTGTAGTTAATATCTTAGCGTAAGATTGTTGGCTATTTGTCCCTTTTGCGAAAGACTTGCTTTACATTTTAGGTCGCTGAATAATTGTCTTTTGAAGATTTAAGATTTTTTCGGAATCGTGCGATTTTCGAGTGGCAGAGCCGTGACCAGGTAATGCAACTGGTAATTGTTTTCTGTAACTCATACATGCATGATGATTATATAACCGTAATGCGCATGTCATCGGCTTCCCCCTGGGAGCGTGGAGTAGGACTCCAGGCCAACTAGCGGGATTCAAAAATGGGCGGTGCAAAGTTAACAATTTCCCCCAGGGGTGGGGGAATTTGGCAAGTGCTTCTCAATGAAAAATCCCCCTGATATCACCAGAAAAAAGTGGGCTTCACTTGATTGATTCACTTTGATTTTAATTATACTAGTAGTCTTCTTAGCTGACGAAGTTTGTTGCGCACGACTGCTAACAAGGACCACAAAAGCACCCGTGAAATGAATTTGGTTATAAAGCGACAAGAAGAATGGGGGAATTCCTTACTCGCGAACTCACGATCGGGCAATGTGATCCCACCCACGACGCTTTCTTCAGTAGGAACAAGGACAGTAGTGCTTACATTAACAAGTGATATTCGGACAAAAGATCAAGGCAATGCGCGTTCCCGCAAAATGTACTCTCTGTCAGGTAACCTTTCTTGCTTGTTTTTCTGTAATTTGTTATGAGAAATGACCAGTTCTAACGAAGAATAAGAAGGATGGCCTACAAGGAGAAGGAGAAAGTAGCGATAGAAATTTCAATTATCTATCGTTGATCAATTGGAGCATTTTTTAATGGTAACTTTATGGTAACTGTACTTTCGTCAGTAGAACATGGCTGCAGTGACTGAAGCATGTGATTGGGAAAAAAACTCTTGCCTCCAGTACGACCCATCTCCGCATAAAACAATTGACCGGGGAGCTTAAAGTTCAGGCTTATACAGCTATTTCTAGAAAGGTTGTCGGAAAAGCAATGTTCCTGACACTGTAGCTGTTGAACCTACTTTTGTTGCCTTCCTCTTCAGCACTCGCAAACATATGTCCATGGCCTCTCGTGCCATTCTTTCAAATTTCTTTGAAGAACAGCGAACTCAAAACCGCCCATAATACCTTTCGGGATTGTCGAGTGCATTTTTTCCGACAACCTTTTTCGAATCAGCTGTATACTTATGGCATTCTGTTGTCAACAAAGTTTTCTGCTGACCTGTTTATAGTCTGGCGGCTTAGCTAGAAATTTTAACTGAATTGTGCACTTTTAGATACAAGCATGAAATTTGGCACACTGATAGTAGTCACCAATACAAGCAATTTCAGATATAGTGCCAAGCCGGAATTACGTCGGTTTCCATAGAAACCGCAATTTATTAAAATTCTTAAAAAGTTAATAAATTCAATTCATTTAAATTATTTGTCCTAGTTTATCAAGACATAGTATCATCAGTCAACCAACCTGTTTACCACGTACATCTTCTTTATAACACGCTATTGCACCTCAACTATGCGATGCCATAGCAACGGTAAACAAAGGAAAACTAAAAATACAACGACTGAATAAAATTAGTGTGCCTTAAGTTGGTTTGATCGTTATATTTATTACAACTTGTATCTTTGCACATAGCTTCATTACCTAATTGATTTCACATTTTCGTTACGGAATAAACTTGAGGTGATTCTCTAGTTTTGCCGCTGTACATCCCTCATTGCGTATAACAAGATGACCGCCCCATGAAAAAGAGCTTTGGCAGAAACATGATTAAATTGACGTCGATCGAAGAGAAAAGTCATTGGAATTTTCCATAGCAGTTTTTTTCTGGCTGAGATGAGTCTCAAAGTGTTGGAAATGTGCCTTATGTAAGCGGTAAGTGTGTTGCTGAGTTAAACCTCAGCTACTTCCTCACCGAGGCCTTCGATAGAGGATGTTGTGCTGAACCACTTTCATGAAATTATGTCCTAATTACCTTATCTCGATGTAAATTCCATTTTGAAAATCGAATTTTTCGATTTTTCGATGCTTTCTTCCACCTTCCACGTCCATGCCGCTTTGAAACTCGTCCCAATGTTTTCTTTTCTTTTTTTTAATGTAATTTAATAACGTCTTTATTTAAAGTCTTAATTGTCCTGCCTAGATTAGCATTATCGCTATTTGCAGACATAAAGTATTGAAACGTTATATTTCTTTAAATACTGAATTACATTATTGTTGTTGTTGTTGTTGACCAGTATAAACTGTGTGAAAGCTGAAGTGTGTGCTAATACAGTGTACTTAAATTGAGCCTTAAAATCCCAAAGCTACAACTAGATTACAACAAAGCTATTAAAAAAGCTTCGAAAAATGTTTTTAAACTTTGTGGAAACAAATAACGGAACTTGACGTTGTAAGTAACTTCGATTGCGCGCGCCAGAATCGCTTTCGATCCTTAGAAACAAGTAACCAAGGAAACAAAATCGTGCAAACAAATAACAGTTTTTTCAACTGGTTGAGTCTAGGAAGAGAAAATTTCACGACAACCAGATAAATTCAATCCGAAACAAATTAAAGAAGCTCTAACACTTTTGAATGAACAGTTGACGCAGTAGTTTGATGTATTAAAGGCAAAAGCAAAGTTAGTCTCGGAGTTTTCGTGCGTGCCCTGTATTTTTGCTACAAAGCTTACGCCACCAAGGAAAATAACGCGAAGAGGGCAGATGTGAAAATAACACAACTTTTACCTTCCTCGCTGACATTTCCTGAAGCAGTCGAAGTTCCTAAAATTGTTTGGAGGAAAACTATGTAGATTAAAAATTTTTTCATTTTGTCAAGAATAACTTTTCTCTTTTCAAAGCGCAACACGAATAAACGTGTTTAGCGACGTGGAACGATAAAAAACCCGACGTCATAAAGACAAAACAGAACGTTCTCCTGCGCGCGTAAAGTTTATGGAACACTTCTTTATCCTCCCATATTTTGAATTACGTTGACATCAATTGAAACTGTTCATTTCGGTTAATAACAATGACGCGTTAAAAGTTACTTCAAAGGCTACATAGACGATTTTTCTGGATTCGTCAAGAATATGGAAACTTCAGATTACCGGATTTCAGGGGCACCCAACGGCAATTTTCGGGAAAATATCTGTTCGGAAGACGATTTGAGATCTAGAATTTTCGGAGCATTTGTTGCAAAATTTCTTGCTTGCCTGCCTCCCCTAGGATTTTCGAACATCTACAAAATGGTATCATTACCCATTTTTAACGGATTTTGACCCTAAAAAAGGCCACCTAGAATTTTCGGGAGCCTTTTCCTGGCTGAAATTTTCGAGAAGGTAAGTTTTGATCCCTATAATTTTCGGATCACTAGACTTTCAGCTAGGAAATCCGAACAGATGAAAAGTTTTTAGGGGATAAAAATATGCCTATATCTACCGTTTGAATACTAAAATACGTTCAACAATGCTATGTTAAGTGGTTTTGAACTATATCCTCGTTGGGTGCCCCTAGGATTTGTTGTATCGTTGACATGCAGATCCCCGACGTGGGGCACTGCCTGACCTTATTTGGCCCTATAAGTGGGTTCGTACAGGGTTGCAAAATGAACGATTTTTGTCTTCAACCGGGGTCAAGGTTTGAAGGCGCGTCTCGGCGGCACACCTCTACCAAAACGTCCCTTGAGTACCTCACAGAACAGTGTCTCAATGGGGTGGTAGCTTTGATGATTCTCGGGTAATTTGTACCAATTTTGATGGGTGACGGTCAAATTTTGAAATAATAAATAAATAGATAAATAAATAATGATTTGGAGGTAGCACATCCACAAAGTGGTTCTTCGTCTGGCGTGATTCCTAGTCGAATTGGAATTTGGAAATGTTAGTTTTTGAGGAGAGGAGAAAACCGGAGTACTCAGAGAAAAACCTCCCGGAGCAAAGGAGAGAATCAACAACAAACTCAACCCACATATGGCGTCGACGGCGGGATTTCAACCCGGGCCACATTGGTAGGCGCTAGGAGCGAGCACTCTCACCACTGCGCCATCTCTTGATTCGCAAAACCAAAAACTTTTGACGGTTGACGATTATTGAGAATCGTTATTGAGTCCAAAAGTTAAATTAAATATAAACTTCGTTATTGCCCCCGCAGGGATTTCACCCAGAAGGTGAAATCTCGAGGAGGCACTCTTAACTAGTAACTCGCGCATATATTAAGGAAAGTATTTAAGGTACACACCAGGCGACAAGTTGCAGCAACACGTCGCGGCGACAGATCACTCCATGTGAACAGGTCGGGCGACTAGTTGCAGCAACACGGTGAGGCCACACGTCGTAGCGACAAATAATATTGCTTCGTGTGTACTGGAGCATTTTGGGGAAAATCTTTGTCTCCGCAACGGAATTTTGCCTCTGCAGCAAGTCGCAAAAAATCAAATCAAACTGAACACGCTGGGAAAAAAGGTGGTAAAAATCGGCCAAAAGATTGAGTGGGGGCGTGTTAGGCACAAACATTTTTGGAGTTCTTGGGGCTATAACTTCCTTTCCTTTAAAGGCATGACACTGAAATTAATACAGGCAACAATACTTGACTCCAGGAAAATTTTGGAATATGCGTTTTGTTGGTAAAGACTTACGCGACCCTCTGGTGGCCAATTAAAAAGTCTTCCAACAGAATTAAACCTGAAAGTGTGATACTTTGCAGAAATATAGTGCCCATAAAATTGAAGAACTTGTCCGACTTGAAATCTCAAATTTCATTTTTGTGACGTCACAACTGATGACGAAACAAAATGGGCTTTTTGGTCATGCGCAGTACTAACCCAAAAAATGAAGAATTTGAAAGTACAAAGTGAGAGTCTCAACTCATTATCGTCTATAGTTAAAGAGACATTTGTAACATTCCACGCATATTTTTAAACAAACTTTGGACACATTTTGTGGCCGATTTTAAGCACTTTTTTTCCTAGCATGTGAATCTGTGCGGCTTGTTGCGGCGACAAATTTCTGTTGCAGCGACAAAGATTTTCACAAAAATTCTCCAGTACACACGAAGCGATTTGTCGCTGCGACGTGTCGCCTCACCGTGTTGCTGCAAATTGTCGCCTAGTGAGTACCGAACTTTACAGTTGAAATATACAGTCAGTATGCCAGAAAAAATCTCGATTTGCTTGAACAGGGGCCGCGAGGAATCGGTAGGTAATGATGACGTCTCTATTGTTTGCGCCAGCAAGTTAGAAATGGTTAGGATGACGTCAAGACAAAAATCCCTAAGGGAGGCTTAGGTCACAGGGTCCTGAGGAGTTTCGTGTGAATAAATGAATTACTTATTTTAAGTCTCATCTTGAGAAACCTCTATACCTGTCGCTTAGCACGATTAATTAGCCCAGTGGGATCTTTATGAATCCACTGTAAACGATTTCTTCGCTTCTTATCTGACCCTGATCGACTTTGTTGTTCGCCGTTTTGAAAATCAATAACCGCAAGCCATATCCTCGCTGGCGCACGGCACGTCGCCCAAAGGGCGACCGAGGCACGAAGTGCCAATCTTGCGAGCTCTCAGTCTCTTGGTTTGCGGTATATAGAATGTGTAAGGTCAAAACTGTAACGCGATCAAAATAACCCATTTTTTCAGAGGTTTTCGACGGGTTTTGATGTTCTAGCGACAAACACATCTCCTTTGGACCCTGTGACAAAGCCGGATATGACAATTCATACCGATATCAGTGAAATAATTGGTAAGTGCAGACATGACTTGACGCTTGAGGCATCTTTTAGCCCGGGGGGTACTCAATGAATTTTTATACGGGGAGGCTCCGCCCCAAGGTCCAACCTCTCACCCTTTTCTATGCCATTTTTACCTTCTATTGACAAATGGTACTCCTTTCACACACCTTGTTTAGAACTTTGTATCCCTTTGAACTGCTGTAAATGCACTGTCTTTATAAAGCTATAAAATTCATCTGTTAGCCCTTTGTCTCTTTCACAAACCCAAATGACAGATTTCCCTACCCTTTCGTATGCTCCAACAAGTGAAATGCCCACCCTTTCATATACCTGAAGCCTGAAAAACAAACTGCGGGGATCAACAGCAGTATATATTAAAAAATTCATATCATAAAATTATGCTGAACAGTTACAATAAAAAATTAGTAATTAAACAATCTTTTAATTAGCGCACACACCGCCTGAACAATGTGCTCATAATGAACTCGAACTCGAACTCGAACTGGAATCCAAACTCGATGTTTCGGGATTCGGGCATACGGCTTGAAATGAATTGAATTAGAATTGATGACTTTTGGCCTGAGCACCTTAGTCCAAGTTTCAGTACCAAGAACAAGTTTAGTCTAGTAACCTGGCCCGTGAATACAGCCGTTATCTATCCTCGTTCCACGTCGTCTTACTCGATCCAAATAGTCCAACCTTTACCGGAGTTGCACGAGTTAGTTCTTCATGCAGTCAATCCAACTCTCTTCGTCAACGATAAAAAGCACACGGTCATGATAACGAATAAAATTAAAAGAATTCTGTGGATAAAAGTTGCATGACTCAGGTTTGGATATTTTCGTCACTTGGCTTTGTGAAAACTGGAAAATTGTAATATCCATCTTTAAATAAGAATATATAAAAATGTCAAAATACAAAAGATGATACCTTCAAATAAACACCAAATGTCGGGAGCAAACTTATTTTGGTAACCTTTTTAACCTATTTTATTCGACGTTATATTCAGTTTAGGACCGGAGTCATTCATACTCTAATTTACTCCTAGCTTTCTCTTTTGTTTAATTTTTTAATATTGCTCTTTGGACAAGGTTATTGAAATTACGTGTTCACGTCATTTGCTGTATTACTTCCCATTATACTACGACATGAGAAATTTCTGCAATTTGATTGGCCTAAAGCAGTGGTATACATATTTTCAGCTTTTTTGAAATACCTACATGTGAAAATTACAAGCCTTTTGCGGGTAGTAGTATCAACAAATAATGTACCTGATATTTGGCATAAATACCACAAAATTGTCTCGTATAACCATTTTGAATTATCACCAGTGGCATTCATGCCAACAACAAATAATGCTATAACCTATGCAAATTTTTAATGATGGCATGTTACATATTGTAAGGACCGCTTTTTATGTGGAAATACATGTGATTTTACATGATAGGCCTCCGGGATGTTAATAATTTATTTATCCAATAAATACATGATTAGCCTGGCTATTTGAAAAAGGCAGTAGTGAGGGGGGTGTCAGGTCTCCTGTAATTTAGGGGGTCAGTCTCGGGACATGCTTCCGTTCACAAAAAAATTGAAAACCAAATTCTCAGAAGCGTAATTTCCAGCATTCTGAGGATTGAATAAAGTGATAGCAGTGTTAAGGACAGTTTTCATTACGATTATTTTTCTATGGGTTAAGTCTTGCTTTTGTTGTTCAATGAGGTTGTTTCTTTCCATCATGAACTGTCAAAGGCCGTTTGTTTTTAAAGAACTTTAGATAGAGCGGCAGCGCGGTCCGAGACCTAAAAGCGATAAAAGAACAGTGGCATAGCTGTAAGGGGATTTACCATTTTCTATGTATTCTAGCAACAGCGTTTAATTGTCCTAAAGTAACGTTTGGTGCAATGATTGTCATATTTTTCCAAAGCCGCTGGCCTGCTGAACTGACTGCAGGGCCTTACCCTCTCTGTCCCGTTATTCTCACTTGATAATACGTATTTTTGCTTTCAGGGAAACTAACAAATACTTCAATTTTTGAAATGTTTTATATATTTCATTCCCGGCCTTTTAATAAAACAGCTTCTTAGCATGTATATGGAAGATGCGCGTTTTAAAGACAAAGAGAAAAGGATTCGAAATAACTCAGGGGAGAGGATGGGCATCGTCTTGTAGCGGAGTAAACTTGTTGTTTATGGCATCACTCAATGTGTTCAGGACTGGACGCCAATATTTTGTGCTTCCGGGCTGGTAATAAAGAAGAATGTTTAAGAATAGTATCTTTTAAAAAAACCAGACCCGGGGGTTTTCCTATATTGGCCTACGGCGGGGAGGCTCCGCCGGAAAGGGTTACCTATGTTGGTGTTTTTCATTAGCTAGTTTCTTACACAGTTTGTGATTAGTCTGATCTGACTTAAATGTTGACAAGCCAAAAACAACTAATATATATACCAAAAACGAGAAGTCCAAAGACTAGTGCAACGCTGATTCAGAACAACGTGTATTGTTTTTTCATAACAATATTTCGGTTGGCCATACCAGCCTTCCGACAACCTTTCTCGAAATAGCTGTATAAGAAAGAGTAGTGATTTCACTTGTTGAAGTATATTAAAGGGTAGGAAAATCTGTCATTTGGGTCTGTTAAAGGGCCCAATAGGGCTAATAGATGAATGAAATGGCTTTGAAAAGTCCAGAAAACGTTCTGTTTTTGAGATTAGTACTGTTGACAGACTCTCTACTTCCTCTTCAAAAGGCCGTCGAGCGCGGGTGATAAAATGTAAACCGCAGGGGATTTATTGACCACCAGTGCAAGGAAGTAGGAACAAAAAGACAAATAAAACAACGTCGGTATACACGCTATTCTATGTAAAAAAAAAAGTGCATTTACAGCAGTCAAAAGGGCTACAAAGTTCTATAGACAATATAAACAATTATATGTGGAAGAGGCACCATTTGTCACTGATAGAAGGTATGCGAAAGGGGACCTTTTTCGTCAAAAATGGTATATAAAAGGGTAAGGGGTTTGATTTTCGGGAGTTTTCTTTTTGTTTTCATTGTGCTTTGGATGAATTTTTTCAAGCGTTTCGGCCTGTATAAAATGTTTTTGCTTTCCCCATCCCTCTCCATGATTAAATTGTTTTAACTGTCCGTTCCTAAAACAGCAAGCATCGGACGAGAACATAACCTACACTTAGGCAGTATTTTTCGTTTCGCTTGCGCCGTAGACCATTTTCGCCTGGGTAAGGCGAAACGAGCAAACTGCAAAAGAGAAAATCTTCAAAAAGTGAAGCAGGTCCGACAGGTTAAAGAGAGAGTAGTAATCCCGGTGGCGACATCGCACTTATAAAAAAATGAAAAGAGAAAATCG
This sequence comes from Porites cylindrica, assembly GCA_964035525.1. Taxonomy (NCBI): domain Eukaryota; kingdom Metazoa; phylum Cnidaria; class Anthozoa; order Scleractinia; family Poritidae; genus Porites; species Porites cylindrica. The sequence goes on along the minus strand of OZ037776.1, from coordinate 26,368,310 downwards.
TGGCTGGGAAAATTCCCTGTCATATTTTTATGTGCCGGGTTTACGCTTTTTTTAAGTGTTTGCCTCTAGATCTCCATTCAGTCGCACTGAGAATTTCTCTATTTGCCTGTATTTGTCAGCATAATTTTACTTGAGCACAGAGCATCGTTTTCAAACATTAAGCATTTTGAGCAAGATGAAAAACGTCACCTTGAATGTGCATTTTGTTGATCTTTGTCTGAGTTTTCTTTCCCCCACATGGGAAATAAGAGGGTCTCAATGGGGTGGTGGCTTTTACGGTTATCGGCTAAAATTTTGGCTCTTCTACGGCTATCGGTTAATTTTTTTCAGTTACGGTTATCGAAAAAGTTAAAAATTAACTTCTTTTCTTTCAAAAAGTTAAATATTAATTAACCTGTATTTTTTTTGTATCTTTAAATCAAAATAAAGGTCTTCGGATCATCTCGCGATGAAATAAGCTATTCTTTTGAAAAATTTTAACATTTGATAGACCATACTTTTTATAAAGTTTTGCACTTCTGATATTATTTTACACATAGAAATGTCAATAGTCAATTTAAACATAATCTTTGTGAAAAAGCAGAAGCAGACACGCGAACACCCAACTCAAGGCCGGGGGGCGACATTCATTATAACAGAAATGGCCGTTTCACACCAGAGAAGGATTGTTCGTGTGAGACGGGTTATCCGTTTGATGATTCGCGTCAGATAGATGATACGTCTTAATTTGGCAATGGAATAGTTCTAATTTTGAATAAACAATCGCCTGACTTTTGAAGACAGGATTATCCGTTCCAGATAGCCTGTGTACAGCCGCCCCCTCCCCTCAGAAAAAAATCGGAGAAGGGGTGTCTGTGGGGAGGGCGCGACTGTACACAGGCTAATCTCAGACGGATGATCCATTTCTAGGTCTAGTGTGAAAACGGCCAATAACAAAATTCCCGTGTCCAGTGTTTCTAATGATAGCGAAGGACTGTACGGAACGAGTGTCTTACCGTTGCCTTGTCCGTAGGCTGAATTATTCCGCGCGGCTGATGGCTTTCGGGTCATGTGGTCCGAGCGAGTTCGCCACTGAAATGCCTTGACCGAGATTGCGTGGGAAGACGCCGAACAGGGACTAGGCATGGCGATGTCTACCGTAGCGTCCGAGAAAAACAGGGAAATGTTGTTTATCGGCAACGTGTTTTACAAACAGTGACATCTCTGCGTGTTGTTTCACTACTGTTTTCAGGCCACGGCCTCCTGAAAATTGCAAATATTAATCCCCAGCAAGAAGCCACACTTTCGCTACGGAAAAAATTAGTTCCCCAAGAAAGCGCCGGAAATGGAGCCTAGGTCTTGGTTAACACCTAAAAGGCGCTTCGCCTAACGTGCGTACGGAGCACACTAGCCGGGAAATAAAAAACGCAACCATAAGTGAGTTTAGCACCTTCCTTAAAAGTAGCAAATCTAGGGAACACTTCCTTTTACGGTGAACTCTTTTTTACGCTATTTACGGCTAACGGTTAAATTTTTTAATTTTTTACGGCTATGGGCTAAATTTTTGGCCGTTTTACGCCTGTCGGTCAACCCCATTGAGACCCTCAAATAAAACAAACGAAAGAAAATCAAAAACACTTCAGAGCACAAATGCAGCCCATAAGTCCTTGCGGCAGGTGCGATTTTCATTAGGATGAGAGCCTGGGGACGAGGTGCTCTTTCAATAAACAAAATGGCCGACTGGCTCAGTCGGCTCAGTCTGTCGGGCTTTACACAGATTTGTGTGGCACGGGGAATAGTGTCATGGGGGAGTAAGGATAATGATGAGGCAGGAGAGCTTCAACTTTGGTATGATGAGAGGAATAACCATTACTACCTTTATGCCAGCAAGACAGCGGGAGTTGACATACTGGTATGTAAAGTTATTGATGTTTTTACTCTTCACTTCTAAAAGTGCTCTGACAAAATCAAAACGTTATTAACGAAGAAGTCGAAATTTTATTTCGTCCAATACTGAAAACAAATAGTACCATGTGAGAGTACTGATAAAGGGGTTTCGTCCAGAGGCTCAAGAGTAAGAACTAAATGTTGTGGTTCCATAATAATATTGACTCTGGGAGTGATAGGGTTTTAACTGTGTATATATACGTGCCAACTCTCACGCCTTAGGTGTGAGTCTCACGCCTGCGGGTTGAAAACTTCGATCTCACGCCTGCGGGCCAATTTCTCGCGCCTGATTGAAAAATGTGAGTTGTTGCCGTCCTGCTTGACACAATTTCCAAAAATACGTTAACTCAGACCCATGTAAGGAACGAAAACCATTTGTAAAATTAATAAATGGCAATACCTTCCTCGCGATCTCTGATTTTTGGTTTTCTTTTGATTTGGGGTTAGTAATGTATGCTAATGAAGTTGAAACAAAAGAAAAATAAAAATTACCTGAGATAAAAACTTAACTACAACATATCCATTTATTATTTTATATGCCTTGTTCTTCGTTAAACATTTAAATACAGTAAACACCCACTAATAAGAAACTGTGGATTAAGAACCTTAAATCTTCTGGCAGAAATTTGCCACTTTAATACCCATGCAAAAATACAAGAACCTGTTTAGCCTAGCCTACGTTGCAGCCAGCCCACGCACTTGTCATTTGTATAGTCCATTTGTGAACTAGTGCACAAAAGCTCATTCTAACATCTAGCAGGGTCGCAAAGACATATGTGAGCGTTTCTGATAGGCAGGTTTCTTGCGGGTTAACGTTTGTTATGCGCCTCATGATTGGCCTAATTCTTATGTGTGGGTGACGGTAAGGGCACAGTGACACGTCAAAATTCACAGAAAGGAGTTGGCAATGATTGTTTGCAGTTTAGAGCAAATTTATAATGAAAGAGCAGTTCAAACTTTAAAGCCTTCTTCTGCCCAAAAAAATGCTTTGAGAGAATTCCGTGTGATATATTTTTTTTTATAAGAATTTGCTTGTAAATTTGCCCTCTGGTTTTCCAGCATCTTCCTATCACTACTGATGCACTGTCACATATTCTGCAATCTAGCTGACAGTTCTAGGCTTCTAGCATCCAAAAAAAATCAGGAAATCATTATCTTCACAGCCAAAAATAAAACCTACTACATGTGGCTATTCAGGTCCAGGCATTTTAGAGAAACCAGAGAAACTAAGGTTATTTAAAAAAGCGTAAGGCTTAAACTATGGTGGCCAAAGGGGACATGCTGCAAATAAAAAAGTTGCTGCAAATTAAATAAAGTTGCTGCAAATAAAAAATAATTGCAGCAAATAATAAAAATAGTTGCTGCAAATAAAAAATAATTGCAGCAAATAATAAAAATAGTTGCTGCAAATAAAAGCAGTTGCTGCAAATTAAGTGACAGGAAAGTATGCGCATGCTCTGATGGGAAGAGGAGGACTCAGTATAGTTGTAAGGAAGTTAAAGACAGACCTGCAAGGACTCCCAATGTGGTTTTTGTGGTTGCATTGAATTATCAACTACCTTCAAGTTACATTTTTGCACTCAAGCATGTCTTTTGTAGGATATGATCGGAGGTCTTAAACTGTTTTCAGCACTGCAGAGGCTGATTTTTTATTAGACCTGTAGACTCCAGTTTTCCATCAACGTCTTTTTAAGATCTTGTACCTCTGGGTTATATGTTGTAACGAAAGGCAATAGTCTCTCTTTAATTTTTTGTTTTAGCCCCTATCAGTGGCTCGAGTCAAGGTTGACCCCTGACAACGACCTTTCTATATCTGGTTTAGGATATTCGTGTGCTTCAAGTTCGCAAGGCACACTCTTCAAATGTTTTTTTTTTGAGGAGTTTTTTCTAATCAAAATTATCTTATTTCTTCGCCTTTAATGAAACTTCTTTTTACCCCGAAGGGTGGAACGAGATAAAATGTACATATTGAAAGGTTTTAGTCGGCTTATAGTGGGATTTGGTGTCCAATGAAGATGAATTTCTCTGTGAGATGTTCTCCTTTGAAAACTATTGTATCAAGGAAAGTTATTTCGTTATCTCATATTTCAGCTGTGGACGTTGACTTTTTGGGATGGAATTTGTTAGTTTCTTTAATAAAAAGTTAGGTCTTTTCTGTTACAGTCCCAAAGAAAGGAAACATCATCAATGAAATGTTCCATTGGTATTTATGTTGGATTGGGTTTATTATTATTATTTATTTATGTTGGATTGGGTTTGTTTCAGTCTCTGCCTTGTAGATATTTGCAAAGGACACTGCTTATGCCCAATGCAACTCCTTGGGTTTGAAGATAATTGTTTCAATTGAACTCAAATAAGTTTTCTGTCACTGAGGATTAGGCCAAGCATTTCGTGAGTGGGCCCTGGATACAACTATACTGAGTCCTGCTCTTCCCATCAGTGTGTGTGCATACTTTCCTGTCACTTGATTTGCAGCAACTATTTTTTTATTTGCTGCAATTATTTTTTATTTGAAGGAACTACTTTTTATTTGCAGCAACTTTTTTATTTGCAGCATGTCGCTTGTGGGCCACCATATTAAACAGAGGTAAAAGAAAATCATTACGTGGTAAACTGCATTTGTGATCAAATCCTGTCAGAAAACATCTGCAGAAACATAAACCATAGGAACTAAATTGCTCAATATGCATGGACCAGACCAGCTTCCTCAACCTCTAAATGTGAGACTCAAAGTGGTAACATAAAATTTGCTCAGTATAGAATACTCCATGCACTGCATAAACTGCGCAAAAAGAGAGCAAGAAAAAGGTTGTTCGAGCTGACTCTTCGGTCACGTCAATTGCACTATTAAAAGCTCAATCTCCCTTCTCACAAGCTATATATTATATAAATTAGTCGTGTTTGGCCTGTTAATGCTTAATTCAAATCGGACTAATCACATTAAACTGTGTAACAAACTAGCCAATCAAAAATGCTCACATATGTCCTTGTGACTGCAGGATTCAAACATGATATTGTGAAGCAAGTTTAGCCAAAGGAAGATCATCATTGCAAGTTAAGCTTAAATTATGATAAACAATTTAACAAAGGGGGGTAACTATGAGTTGTAAAAAGGGGGATACCTATGAGTTATTTTTTAAGTATATTCATAAGTCTCGCTTGCTTAAGAAATGAGGAGGCAATTACATCTACATGAAGCAGATTTCCTCGTGACAAGTTTTTAACTTCCTACTTTATCGACAGTCAAGTATTCTTCAGATATTTTATTTTATATATGGTATTTGACAACTTGTTTCTGAATTGGTTGAGTACATGTGTATAATACACGGAAATTAAGGGCCTAGATTCGAGTACGAGAGAAATTACATCATTGTGAAAGAGCAAAAAAGTGATGAACATGGCATGTCATTTCAGTCATTGCTGAAAATGAAATGTTCAAAGGAAAGTTTACAACACCCGACCAGTTAGCCACACCATCTGCCCCATTGATCGAAGTTTTGCTCATTAAGATTCTTCTTTTTCTCGACCACTTGTTCCAAAGTAATCCGCACTTTCAAGCAATAGAATTTGTGGACCAACCTATTCCGGAAAAGCTCTAAATCTTTTGCATTAACTTTTCCTAAGCTTTCTTCACAAAACATTAGTGGCTCCTGAGTCATGCCGCAATTCTTTATTATAATGCCCTCTGTCCATGGTCTCCGCTATGTTCAACCCTGCAGGGACCATGTCTTCCCTTTTGTGGACTAAACACAAGGAACAAAACATGGCTTACAGATTCTGAATCTGTAGTTGAGACTAACAAGAAATTTGGCCATCAGTTTTGTTAGGGTTATATGACATAATACAATTATTATGAATAACTTAAAAGTCAATTTATTTTTGTGATTTTAAATCAACAATCTATCTCCTTCATATGTAAAAACTAAGAACCTACATAGCCTAAATTGCCATTAAGTACCCCAAAATACAAGAACCTTTTTTGCCAGACTTTAAAATAGTAGGTTCTTATTTTCTGGTGTTACTGTACCTCATTTAATACCAGTTTTATGTACATGATTGGCCACCATGGTAGCTTTATGCACCACAACAATAGGTTCATGAGGAATTGAAGTGAGTGAGTTCACTTGATTCATGTAAGAACTTTTAATGAGTAAACCAGTGCTGTGTTTACATTTGTTCATTACCAATTCACTGAGGTTATTTTAAAATGCCTTCCATGTTTAGTGTCAGCAGAAAATACATGTACATTTAACAACAATAAACTGTTTAAAAAATTTAAGGAAAAACTTGCAGTGACTCTAGGAGCTATATTACATGCATACCTGCATAGGTTCATGAGAAAATGGAAACTGTTATCCTCCACACCAGGATGGGGTTTATACTTCCCCCCCACGGAGGGCACCAGAAATTCCAATGGGAAGGGGGTCCAAGAGGAGGCAATTTCCAAGGGGGTGGGGACAGATTCTCAAGGTCTTTTTTTCCAGGGACTTTGAAACAAGAATTATTGTTTTTATTGATGATCCTACATTTATAACAGTTTAATATAGCTGAATGCTTTTTTCACAGCTTAACTGTATGAATGTAGTCTACATGTATCTAATATGAATGTCATCGGCTCATGAATAATGCCGGTCATCCAGCTCATTGCTTTATATTTCACAATATAATTGTGGTATTCTCTGTGTTATGGTCATGTTCTATCAGCCTTCATCTAACTTGTTTTTAACTGAAAGGAGGTAATTGTTTATTGTTTACTGGTTCTTTCATAGATGCTCTACTGACTCATTAGTACACTGGACAAAACTGTTCTGGATTGATGTAATGTATTATACAAAAATGAAACAAGCCAAAGAACCTCAATTATATTAATTCTTTCTCTTTTGAAGTTTATCAAATTCGACATATGGGAAAATATTTTCATGTTGATCACGCAAGGAGGACTTGCATTACAGTGTATCCAAACATGGTAACAAAATCACAAAGGTATGCAAAATCACTTGATTTCTAAGAAAAAAAAATGAATTAAAAAATGAAGGGTTGTTGTGTTAAGAATATCCCGCCATTTTTCTGGATGGTTTGAAAAGCATTCGATGGGAAAACACAAGGAAAACTTAAGGACAGTCTACAACTCATTTGACCACTGAAATATGGCACTTTCTTCAGACTTTCGTCATCTTAAAACTCTTCTTGCCACTAGATTGGTCTTCCATTCTGTTTTGAAGATGGCAGCCTGTTGCTCACGCTCTGTTCCAGCAGCCACGAAATGCTGCTGTGTTAAAGCATAGTCAGCCAAGAACGAACAGACACTGCTATTTGGGCCTCTCTAACAGTTGCTGGACCATATTAATGTCTTTACTCTCTTCTCTCAGGAGCTTGCCATTTAGTCTCACGTTGTGTTGCCCAACAGCTTGAAACAACTGTGTGGATTTGCCATGTGGCCCTTCAGTGGTAGCATATATATGTATCACAGCTTGAATCTTGACTCTATTAACTGCTGATGTATCAAAGGGTTATACTGCTTGAATGGAATGGAAATTATAGGGGTGTGGGTGGTCTAAAGTAATAGTGCCCTCCGTAGGGGTGGGGGGGGGGGGCATATTATGGATGTTTTCTGGAACTACACATTACAGTTTACTCAAAACACAGTCAACTGTAAGTTGTGAGTCAGGCAACAAATAACCCTTGTTTTTAGTACATGTTTTTGTGGTAAAAGTAGTATACATGTAGTATTAAGAGGTCTTTGCATTTTTTAAACTTTTTTTGCAATAATTATTATTTCAACTCATGATCAGTTGCTTTAAATGTCAGAAAGTAGGTTAAGTTCCCTGAAATTGATTTCTTGGAATCGAACCCATTACAGTCGAACTTCTCTAATACGGACACCAAAAGGACAGAGCGAAGTGTCCATACAGCTGTATTAGAGAGGTGTCCATATAAAAGAGCTGATCACTACAATGACGTCACTTTTATGACTCCACTTACAGTTTTAAGTGTTCAGTAGCTAGAACCAGGCTTACACTTGTCTTTAAACTGCATTTAAGTTTATTAATTCACAGTACAAAGACACTGTCTTTCAGTAGCATACAAAATTGTACATATCACCTACATACGTACAGTCGTAGACAAATCATGATCACTGCTTTAAGACGAAACGAGCTACAGCGCAATGCTGCATGTAAAAAGTTGTAACGTATTTGCACAATTCTGAAAGTGTCTTTCGCTATTTTGCAAGGCAGTATTAACAGTAACTAGAGTACAAAATGTAACACAAAAGATCTTTGATGCTATGTGTAGTTATTGAAGCCTTCAAAAAGTTGGTTATTTTCCTCTGTACACCTTTTGCAAAATAATTGTTTGGTATATGGCGACTGGGCTTTAGAAGTCACCTTGCCTAGCTCATCAGCCAGACTAGATGGGATTTACCCTGTGCAACTTCACCTGATCGGGATCCGGTATTCACCCGATCACTACAGTGTCCATAGTAAAGAGGTTAAGTTTATATTAATTTACTCTCTCGGGCCAACATTTAGTGCCCATTGTCCGTATTAGAGAGAGTCCGTATTATAGAGGTTCTTTTTTAAAGAAAATACATGAGAATTTTGTCGGGACATTGGAAACTGTCGGTAATATATAGGGGTGTCTGTATTAGAGAAGTGTCCATTCTGCTTGAATCATTATTTCATCTTGAACATATTGCTGAAAATATTTTTAATAATGTTATTTTCTTTTTTTACCATTTAAAGGGAGTCAGGAATTTGCATTTAAGAGGATACAGCGTACATAATCCATCCATAAAAGTCTAGTCTTGTCAATTTATGTGATTTTTCTAGAATGAGATTTTAATAGACCAATATTGATGAAAATTTATGGTATAAAGATTTACAACAAGCTTAGAAAGTTAGAAAGAATTGTACATGATGTTTCAAAAGCTGAGTAGCAGACACATCTAACATTCAAGTAAATAACTGTTTCTCTTATAGATGTTTTTGAATAATAATTGCTGTGACTTAACCTTATGGATTAAGTTGGCCAATATGGCATATTTTGTTATTGAATCTACAGATTTCATAGTTTTTTAAAGTATACAAATTCACCTAAACAGTCAATTTTTCACAATTTTTTTCATCACTATAATCTGTCACCATTTTGGCACACCATTGACAGGATGTAACAAAGGGCTATACAGGGTGTCCCAAAAGTTCTTTCTTCTCCTTTATAAGTCTGTAACGCAGTACAATTGCACTTGATCAGCGGATAATTTAAAATAAAGTTGTGACTTTCAATCTAATTTAATATTTCATACTTCTTGTGCCATCTTTTGACTCGAAATTCGATTTGTGTAATTTCACGCCAAAGGTGCGCTGTGCGAGTAAATTTTCCCGCCATATATTTTTTGCATTTTGTAGCCCGAAATGCTCGAACTCCTAACTTGTTTTGTGTGAGTATCCTGAAAGATAAACCCTCTCAACAAAAAAAACACTCAGCCACGTGGGAGCAGAAGCATGTATTTCTATCTACTGGCTTTTCAGTTAAAGAAATTCAATAAAAAAATGGAAAAATCCGAATGTTGGGAGGTAAGATGGTCATAGAGAAATGAAGATTTTACAGACAAGAAACGAGAGGAAAGACCGAAAGTCCTGAATAAAACTGCTAAAGTAGTTTTAAACAAGGCCATGTACAAAACAGAAAACCCAGCGAGGTAGATCTTACAACAGTTAGCAAGTTAAGTCTGGAGTAGGTTCACGAAAAGCAAAGTTTGGAGACCCCTGAGATGGCAAAAAACCTTTACTCCCGGCCAGGGCCATCCGCCAAGCAATGTTCAGCTCGTCTCAAATTTGTAAAGAAGAACAAAAGCCTGCTTACTGTGGAAAGGGGACGGAATGATCATCTTTTCTTAGATCCATGCCCAAAAGATATTGCTTCAGCTGCCTTATCTACAAAATTATATTGTTTGGGGGTCGAAGTGACTCCTGTATACTAGCTGCTAGAAAAGCTCAAAATGAATCATCTACAGGGCTCTACATGCTACATGGCTTATCTCACTTAATGCCGAAACAGCTACAGCGTGTGATAAAAAACAAAGGGGGGATGCCGGTAACTGAACTTCTGAACACAAATACTCGATAGAGTAAGAAACATATTTTAGAAATTTCATGTAAAAATGAAGTTTTGATCAAAAGTTATAGCACATGAAATTAGAGGAACAAACTTTTGGAACACCCTGTATATCTGATAGCCCAGGGCTCAAGTGAGGCCACACATGGGGTGTCCAGTGAGTTTAGCAGCATTTGCCAAGATAAGGAATAATCTGAAATGCTACAGAAAAGGGGACTGGGGTTGGTTGACCAGCATGAATGCTTTACTGTGGCTACTAAACTTCAGCAACAGTTTGCTCAAAGGGCAATGAGTTTTAATTTTCACCTGACCGTGATTGAGGCACCTATCAGCTTCTTCTCAGTAACAAAGGAGCTGTGACATTAAGCAACAGTAACGGTGGATTTAGGGGTAGGCCTTTTTTCCTTGAAATTGTTTTGTATTATTTTATAGAATTCTCAGAACAATAAAACGTTTCTATATAGCTGGCAAGTGGGCAAGTGTCCCAGCCACCCTTTTCTGAATTTTCTGGATCCACCCCTGGCAGATGCTGGTAAGATGAGTTGATGAGAGATTTGTTCATTTTTGATAACTTATTTAGAGACCAAAAACCAATTCCAGCGTACAGCAAATAATACAAAATGTAAACTTCACTGTACTAATCCTCTTGGTGGTCAATGTTCACTGCTTACGAAAAATGTACATGTATGCAGCGTGCAAAGAAAGTAGTGTCTGATAGCCCGGGGCTAGTGGATTTTGCTATCGGGCTAGTGCATTCTGTTTTTAACTTGCCCATCGGGCAAGTTAAAAACAGAAGAACTGTGAAATCACTTCTGCTAGTCAGTAAGTTAAAAAAAAATGACGTCTGGGCTAGTAAATGCTAGCTCCAGCTTGCCCAAATAGCAAGCTTTAAAAATGATTTTCTTTGCACCCTGTGTATGTGTTGCATGCCATTATCAAAATGGAATAAATTATGCAAAAGATTCCAGTGAAACCCCACTAACCAAGTGTCCCAGAGAAGACAGAAAAAATTAATTATTCATGATCAGGTTTGTGGAGATTGACCAGATGGAGAGATCTAGGCTGGGAGGTACATGGAAAGGAACTAATAATTTCTGTTGTCAGGGACTTGACTGACAGCCTTCTTTGTGTATTTTCCTCCAGTAATAACAGTTGCTTATGGTTGTCAGTAGATCGATGACATTTGATGATGGTGTTTCCATCCCTTTTTCTAATAGTTTATTGTTCCTCCTGCTCTTCGTTGAATTACCTTTCCATGCTGTTTTTCCAGATCTAAATCTGCCATTAAGGCTGGTCAACAGGAAGTAAGATTTTTTGATTGTTTTTCTTCCTGTGGTTCTGATACTGTGTAAGCTTTCCTTGGGTTTCTGAGGTTGAAATTGAAATAGCAGTTACAAAAACAAACTGCATGTATACTGCTAGTTCAAAAGTACTTCAAGAAACTTCCTCTTCTTGGCTTGCCATTATCTCTTTTTAAGCCACTTCAGGTATGACTTTGTGATTTCTCTTTTTCCAAAATTTGGGTATGATTGTAGGTCATGTGTATACTGTTTCACTATACAGTACCTGGAGTATGAAAATCAACTCTTTGAGTTACTGAGATCTGAAATATTATTTTTTGAGGTCCCCAAAGTCAGCAGCCTATGTTATTTTTGCTATTTCATTTATGGGTACTTTCATTTTGGTTTCGGTTCATATCATTCTCATAGTTGCCTTGCCCTGTTTGTTCGGTGAAGCTAAGCCCTGTTAGGCAGGGTTAGTACTGGGATAGGGGACACCTTTTGGGATACTGATATGCTTCGACTTTAAGTTTATTTTTCAAAAAAAAGAGTTTCATTGTTTAAACACGCTTATAGAGGTTACATTTATACGATTTAGAGTCAGAAGAAATTGCAAAGGACTTTCTTTGATCATATTCGTGTGTTTATTGCAAGTAGCTAGGGGAAGTGGTGAGCTAGAGCTGACATATAGTCCTGCTTTTACTTGTTTATAGCCTGCGGTGCAGTTAGCCAACATATCGTGTATAGTATAGACATAGTTGGTTTAAAGAAGGTTAAAATTGTCTGCGGTGCTGGCTAGCTTGTTTATAGTACAGTATTGTTGTAAAGTGCAATAAACTCAACCAGAGTGCTGCACCTATTGACAATCAGCCAATCACAAGTCATGTTCACGAGGACAGTTACAGTAGTTGCCTGTCAAAAACAAGATATCTCTTTAAATCTCAAAGTGCCGCCGGCCCAAGTGTGTTCATTGCACTCTGATATTAATTTAACTTAGAAAAATTTAGTAGGTTTCAAAAAATTGTATGTTGGACTTAAAAAAGAATCAAAATTATGTTGAGCCATTACCCATCCAGTATATATTATATGCTAACAACCTCATCCATGTTGGTTTAATTGAGCAAATAGTGTAATTGATCATCCTTTCCTTTGGGACACCTCCATTCAGGGGACAAAAAATTTGGTCCCAGAAAATGTGCACATAATCTTTGTAGCTATTACCTCTATTGAAGGGACAAGTGACCTCTACTCAGAGGAAAGGGAGTCTTTTTCTGGGTCCAGAAACCTGGGTTTATTTTAACGTCCATTACCGCAGGGAACACCTCAGCACTCAGAAAGTCATTGACCTCAAAGAGGGCTGATATCTGTAAGTGCACACTAATAAAAAAATGGAAGCTTTCACAAACTGAACTATCTCACATAAATCAATGAAATGCACTTGAGTGAATTCAACAGATAATTATAGCGATAACCAACACAAGTTTATTCAGTATTACCATTTCTGTACAAGTGTTACCTATTAAAAAAAGTAAAATTAAATTATATAAAAATAGAAAATAAAAACAAAATAAATAAAACAATAGGGAGTTTAAGATACCACGACGGTGACGGCCACCCACAAAAACGTCGCTTAAAAAGTGAATTTCCATTCTTGCAGTCTCTATCTCGATTACTCCAACTCATTTACTTTGTTAAATGTAAGCGAAGCCTTTTTGAGTTTTTGAGCCGAATTCGTAAGAATCATATTTAAAAAGGTTGAGTTTGATCGTCCGGGTGAACGTAGTCCTGAATAGGACTGTTACGTACAGAAATGGTAATACAGTGACTGACGTTTCGACAACCTGTGCGGTAGTCATCTTCAGAGTCAAAGTGAGTTGTATCACGTCAGTTGATGGTATTATACTCTGGTCATTGATCTGATTGGTCAATTATGTCGCGATGTTATTGGTCGTCTGTCAGTTAAGCCGTGATGTTATTGGCTATGAAGATGTATAACGTATTCTACAGACTACTACCAACGTCTTATTTTAGAAAGCTGGTTAGTAACTTAGAACAAACGCCACTGAATCGTACCCAACAGTTACCAGCGCCGTACAAACGACTTACTGACGAGATCAAGCAAAACTAACTACGAGAGAACAACCGGAGAACTGACAATTTGACTAACAATAGACCACTGTGTAACTGTGAAAACAGACGGATGGAAACGCACCAATCTTTGATTACGAGTCTTCATAGCCAATAACATCACGGCTTAACTGACAGACGACCAATAACATCGCGCATGTTGATTCTTCAGATTCGCGCGTTTTGGCCACCTGAATTATAGGGACATAAAACAATTATCTCATAAAGGGGGCGTCACAGGCACCCCAGGACCACACCCTAGTTACACCCCTGAGGAAGAGAAAAATAATTTAGCCGTCGCTTCTTTAGGTCCTCCATAAGACGTAAAATTTGGCATTTTCCTGTCGTAGTCATGCAGTGATGGTTAAAAAAATGTACAAAAAAAACGTGATGCACATGCAGAGTTGTTGCATTGCCTATTCATTTCAACCTACTGCCTTTTTGACGTTTGTTTGTCGTCGCCGTTGTGGCTTCTTAAAGTCCCTAGTAATGATTTCTTTATGCTGTCTTTGTTGGTTAATTATTAACAAACCCCAGCCCAACCTCTAATCAGGGGGAACCTCTATTCAAGGGACACTTGCTTTGGTCCTGAGGGTGTCCCCTGAATAGAGGTTTCATTGTATTTGTTTATCTATTGCTTCAAGTTTGTTTTGTTTTGTTTTCACAGCTCACTTAATAACTTTCTGTGCTTTGCACTGTGAGCCTGTTGACTTTCTTGATCAGTATTATTATGATAATCTTTCATAACGAAGACTTTTTAAGCTCAATTTCTTGCACACTGTACAAGTTAAAATTTACACCAAATAGTATTGCATGAAACCTGAAATGATGCGACAATGGCCGCTACTGTCAAGTGAAATTTACCCTCCGTTATAAAGTTGTTCTTCAGCTATTTTTAAGTCAGTCGGATAACGATTTGTTCTGTGTCTTGCATAAAAATATTTATCATCTTAAGTTAGTTTTCTTACCACTCATTATTCCCCTTTGTTCAAATTGTAATCTTTCATTTACTGCAGGGGAGAGAAGATGTTGCCTGGCTTGCTCATGGTAGTATAGGGAATTAAGGGAGATGTGGGGCGCTTTCCATTTACGAAAAAAACCCGGAAATTTCGGTGGTAGCAAAAGTGGAATTTCCGATTGGTAAAAAGTTGTTCCATTTGGTCGTAAACCCCGGTACGTGGCCGGGTGCCCGACCGTGGACCTGGAACTGGTACAAACTACAAGAAACGTCAATGGAACACGACATTCCGTTCGGAAATTCCAACCGGGAAAACGGGACCACCTTTTTAGATTTTCCACTTTTTCTGGGAATTTTCCAGTGGGACGAACCGACGAAACGTGTTCCATTTACCGCCGAACCGGAAATTCCGAAAATTTTGACTAAATGGAAAGCGCCCGTGGTGTTGCCCTCTTCCTAAAGGTCTGGGGACGAGCCAGGGACCACATGGTCTAGTGTATACTGGGCAACCTCATAGGGATTGGCTGGGAAGACAATGAACAAACAAAGTAACCATGGAACCCTAGCGCGAAACAAAAGAGCTGCAACATATAGGAATCCAAACAAATTAGAGGTTCTAAAGAGCTGCAAGGCTACGGTTTTGACAAATAATTTTTAGCTGAACGTATTGAACAAATGTTGCTGTAACTGATGGTGCACCGGTTTATAATGGTACTAGTGAAATCTCGGTTAAATGGACGGTGTAGTTGTATTCTGTTGTTATTTTGCGGTACAATAAACACCCGCAGCAGAAATGAGAATCTTCTTTTCTGAAGTCTAGCAAATAAATAAGTTCTTGTAATTTGGGGTACCTTATTGGCAATTTAGGCTAAGTAAGTTGTTAATTTTTATGAAGGAAATAATAGATTGTCGATTACCAGAAAAATAAATAAGCTTTTTATTTATTCACAATTGTGTTATTATAACCCTAACAAAACTGATTACCGAATTTATATATAGTTTTATAGTACAGTATGTTTTTGTTGTATTTAAATTTACAACTCAAAGTTACACTCCTTTGTTAAATTGTTTGTCATAATTTAAGTGTAACCCACATATAAGAAGCTACTTGATTTTGCTTGGCTAAACAGGTTCTTGTATTTATGGGTATTAAGTGGCAATTGTCTGCCAAGAGGTTCTTAATCCAAAGGTTCTTATTAGCGGATGTTTACTGTAACTGCCTCTATAATTAACCCAGTCAAACCTGTATTAAGCGGTGACCAAAGTCCTGAAATAGCTTCCCTTGATTATTGTAAAAACTGATCTATATTTAGCAGTTACCTCTATTGAGCAGACGTGGTCACCTGTTTTCGAAGTCCCAATGAGTAATTTGTTATTGTCTTTCCCTTCATTAAACTGTCCCTTAGACAAGATGTGCAATACCAGTGCAAAAGGATACACTGTGTAGGGCGTTTAGTGATCTTTTACAGACTTACCAAGCCCCGAAAAGCAAAAAATGTGAGATTCTGAACCTAGAGCTGGGAAAAGTAGTAAGAAATGGCTAAAACGTCGTGAGGTGTCCCAAATGTCCTAGTGGAAGGACGTTCAGTGGAGATTATGGGTTTTGGAAATCACTATATCACTTTAAAGCTGGAACAGTAAACATCACGATCAATTTTACGATTTAGTTTTTGTAATTTGTATGTTTTATTGGCGCCATCTTGAAACAAGAGAAACAGTAAGTCTGCACATTTGGTGGCAGCGGCAAGTTGCGCGGTAGGCTAAAAGAATAGTCGCGTTTGATTACATTCTATTACAGTTTTCTTTGAGTTGAGCTGGCTTTCTATTGATATCTAACTTAGAAACGACCCTACAGATCCAAAATTGCTTGGAGTTTGACTTTTCGAGAAAGCGTGAGAAATCAGTTGCCAACTCGTGAAAGTGTGAGACAGGTCCTAAAATCGTGAGACTCATGACAAAGTCGTGAGACTTGACAAGTCTGCTTTTACTTCCTTTATTTTGGCACAAGAAGGCTACTAACAGTTTGAGGTCAATTTGTCATGGGATGGATATTTCGCTCTTTCACCATCTTCATTTCCGTGACTAATTCTTTGGTTTGCAAACCGGCCGTCAACCTGTATTAAGCGATTGAGTAAGCCATTCCCATGGATGACCGCTTAATACAGGTTTGACTGTAAAACTTAATTTATATCATTATCTCTCCTTACTGTTTCAGTTTTGTATCATTCCTGAATCTACAATGAAGGTCACCAAGAATGCAGTTACAATTAGTGAACTAGTGAATTGGAATCGTTTTGATTTAAATAGACACACTGTTCAAGTAAGAGATGCTGATCCAAATAAGCTTCAGCTTTTATTGAAAAGATGCCCGCCTCTATCAAAGGTAAGACTATGAGTTTGAAATATAATTTCCAATACTTTTTCTGATTGTAGTTGTGGAACAAAGAGGCACAAGCTTGAACCTCTAGCTGCATGTACGTCATGTAGTGTATAAATACAGGTAGACCAAGCTTATGGGAGAGTTCAGGAGTTAGTTTGGTGGTTAAACCCGTACAGGCAGTCAGACAATGATACAGGCAGCCCAAGCTTATGGTGTCAGTAGTGAGTTTGGTTTTGGCTTTTGAATTTTAAGGCATATGGTTAAACCCGTACATATGTATGGATACAGGCAGCCCAAGCTTATGGTGTGACTAGTTAGTTTTGGTTTTGGTTTTTGAATTTGATGGCATAATGGTTAAACCTGTACAGGTAGTCAGGCAATGATACAGGCAGCCCAAGCTGTTGGTGTGGGAAGTTAAATAGTCTGAAGGTTTTGATTTTTGAATTTAAAGACATATGGTTAAACCTCTGTTCATGTGCAAGGGTAATGGGGCTGTAATTATTAAAAGTTTTAAGTGAAATTTTCAGACACAATGATGAGCCAGTTATAAAAGCACCGTTTAATATAAACGGTGTTAAACAAAATCGCGTTCTGAACGCTTTAAATTTCGTCTACTTTCGGCCTTTCCGCGTCTGTTACGCCGGAAAGTATTATAATTGATAGAATTAACGAAAAATGTAATGACATTAAGCATTTTAAAACAGCTTTCTTAACAAAATGTAGGAATTACATAACGCAAAGTGTAACAAATTTTTAGCGCAAAACGTACTAACTTTTTTGCGCGAAATGTTACAAACTCTTAAGCAAAATGTAACAAATAAAGCTGTTAAGAAAAAGAAAACCTGGCAAGCGTGAGCGTGTAAGCCTCCTTTTTAAGGATTGTCACGAGACCCGCCATATCAAGTTGTTCGATGCAAAAATTATTGCGCTTTGTTGAATCGAAAAATCTTTGAATATTTCTTCGCACACTTTCGGAAGGGTAAATAATCGAGCAATCAAACTTACCAAACGAGATGGGTCTAAGAAAAACTATTTTTACCCCTTTTATACGTCCTGTTCTTTCAATAGGCTTATCGTGTTTAGTCGATTACATGTAAACGCTGCCCTGGAAAAAACGTTCAATTAACGCTGTTCTCGATTAATCGCCGCACACAACCAGAGGAATGCGGCGTTTATTCGAGGATTACAAAAACACTCGGTACAATTGGTAGTCTACACTAGCCCTAACCACAAGTTGCTCCAAAATTTCGAAAAAGTTGCCCGAAGTTGCTTGAATTTTACAACAAGTTGCTCCTTAAGTAAAATCAAAATGACATGAGTGACAGCCATTTTCGCGTTTTTAAGACAAACGCCGCTAGTGAATCACAATAATGCAATTCAAAACTACTTGCTTCTTTGCCCTGTTTGTAAACACAACTGCTACAGGTGACATTCAAACGTACAACTGTGGAATGTCTTCCGTTTTCCTGCACAGTAAGAGTACTTAATTAAGTGACTTTACTTTACACTTGATTGCCGAGAAATAGTTCATGACAATTATTGCCCCCGCAGGGATTTCGCCCAGAAGGCGAAATCCCGAGGAGGCACTCTAGTAGCTCGCGCAAATATGAAGGAAAGTACTTACAGTTGAAATATACAGTCATACAGTCAATATAGAAAAAATCTCGACTTGCTTGAACAGGGGCCGCAAGGAATCGGTAGGTAATGATGACGTTTCTATTGTTTGCGCCCGCAAGTACGAAATGGTTAGGATGAGGTAAAGACAGAACATCCCCAAGGGACCGCTTAGGTCCATTTTTTGACATTCCTTGTGTAGTCATAATTCGACACTCTTTTGCGTTACGTGTTATCAGTGACATTCTGTGGAGCAGTTGTTTCAGGGAAAGTTTTGGACCAAAATTTTAACGACACTCGTTAAGCGCAGAAGAAGTTATAAGGTGCGAATAACTGTGTATATATAAACACTTGGAGAGTTTGCTAGACACGAGTTCACAAATCTTTCATTGGAAACCTTGCCGGACACTATTTCTCTCTCTTTGACCGGGATAAGACTCAGCCCCAACGAGTGAACAACGGCTATCTTCTCACTAGCAGAACGATGGACGATTACAGAAATTCGCCGACAATCAAATTCTGTGCTGACTTATTCCCTGCTCACAAATGTCCTTCCGCTATAAAGTTTAAAATAAGACTAGAATGCGCGAGTGTGATTTGATCGAACGTCCTTTTACTTTCTAAGGCTTCCTTTCCGGCAAATAAAATGAACTGAATGTAAAAAGTGCAAGAGAAATGGCGAAAAATTCAACTTCTAATTAAATCTTTCCTTATGGTTTAGAATAAACTATTCTCGAAACTGAGAATGTTTTGATCAAAGTTGTGTAAATCGACCTGGAACTGTACATGGAACCTTGCGTTTACTGTATTTATCTCACCTATTGTATGGAATATGTGTGAAAATCTTCCTTATGAATCGGTATATTTCAAAGAGCTGCACAACGAGCAAGAATGCTATTGACCGACAATATACAGAGCGGGGCAGCTGCAGTGTCAACTATTACTAGTATATCACCAAATAGTTGCAATAAAGGAAGAAAATTCGTATTGGTGGCATAAATCAGTCAGTATCGTGTGAAAAAGAACGCTGTGAGTCGAAATTCCTTCATGAGATCAATATCTTTGTTCTCTTTGGTTTTCTAGCTATTGCAGCGTTTTCAGGCTTACTTAGATTTGCATCAAGCTTTTTGGCTTCGCTGATAGTAGTTATGAGAGTTAGAGAGCTAGAATTTTGTTCCTCTAAACTTACTGAAGATTCAATGTTTGCCATCATTATGAAAAAGGCACGAACAGCTGACCCCAAACCACGGATAGTTTAACTGAGAAGCAGGGGTGGGTGCTAGGTGACTGAGGGGTGGGGGATGGGGCACAAACTTGGATTTTCACGTTGTTAAATGATATCTATTATTATAACATTAAAGAACTGAAATTTCCTTATAAGGATATATAACAAGGCTTAAACAGTATCATAGGACTGTTTAATTGCCTTATGTTGCTTAAAATTTAATCAAGTTGCCCCAAAACTAAACGTTACTCCAAAAGGTGCCAAAAAGTTGCCTGAGCAACTTGTGGCTGGGGCTAGTCTACACCATCCAGACTATTACAATTCTATCTTAAAAATTAAGAAACACTGCGGCTTTTTTTATACGGTATATCACGCTGGCTCCTACATGCTTGTGCTTATAGTTAACGTGACATTTCATGGCTTTAGATTTTGGTCAAAACACAGCCGGTATATAATCCCGGATTACTAAGTTTTGACTAAGATTTATCGGATCATTATACGTCTCTGGGAAACTGCCCACCTACCCCTCCCCTAAAGTGAAATGTCCTCCTTCACCGCAGGATAGGATATATATTCACGATTCGTTTTTTTTTTCAGTCTGCGTAAAAGGACATAAATGTCTGTTTTTAGACACCTCTTATGTGCCTTGCAATAAGGAATGCAACATAAAAAGTTTCTCTTAGCCACTTTTCCAGTGCATGTAACTTTTATCGGTATAGAAGTGACTAAGTTTTTTCTTTGACTTTTTTTTATATATGTAGCTGAAGAATTTAGTTTTTATATTTTACATTGTCGCATCTCCAGTTTAATAAAACGTTGTTACAATTTGCGTTAAAACGTTTTTGCATTTTGCATTAAAGGTTTTTACATTACGAGTTCATGTAATTATGTTACATTTTTCTTCAGACCTCGGTTGTGCAAAGGCTGGATAGCGCTATCCACCGGATAAATCTCTATCCAGTGGATAGTGTAAGTAGTTTCCCCA
>OZ037776.1:26235200-26342700 GCA_964035525.1 Porites cylindrica | reverse complement strand
TGAAGAACAAGTGGTGCTTGTAACAAATGGCGCGTTTCGTGGCCTGGTACGGCGATGCCTACGGAGAGAGCCTGGGGCGAGACCAACCATGCAGGAGATAATCGATCAACTGAAAGAATTCGATGCAAATTCTTAGCTGTCTAATCAACGGTATGCAATGTGATTGATAATTCGCAATTTGTAAGAACGTTCTGCTGAAAAAAATAGGAAAAATAACAACAGTTTTCTCTGAATTTTTTTTGCTGAATGTCTGGATAACGTAAATTAGGTTTAAGTAATTCCGGTTCTAATAGTCTGATAAAGGTGACTATATACGTGAGGGCTTACATAGCTCTTAGCTGACAAATGCAATTAGGAATTTTGATAACTTGTATTGAGGAATGCAATTTCCGTGAAGTCAGGTATTTGTAGTAAAGAGCTAGTACTTAAAAACACGGTATTACGGTGAGGTAACTTTAGTGAAGAATACAATTTATATATAACTGTAGTAGTTTGATATTTGTAGTAAATAACTGCACAGATAAATTTCCAATTTTCGTAGTATTGCGTGGTAATTAGGTATTTGTTATTAAGTATACTGTACGAAAAACATATAGTAAGCACATTTAGTAAAGAAAACAATTTGTAATTAGGTGGAGCAAGATCGCCTGTTTGAGCGTAGTCCTGAATAGGACTGTGGTTTATAGTGACTGACGTTTTCAAAACCTGATGTGTTCAGTAGTCATCTTCAGAGTCAATGAAAGGACTACGTTCACCCGGATGATCGTGCTTCATCTTCTTATGAGATGATATCAATCACCAATCATCTTTTGTGGTAATTAGGTATTTAGGTAATTAGGCATCATTGTCGTTCATCTCCGCTGGGTGAGGTGCGAATTCTTCGTAGAACTGCCTTCGTGCTCATTTTTTAGTCATAAACAAAGGTGCTGGACAGTTCTATCTGAGCTCTGATACGAGGTAGCGTCCAATCTCAATACCTTTTTCCTGAGTTGAAAGCAACGAACAGCAGTAAAAGTCGTCGAAAATGCATTGCAATACATCAAAATGTATGCAGCAGGAGTTTGAGCCAAAACTGCCAAGGGATATTTTAAATATGTCGAGGAACATGTCATTCTACGTCAGAATAAGGTTTGGAGCAATTTATAGTGCTTCTGAAACTAAAAAGTACCTTTTAAAGAATAGCACGATAGGCAATCGGCTTTCATTTTAAGAATTAGCAAACATTGAATTTACTTGTTCCGAAAATTCAAACTGGTGTCGCCTTCTACCTGATAGTTAAGAATTTCATCGTAAAAAAAGTTACCTATTTGTCGTCTTTGTAAAGGACTTGTTTTTTATGACATTAACTATGCCCCTTAATAACTTTCGTTTGAAGTTTTCATATATATTTTTTTTCAGTCATGAGAAATATGACTGCCGCAGCTGGGACGAATGGTCGATCCTTGAGAGTTTTTGTGAAAAGTAAATAAATATCGATCTTGTGAAAATTTAAAATCACATTTCTGCCAATAAAGTTTGTGTACTTCAAAATGTTTTCGGGAGTTTTAAGAAACAGACGCTTGGTGTTGTACATGTGAGAGCCGGCTTGAAATGATTCGATTTTTAACCGTCCCCCTCTCACAACGTGATTGTGATATGTGGTGAAGAGTTTGAACTTGTTTAAGCTTCTTCACAACATTTTCATGGTCACCATTTCTTGTTTTCAGTGGTGAAAATGTTGAGGCTACTCGACAAAATAAATTCTCGACTCAGGTGCTCTTCTGCACATATTTAACCACCAGGTTTTGGTTCGTCGAAGGATCGTTAAGTTTAACCCAGGATATATCGATTAGACTTAATTTGACGCAAAGTTTTCTTGTCTACGAGCATGCAACTGGAGCTTACAACATACTGATGAGCCTTTACTCCGAGTTAGATACAGCAATACTTTGGAGGGTAAAATACAAAAACGTGCCACTGAAAATTTTAATCCTGGATTAACACTAATCGGCCTTACAGGAGCAGACCCAGGGAGACAAGCGTAGGCACGCAGGGGACAATGGGATCAAGAATGAATACACCATGCGCATGCGCAGTGTAACAATTTGCCTTTGGGTATGATAAATATATTATGTAAACAACAAAGAAATACCAGGTCAGCTTTCGCGCGAAAACATGAAATCCTCACATATGAAAATGACCACACATGTCCAATAAACACAAACGGATACGATTCGTCAAACTGATGGTCCATTGGTGCCAATGGTACGATTGGTACCAATAGAAAAGCACCCTATTCCAATGGTTCTGTTGGTGCATATGCATCTAATTAAGGGGACTTAGATTATTTTCCCATGTGACCTGGTTGGGTACAGGGCAATTCCAATGGAAAAGCACCCTATTCCAATGGTTCTATTGGTAAATATGCGTCTCATTAAGGAGACTTAGATTATTTTCTCATGTGGTCTAGCTGGGTACAGGGCAATTCCAATGGTCCATTAGTACCAATGGTACGAATGGTACCAATGGAAAAGCACCCTATTCCAATGGTTCTATTGGTGAATATGCATCTCATTAAGGGGACTTAGATTATTTTCCCATGTGACCTGGCTGGGTACAGGGCAATTCCGATGGTCCATTGGTACCAATGGTGCGATTGGTACCAATTGAAAATGATGCCATTCCAATGGTTCTATTGGTGCAAAACAAGTTCACTTTTACACCAAGTGAAAACGCGCTAATAATTATTATGAACGTTCCTCGTTCTATAAGAAAACCACGCAAAACAAGTTCGCTTTTACATCAAGTAAAAGCGCGCTATAATTCTTATGAATATTCCTCGTTCTATATCCCAATCACGCAAAACAAGTTTGCTTTTACACCAAGTAAAAGCGCGCTATGATTCTTATGAATATTCCTCGTTCTATAAGCCAACCATGCAAAACAAGTTCGCTTTAAAACCGAGTAAAAACGTGCTAATAATTATTATGAATATTCCTCGTTCTATAAGCCAACCATGCAAAACAAGTTCGCTTTAAAACCAAGTAAAAACGTGCTAATAATTATTATGAATATTCCTCGTCAGTTCTATAAGCCAACCATGCAAAACAAGTTCGCTTTTACACCAAGTAAAAGCGCGCTATAATTCTTATGAATATTCCTCGTTCTATAAGCCAATCATGCAAAACAAGTTCGCTTTTACACCAAGTAAAAGCGCGCTATAATTCTTATGAATATTACTCGTTCTATAAGCCAGCCACACAAAACAAGTTTACATCAAGTAAAAGCGCGCTATAATTCTTATGAATATTCCTCGTTCTATATCCCGATCACGCAAAACAAGTTCGCTTTTACACCAAGTAAAAGCGCGCTATGATTCTTATGAATATTCCTCGTTCTATAAGCCAACCATGCCAGACAAGTTCGCTTTTACAAAGCGAGGGCGACCTATATATCTAGCGCTCATAATATCTCAAGGTGCTGCGAGTATAACAAACATCGTATGAACATTTAAATTGAAAGGTAACGCGTCACTGTCGTGTTCGTTCTGTTTATTGTGATTCACGAGCAAACAACAACATGACATATGAATGTCTTCTTTCCTGTACGCAAGCGCTATTTTTCGGTAATTCTTACTTGTTGTCAAACTGATGGTCCATTGGTGCCAATGGTACGATTGGTACCAATAGAAAAGCACCCTATTCCAATGGTTCTGTTGGTGCATATGCATCTAATTAAGGGGACTTAGATTATTTTCCCATGTGACCTTGCGAACTTGTTTTGCGTGGTTGGCTTATAGAACGAGGAATATTCCTAATAATTATTAGCGCGTTTTTACTTAGTGTAAAAGGCAACTTGTTTTGTGTGGTTGGCTTATAGAACGAGGAATATTCATAATAATTATTAGCGCGTTTTTACTTAGTGTAAAAGGCAACTTGTTTTGTGTGGTTGGCTTATAGAACGAGGAATATTCATAATAATTATCAGCGCGTTTTTACTTAGTGTAAAAGGCAACTTGTTTTGTGTGGTTGGCTTATAGAACGAGGAATATTCATAATAATTATTAGCGCGTTTTTACTTAGTGTAAAAGGCAACTTGTTTTGTGTGGTTGGCTTATAGAACGAGAAATATTCATAAGAATCATAGCGCGCTTTTACTTGGTGTAAAAGCGAACTTGTTTTAACTTGTTTTGTGTGGCTGGCTTATAGAAAGAGAAATATTCATAATAATTATTAGCGCGTTTTTACTTGGTGTAAAAGCGAACTTGTTTTGTGTGGTTGGCTTATAGAACGAGAAATATTCATAATAATTATTAGCGCGTTTTTACTTGGTGTAAAAGCGAACTTGTTTTGTGTGGTTGGCTTATAGAACGAGAAATATTCATAATAATTATTAGCGCGTTTTTACTTGGTGTAAAAGCGAACTTGTTTTGTGTGGTTGGCTTATAGAACGAGAAATATTCATAATAATTATTAGCGCGTTTTTACTTGGTGTAAAAGCGAACTTGTTTTGTGTGGTTGGCTTATAGAACGAGGAATATTCATAATAATTATTAGCGCGTTTTTACTTGGTGTAAAAGCGAACTTGTTTTGCGTGGTTGGCTTATAGAACGAGGAATATTCATAAGAATCATAGCACGCTTTTACTTGGTGTAAAAGCGAACTTGTTTTGCATGGTTGGCTTATAGAACGAGGAATATTCATAAGAATCATAGCGCACTTTTACTTGGTGTGAAAGCGAACTTGTTTTGCGTGATTGGGATATAGAACGAGGAATATTCATAAGAATTAGAGCGCGCTTTTACTTGATGTAAAAGCGAACTTGTTTTGCGTGGTTTTCTTATAGAACGAGGAACGTTCATAATAATTATTAGCGCGTTTTCACTTGGTGTAAAAGTGAACTTGTTTTGCACCAATAGAACCATTGGATTGGCATCATTTTCCATTGGTACCAATCGCACCATTGGTACCAATGGACCATCGGAATTGCCCTGTACCCAGCCAGGTCACATGGGAAAATAATCTAAGTCCCCTTAATGAGATGCATATTCACCAATAGAACCATTGGAATAGGGTGCTTTTCCATTGGTACCAATCGTACCATTGGTACCAATGGACCATTGGAATTGCCCTGTACCCAGCCAGGTCACATGGGAAAATAATCTAAGTCCCCTTAATTAGATGCATATGCACCAACAGAACCATTGGAATAGGGTGCTTTTCTATTGGTACCAATCGTACCATTGGTACCAATGGACCATCAGTTTGACGAATCGTATCCGTTTGTGTATGTGGTTTCTTTACCATGAAGCATGCCCAGGAGAATTGCTACTCCCTCCTCGACAGCGGTTCGCGAGTTACGCGCTAATTTTTGGGCCTTTTATAGGTACTTGCAGCGTCCTTTCTTCGCGAGTTGCCTCTCAGTTATTCAAAAAGGAAGTTTGTTGAGACCATAAAGGAGTGGTTTTCTCGTACAAAAGTGAACACTGAATAATCGTGTAACTGGAATAGAATAACTTGGTATCATTTCATTGCCTCTGAAGAGAACTGTAAAGAGCTTGTAAAAAAAAAAGCAAGCTTGAGTTGTACTTTAAATAGGAGCTATTTTGTCTTCTGCTAAGCTTATTAAAACCGGTCTCTTTACTCAAGTTCAGTTATTTTCCTCGGGCAACTGTTTTTTGTTTTTCCAAAACAAAACGGTAGACAAATAGTGTAATTTTTGTATTACCTCAGGCGCGGATCCACACCGGTTTCCACAGCTTTTACGGGAATCGGTCAGATTTTTCATAATAAGTATATTTTTAGTAATATAAACATTCCCAAGTTGAAATCTAAAATATGGTTTGGACTCGCCTTGCTTGATATGCACTACAATATGGAAATTGACCTTGAGTTTAAAGCCTTCTGCGGGCTAGTACTCTTTTTCAAGAGATGTTTTCTTTTTTCTTCTACCGGCTCCCAGCACTTTATAACTCGGTAGAATCTCAATCAGACTTCAACTTACAGGTAAGTCTTGTTTAATTTTGCGATGGATAGGCTAGCGCTATTGAGCGTGTCAACCAGGGCCAACGTGAGATACGCCATTACAAACAACGAAATAAAGGGGTAAAAAATAAAATCATGTAGGCTCTCTTCCCCGATCCATCTCATACTGGTCGATTAATTACCCACAGAACGTCTATAGAAAAATGGTCTCAAAAGCAGAAAAATGGAAACAGGGTTTGAGAAAGTCTAAGTCTGAGTTTTCACTTAGTCTTAAATATGATCTGATTTGTTGACTCCAAATAACTAGAATTGGGCCCAGCCCGATATCATGCTCTCTTTAAGTAGATTCAACGTTGTTCTTGTAGTCTACCCCTCTTGACGCTGTTAACAGCTCGTTTTAATGCGAGGATTGCCGGTTGACCAAATTCATAAGCGTTAATGTTTATAAAATTTAGTCTGGACATTTCACTCATTACTGTTAAATATTTAAGCCCAGCTATCCATACATACCTGACATATGTACGGGTTTAAACATATCCTTCTCAATTCAAAAAACCAAACTAACTACTCTCGTCATAAGCTTGAGCTACCTGTTTCTAAACTTACGTACATACAGTAAGTTTAATCTTATTCCTCTTTTTTATCAAAACCCATATTTCACACTCTTACCTTTGATAGTGGCGGGCATCTTGTCAATAAAAAGCTGAAGCTCATTTGGATCAGCATCTTTTAGTTGAACAGTTCGTCCTATAGGATCCAAAAATCCTTGTCTTACTTTGCTAATTGTAACTGTATCCTTGGTGACCTTCATTGTAGTTTCAGGCAGAATGGAAAACTGAAACGGTAAGGAAAGATAATGATATAATTTAAGTTACATTGACTGTAGTGGCAGTAGTTTCTGTAAAATAACAACTAAACACAACTATTCACAGCCCATTTCACTGAGATCTCACTCGCTACGGGATAAACAGTTACGCCCTCAGTTACAGCACAATGAGTTCAATATGTTCTGCTCAAAATCATTTGTCAAGACCGCTCATACTTATATTTTCTTTCTTTTTTTTTTCACCATAACTTACCTTTTTTTTCTGGATTGGTAAATTTTCGGTCCTCAACTTAATGTACGGACCAAAGAAAAAACAAACAGATCTATCCTTTTCCTCATCATCTTTTTTGACCCATAAGGTACCAAAATGTGGTTTAGTTGTAATCTTACAGGATTAAAATTAACCACGATCCTTGTTTTGCCCCATAATTTATGGCCCGCCGCTTTATACCCACTTCTCTGCACTACTTTTCCAAGCTCTAGGACAGTTTAATAGAGGTAAAGACAATTACAAATTACTAATTGGGACCTCGAAAACAGGTGACCACGGCTGCTTAATAGAGGTAACTGCTAAATACAGGTCATTTTTTACAATAATTATTAAAGGGAAGCTATTTCCAGGACTTTAATTGGTGACCGCTTATAGAGGTCCGCTTAATACAGGTTTGACTGGTTTGACTATAGAGGCAGTTACAGTAAACATCCGCAAATAAGAATCTGTGGTTAAGAAGCTCCTGGCAGGCATCTGCACTTTAATACCTAAGAATACAAGAACCTGTTTAGGCAAGCTAAATCAAGCAGGTTCTTAAATATGCGATTAATTATTTTTTTACAGGTAAATTATAAACAATTTAATGAAGGAGTGTAACTTTGAGTTGCAAATTTAAGTACAACAAAAGCATACTGCATTAAACTGTATGATATTCGGTAATAAGTTTTGTTAGGGTTATCATAATTGTGAATAAACAGAAAATTTATTAATTTTTCTCATTATCAACAATCTATTATGTCCTTCATAAAAATTACTTGTAAGAACCTAATTAAGAACCTACCTAACCTAAATTGCCAATAAGTGTCCCAAGAACAAGAACCTACTTCAAAAAAGACCTTCTTATCAGCGGGCGTTTCGGGTACCATAAAATAACATCTGAAAACAACCATATTCACACCCCATTTAACCATAGCCTGCGAAACGCAGACGTATTTCCGGTCATCGCTTCGCTCCCTCCGAAAAACCGGACATATATATGCGTTTCGCAGGCTAATTTAACCAAGACACCATCAGCTACAGCAAAATTCATTTGTCAAAACCGTAGCCTTGCAGCTCTTTAGAACCTCAAATTTGTTTGGATTCCTATATGTCACAGCTCTTTTGTTTCGGGCTAGGTTCCATTGTTACTTTGTTTGTTCATTGTTTTCCCACCCAATCCCTATGAGGTTGCCCAGTATACACTAGACCATGTGGTCCGTGGCTCGTCCCCAGACCTTTAGGAAGAGGGCAACACCACGTCTTCCTTAATTCCCTACCGTGAGCAAGCCAGGCAACATCTTCTCTCCCCGACATTAGATGAAAGATTATAGTTTAAATGAACTTGAGTTAATATCTTGTACTTTTTAATAGCTTTTACATATTTTAGCTTTTTAATGTCTTTGCGAATTAGGAGTATTTTGTATTTTTTTTTTAATTTTATGAGATCCTTTTTGAAAACCATATTTTATATGAAAAGTAATCTCAATAAAGATTATTATTAGATTATTATTAATTTGAACAAAGAAGGGTAATAAGAGGTAAAAAATATATTAAGATGATAACTATTTTTATGCAAGACACAAAAAACTCATTATCGGACTGACTTAATAATACTTGAAGAATAAATTTATAACGTAGGGTAAATTTTACTTGACAATAGCGGCCATTGTCGCATCATTTCAGGTTTCATGCAATACTATTTGGTGTGAATTTTAACTTGTACAGTGTACAAGAAATGGAGCATAAAAGTCTCAGTTACCAAAGATTATCATAAAAATACCGATCAAGAAAGTCGACAGGCTCACAGTTCAATGCACAGAAAGTTATTAAGTGAGCTTTGAAATCAAAAAATTAAACTTGAACCAACAGATAAAACAAATACAATGAAACCTCTTTTCAGGGGACACCCTCAGGACCAAAGCAAGTGTCCCTTGAATAGAGGTTTCCCCTGATTAGAGGTTGGGCCGGGGTTTGTTAATAATTAACCAACAAAGACAGCATAAAAGAATCATCATTACGGACTTTAAGATGCCACGGTGATGACAAAGAGAACGTCAAAAAGGCAATAGGTTGAAATGAATCTAGGCAAAGCAACAACTCTGCACGTTTTTTGTACATTTTTTCAGCCATCACTGCACGACCAGGACAGGAAAAATGCCAAATTTCACGTTTTATGGAGGACGTAAACAAGCGATGGCGAAATTTTCTTTCTCCTCATCATATAATTATATGTTGAATTCACACAAGTGCATTTCATTGATTTATGTGAGACAGTTCAGTTTGGGAAAGCTTCCATTTTTGATTAGTGTGCTCTTAAAGATATCAGCCCTCTTTTTGAGTGCTGAGGTGTCTCCTGTAATAATGGAGGTTAAAATAAACCCAGGTTTCCGGACCCAGAAAAAGTGTATTATTATCTATTAATTGATCTGTTAAAATCTCATTCTAGAAAAATCACATAAAATTTTAATTGACAAGAATAGACTTTTATGGATGGATTATGTACGCTGTGTACCCTCCTAAATGCAGATTCCTGACTCAATTTAAATGGCAAAAAAAGAAAAGAACGAAATACTTTCCGCAAGATGCAATAATGATTCAAGCTGAAAATAATAATATAGGCCTCACTGGTCCCTTTAATTGAGTCACTCGTCACTCGTCCCTTTAATTGAGGTAATAAATACAAAGATTATGCGCACATTTTCCGGGACCAAATTTTGTTTCCCCTGAATGGAGGTGTCCCAAAAGAGGATGTTCAATTGTACTGTTTGCTCAAATAAACCAACATGGATGAGGTTGTTAGCATATATATACTGCATGGGGTAATGGTTCAACAAAATTTCGATTCCTTTCTCAAGTCTAGAATACAATTTATTAAAACCTACACAATTTTCTTAAGTTGAATTAAAATCAGTGCAGTGAACACACTTGGGTGGTGACACTTTGAGATTTAAAGAGATATCTTGTTTTTGACAGGCAATTAAGTGTCCTTGTGAACATGACTTGTGATTGGCTGATTGTTATTGGGTGCAGCGCTTTGGTTGAGTTCATTGCACTTTACAACAATACTGTACTATAAACAAGCTAGCCTGCGCCGTAGACACTTTAAACCGTCTTTAAACCAACTATATCTATACTGTACACAATACGTGGGCCGTCTGCACTGCGGGCTATAAATAAGCCAGATGATATAAAAAGCAGCATTATCTGTCACCTCTAGTTCACCTCTTGCCCTAAGCTACTTACAATAAACTCACGAATATGATCAAAGAAAGTTCTTTGCAATTTCTTCTGACTCTAAAACCTTTACATGAAACAACATGCTCTATAAGTATGTTTAAGCAATAAACTGCTTTCTTTTGAAAAATACATTTAAAGTCAAAATATATTATATTACATGTTATATCCCAAAAGGTCTCACCCATCCCAGTACTAATTCCGCCTGACACAGCTTAACTTCACCGAACAAATAGGCCAAGGGAACTGTGAGAATGTTATGAACCAAAACCACAATTAAATACCCATGAATGATAATAGCAAAAATAACATAGGCTGCTGACTTTGGGGACCTCAATATAAAATAATATTTCAGATCCCAATAACTAAAAGAGTTAATTTTCATACTGGTACTGTATAATGAAATAGGACTTTACAGTATACACATGACCTACAATCATACCCAAATTTTGAAAAAAGAGAAATCACAAAGTCATACAGTGGCTTAGAAAGAGATAATAGCAAGCCAAGAACAGGAAGTTTCTTAAACTACTTTTGAACTAGCAGTATACATGCAGTTTGTTTTTGTAACTGCTATTTCAATTCAACCTCAGAAACCCAAGGAAAGCTTACACAGTATCAGCACCACAGGAAGAAAAACAATCGAAAAATCTTACATCCTGTGGACCAGCCTTTGGCAGATTTAGATCTGGAAAAACAACATACTTAGGTAATTCAACGAAGAGGAGGAGCAAGAAATAAATTATTAGAAAAAGGGATGAAAACACCATCATCACTTGTTGCCCACTTGCCAGCTATATAGAAACATTTTATTGTTCTGAGTATTCAGATAAAAATAATACAAAATAATTTCAAGGAAGAGAGGCCCCCTTTGGCCCACCCACCCCTAAATCCGCCCTTACTGTTGCTTATTGTCACAGCTCCTTTGTTACTGAGAACAAGCTGATAGGTGCCTGAATCAGGGTGAGATGAAAATTAAACTCATTGCATAATCCATAAGGTTAAGTCACAACAATTATTTAAAAACATCTGTAAAACAAACTTGAATGTTTAATGTGTCTGCTACTCAGCTTTTGAAACATCTTGTACAAACATCATCCATAAGGTTAAGTCACACCAATTATTTAAAAACATCTATTAAACAAACTTGAATGTTAAATGCATGTGTCTGCTACGTATACTCAGCTTTTGAATCATCATCTACAATTCTTTCTATTATAACTTTCTAAACTTGTTGTAAATCTTTATACCATTTTTAATTGATCTATTAAAATTTGTTATTATTATTATCTATTAATTGATCTGTTAAAATCTCATTCTAGAAAAATCACATAAAATTTTAATTGACAAGAATAGACTTTACTGGATGGATTATCTACGCTGTGCACCCTCCTAAATGCAGATTCCTGACTCAATTTAAATGGCAAAAAAAGAAAAGAACAAAATACTTTCCGCAAGATGCAATAATGATTCAAGCTGAAAATAACAACATAGGCCTCACTCACCTCTCACACATGTCCAATATACACAAACGGATACGATTCGTCAAACTGATGGTCCATTGGTACCAATGGTACGATTGGTACCAATAGAAAAGCACCCTATTCCAATGGTTCTGTTGGTGCATATGCATCTAATTAAGGGGACTTAGATTATTTTCCCATGTGACCTGGCTGGGTACAGGGCAATTCCAATGGTCCATTGGTACCAATGGTACAATTGGTACCAATGAAAAAGCACCCTATTCCAATGGTTCTATTGGTGAATATGCATCTCATTAAGGGGACTTAGATTATTTTCCCATGTGACCTGGCTGGGTACAGGGCAATTCCGATGGTCCATTGGTACCAATGGTGCGATTGGTACCAATGGAAAATGATGCCATTCCAATGGTTCTATTGGTGCAAAACAAGTTCACTTTTACACCAAGTGAAAACGCGCTAATAATTATTATGAACGTTCCTCGTTCTATAAGAAAACCACGCAAAACAAGTTCGCTTTTACATCAAGTCCATTGGTACCAATGGTACGATTGGTACCAATGGAAAAGCACCCTATTCCAATGGTTCTATTGGTGAATATGCATCTCATTAAGGGGACTTAGATTATTTTCCCATGTGACCTCAGGCTGGGTACAGGGCAATTCCAGTGGTCCATTGGTACCAATGGTACAATTGGTACCAATGGAAAAGCACCCTATTCCAATGGTTTTATT
Source organism: Porites cylindrica (assembly GCA_964035525.1). NCBI lineage: Eukaryota > Metazoa > Cnidaria > Anthozoa > Scleractinia > Poritidae > Porites > Porites cylindrica. The sequence continues at coordinate 26,330,212 of OZ037776.1, read as the reverse complement.
GGTGAATATGCATCTCATTAAGGGGACTTAGATTATTTTCCCATGTGACCTGGCTGGGTACAGGGCAATTCCAATGGTCCGTTGGTACCAATGGTACGATTGGTACCAATGGAAAAGCACCCTATTCCAATGGTTCTATTGGTGAATATGCATCTCATAAAGGGGACTTAGATTATTTTCCCTTGTGACCTGGTTGGGTACAGGGCAATTCCAATGGTCCATTGGTACCAATGGTACGATTGGTACCAATGGAAAAGCACCCTATTCCAATGGTTCTATTGGTGAATATGCATCTCATTAAGGGGACTTAGATTATTTTCCCATGTGACCTGGCTGGGTACAGGGCAATTCCAATGGTCCATTGGTACCAATGGTACAATTGGTACCAATGGAAAAGCACCCTATTCCAATGGTTCTATTGGTGAATATGCATCTCATTAAGGGGACTTAGATTATTTTCCCATGTGACCTGGCTGGGTACAGGGCAATTCCAATGGTCCATTGGTACCAATGGTGCGATTGGTACCAATGGAAAATGATGCCATTCCAATGGTTCTATTAGTGCAAAACAAGTTCACTTTTACACCAAGTGAAAACACGCTAATAATTATTATGAACGTTCCTCGTTCTATGAGAAAACCACGCAAAACAAGTTCGCTTCTACATCAAGTAAAAGCGCGCTATAATTCTTATGAATATTCCTGACGTTCTATATCCCAATCACGCAAAACAAGTTCGCTTTTACACCAAGTAAAAGTGCGCTATGATTCTTATGAATATTCCTCGTTCTATAAGCCAACCATGCAAAACAAGTTCGCTTTTACACCAAGTAAAAGCGTGCTATGATTCTTATGAATATTCCTCGTTCTATAAGCCAACCACGCAAAACAAGTTCGCTTTTACACCAAGTAAAAACGCGCTAATAATTATTATGAATATTCCTCGTTCTATAAGCCAGCCACGCAGAACAAGTTGCCTTTTACACTAAGTAAAAACGCGCTAATAATTCCTATGAATATTTCTCGTTCTATAAGCCAACCACGCAAAACAAGTTCGCTGTTAAACTAATTAAAAACGCGCCATAATTCTTATGAATATTCCTCGTTCTATAAGCCAACCACACAAAACAAGTTGCCTTTTACACTAAGTAAAAACGCGCTAATAATTATTATGAATATTCCTCGTTCTATAAGCCAACCACGCAAAACAAGTTCGCTGTTACACCAATTAAAAACGCGCCATAATTCTTATGAATATTCCTCGTTCTATAGGCTAACCACGCAAAACAAGTTCGCTTTCACACAAAGTAGAAACGCGCTAATAGTTACAAAGCGAGGGCGACCTATATATCTAGCGCTAATAATATATCAAGGTGCTGTGAGTATAACAAACATCGTACGAACATTACAATTGAAAGGTAACGCGTCACTGTCGGGTTCGTTCTGTCTATTGTTATTCACGAGCAAACAACAACATGACATATGAATGTCTTCTTTCCTGTACGCAAGCACTATTTTTTGGTAATTCTTACTTGTTAAAAGAACACGAAACAACGCGGAAAGGCGCGAAACTAGCAAAGTGGTATTGAGGCAACAGGTTTTAACAACTGTACTCAACTCACTGTGAAATTAACTTCTGAAATTTCTTAGCGCAATTTCATTATCTACATGGAAGCGTTTAAACCAAAACAAGTTTTCAATGAAGAGTTTCCGAAAAGGGTGGTTATATCATGCTGTTGGTTATGACTTTGTATTGTATTTGGTGGCTCCTAAGAGAGCCGTTTTATATTCAAGTGACTGAAGTCACTTTTGACTGTTGACGTGGGGTTTGTCGTGGTAACCCATTGAGGTACACCAGTTTGCTATAATCAAGGTCGTAGTAAAACCATTGCTGTATTTAATGTCAACGTTGTCGTTGACAAATTGTATTTGCCGTGCTCTTTTCTCGGCTGTAGCTTGCGATGAGGCCCAGGACTGAGCTAGAAGAATCCATCTACTGATGATTTCAGGATTGCACCCCTTGCCGTGGAAAAACAGCAGAAGTTTGAATGTCTCCTTATCACTCATAAACATATGAATCGACGGAGATTTTTATTTTTAATGGATGCATATTCACCAATAGAACCACTGGAATGACATCATTTTCTAATGGTACCAATTGTTCCAATCGTGCCAATGGACCATTGGAATTGCCCTTTACCCAGCCAGACCACATGAGAAAATAATCTAACTCTCTTAATGAAAATAAGAAAATAATCTAAGTCCCCTTAATGAGATGCATATTCACCAATAGAACCATTGGAATAGGGTGCTTTTCCATTGGTACCAATCGTACCATTGGTACCAATGGACCATTGGAATTGCCCTGCACCCAGCTAGACCACATGAGAAAATAATCTAAGTCTCCTTAATGAGATGCATATTCACCAACAGAACCATTGGAATAGGGTGCTTTTCCATTGGTACCAATCGTACCATTGGTACCAATGGACCATTGGAATTGCCCTGCACCCAGCTAGACCACATGAGAAAATAATCTAAGTCTCCTTAATGAGATGCATATTCAACAATAGAACCATTGGAATAGGGTGCTTTTCTATTGGTACCAACCTTACCATTGGTACCAATGGACCATTGGAATTGCCCTGTACCCAGCTAGACCACATGAGAAAATAATCTAACTCTCTTAATGAGATGCATGTTCACTTAAATAGAACCATTGGAATAGGGTGCTTTTCCATTGGTACCAGTGGACAATTGGAATTGCCATGTACCCAGCTAGACCACATGAGAAAGTAATCTAAGTGTCCTTAATGAGATGCATATTCACTAATAGAACCATTGGAATAGGGTGCTTTTCCATTGGTACCAATCGTACCATTGGTACCAATGGACCATTGGAATTGCCCTGTACCCAGCTAGACCACATGAGAAATTAATCTTAGTCTCCTTAATGAGATGCATATTCACCAATAGAACTATTGGAATAGGATGCTTTTCTATTGGTACCAATCGTACCATTGGTGCCAATGGAGACCCTTCTTCTGACACCACTAACACCAGTGGAGTCTATTTGTGAGTATTGGACAACCCTTGCCTCACTGAGTTTTCAAATAACAAAATATTCATGATTTTTCATGTCTTAATTCATTCAATGATGAAAGTTTCATTGCACTTACACTGTTTCTGTAAAAAGCACCTCTTAACAAAACAGGAACATTTTTCAATTTTCGTAATAACCAGTAGTTTCCCTATATATACACAACTTTGTACATTTTGGATTTTCCATTTCTCATGACACTGTGCCCCTTCAGATCAAAATAGAGAGCTGTACCCTTGCGAAATGAATTCCCAGAGTTCTGGGAATTCCAATTTATTCCAAGACATGCAAATGAGCAAATATAAAAAACCTTTGAATATTTGGGAATACTTGGGAATGGGTTAAAACACCAGTGGGAATTTTTGGGAATTCCCAATAATTCCAAGTTTGAAGGAAACTGTCTTTGGAACTTACGGAAATTATTGGGAATTGCTAAAACACCAATGAGAATTTGTGGGAATTCCTAGGAATTCTCAATAATTCCAAGTCATTGTTAACTTGGAAACACTGGCTTAATTTTTAGGAAAAACGATAAGTGTTCAAAGGTAATAAAAAGTGTAAAAAATTTTAATAATCATTTCTTTAATTGCCTATAACAAGGATTTCTTGACATTAACCAGCATCTATATACAACATTTATTGCGACTTAAATCTTTAAAAAAAAAATTATCAACAATAAGCACGATACTGAAAGCTTATTCAAAGTGCCACTTCTCGTACCTGAGCTTTCGAAACATGTCCACAACACGTTTTTCATCGCGGCTTTGCCTAATAAAAGGTCATCGCTTCTTGAAAAAACAATACGAAATTTTCCTCTCGCTGCTTATACCTCAAAAGCGCTGGAATATTTTATTTAGCTCTGAAAACGCCCGCTTTTTTCAACTTGCTCATCATCGAGCAAAATCATCCGCCATGTTTGAGCTATACTGGTTACCAGTCTCCACACTAAGTGAATTGCGTCATCACGTGCGCCTTTTGAACCAATGGAAAAGTGTGAAATGAAGTTCCGTTTGGTGAGTTCAAATTCACGCGGACTTTCATTAGCAAGAGCACAAGTATTTTGCATCCGAAATTGACGTTATTTTAAACACGGATTGTTCATTTCTTTTGTTGTTGACACATGAAACGTGCTTCCAGTCATGTCCGAGAACGATAAGTCAGCTGGATTGTGAAAGGTAAAGGTACGTTCCTGCTTCGTAATGTGTCTTCTGATGGTAACCAAGTACTCAAATAATGAAGCTGGAGATCAAAGTGAAATTATAGATCGTTCCGATATCTGAACACGAAACTTCAAGATGGCATGGAAAACCATTTATTGGTTCCTTTTTGTTTACTGGAGACATAACTGTAGTCGTTGTTGCAAATGGTTGATGGAATTCTACGTGAATAAGCTAATACTCGATCAGATTCTGGCGGATTTAATACAGCAGAACCTCGATAACTAGAACTCGGATTCCCCGCTAAGTCGTACTAAATTTGCTTTCTCTTGATCAAGATTTCACTGATATTTACCCCGATAACTCGAATTCCCCACTTAAAATCGAACTATTTTTCGTTTCCCTTTAGAGTTCGAGTTCACCGCCGAGGTTCTACTGTAGTCATGAACAAGTATGTTTAAACGCCATGTACTACAAGTATTCTAGTTTCCAGTTCATTATTTTGTTCTCAGTTTGAGACCTGAATTAAAAGAGCGGCTTAATAAGGGCTTAGCAGATAAGCCTGCTGGAAGCAAGTTGGCCTGACTTTTTCTTTTTTTACATATATGTTCCCGCTGTAAAATTAATTCAATCAAGACTCTTTTGCTGTATTATTCCAGTTACAAATGTGTCCCACAATTTTTCAATAATGACTCAAGAACAATTTATATCTCAGGACTTTAATTGTTTTATTCAATTTTTTAAAAAACAAAACATGTACCATAAGATGTGATTTTGAACATTATTATCATAAACTTGTTTAAAATTAATGCAATTTCCATGCTTTCTCCAGTTGGTAATTAATCATTAAATTTGTGTATACTTTACTATCCTGGCTTTGGATGTTGATTGATGACATGATGTTAGTATAGGTAATCACATGATTTCGAGTGCAATTTGGAATAAATAAGCACGAGTAAATTTTTCAAAGACCAACAAAAGTGCACGAGCCCGTAGGGCGAGTGCACTTTGTGGTCTTTGAAAAATTTACAAGTGCTTATTTATTCCAAATTGCACGAGAAAAATCATGTGATTACTTATTAATGATATACACGAAAAACATAACTACAACAACAAATTTTGACAGCGCGCGCGTTTTTAGTTCATTCAACTGATTGGCTGAAACAGACTACTACCTTTGTCAAATTCAAACTTTTTCAAGACCAATGCTTTCAAAATCATTCAGCTGAGAACTTGGAAATGTGCAAGGATTTTTTTTTATATGGTCACCAGCCGGTTAAAGATAACTTGGTTTACAACAATCAGGAAAAGTAAGTGTTTTTAAATTCATCCTCGATTATGAGAGCTCGGCATTTACAAGAAGCGTTTTCAAGAAGTATACTGCCGTTTTGAAATCAGGAGAACGCTTCGAGCAGCCAAAGATGAAAGACACTTGCTAAGGTTTTTTAACGACTGTTTATCATTGTCTGTTCCTGGGACCTCATCATAGAAGGATTCATGGACAAATTTTTGAGATTTAAAACCCAAAAATGAAGGAGGCAATTTGTTTTCCTTCGACGCTGCCATCGATGGGTGAGTGGAGCCACAATTGTTGTGATGTCGGAAACTGCCAGTATTATATAATATTTGCTTTATATCAGCACTTGAGTTTTAATTATCTTATTTGGCCTACTGCAAGAGTCATCGTAGCTCTTCTTAGTCGGCTTCATCGTGGTCGTGAAGGAAATTTATACCTCTGTGACCTGCGACACTGACGATATGTTCTGAACTTACAATCTTTGCTTCTTCAGCATCCTGACTGTTGTTTTTCTTGTACAATGATTCGTAAACTTTTTTCTCACTTTCTTTAAGGCAAGTACCAGCTGCGGATACTTTCATTATGTGAGTTGTGGTATTTTCGCCCATTGGTTTAGTTTGGACCAGATGTTTAAATTTTCGGTTTCGTTTGCTACTGAGGTAGAAAAAAACACAGACCATCGCATGGATGTTTTAATAGAGGTCTTCGCTCCACAAGACTCAAAGAGAGCAACAAATTACGTACATGACTTGAAATCCCTGTTGTTATCATGGAATTGTATCCTTGTTCATTCTGTAGCTGTTATGGTTTGTGTGTGGTTGCAACCGTTTTTGTTCTTTATTTTTTTACTTTAGCGTAGTCTGTTATAAGTAGCTTGTTTTCTAGTTTCTCTGGCTCATTTTCCTCGATTTTGTTGACAGTATTTTTCTCTTAGCAAAGCATTTTCAATACATTTAGCCAGAAAGACGTACTTTTTACTGTGTTCGGATTTTTGGAATATTTTTCTAACTTTTCTATTGTTGTTTTGCTTACAAAATTAAATCCCGCTGTCGTCTGCTGAAAACCATGGCCATTTTCTTGAATTTTTGTTGTTAAAACATCTCTAATCTGATTGGTTCTTGTTGGTTTCTTTTGTGTTTTCACCCAATCAGAAAGCATTTGTAATTTGCACTCGTGTTACAAGTTTGCACTCGTGTTACACATTTTGTACTCGTGTTACAGAAGAGCTGCACTCCTTTCTCAGCCAATCAGAATTGAGTAATTTTCTCGTGTATATTATTAAACCTGTAAACTCCTAGAATTCCTAGGAATTACTAGGAATTTCTGGGAATTTCTAAGAATTTTTTGTGTTTTAAAATCTTGTAGGTTGGAATTCCTAGGAATTCCAAGTCTAGTTTCATTTCCATTTGGAATTTCCGGGAATTTCTAGGAATTTAGAACCAGAACTTTTTAAACTGGGAATTCCTAGGAATTCCAAGTCCGAATTTACCGTGAAAATTCACACCTACGATTCCTAGGAATTCTTAGGAATTCCTAGGATTTTTTTCCTAGGAATTCCTAGGATAATCCTAGGAATTCTTAGGAATTCCAAAAGTTATTTAAGCAAGAACAACTGCAACAGCAACAAAGACATCAAAAAAGCATTTATGCATTTATACTACTCCTAGGCAAAACAAGAAGTCGGCACATACAGCACACTTTTTTGTACATTTTTTTGACATCACTGCATAAAAGCTGCATAAAATTATACCTCTGTCAGCGGACATTTTATGGAGGACGTAAACACACCACAAATGGATTTCTCTTTTTCCTACTAAACTACAGGTGAACCTCTCTAATACGGACACCTACATTACGGACAGTTTCCAATGTCTCAACAAAATTATTATATATTTTCTTTAAACAAAACCTCTATAATACGGACTCTATCTAATACGGACAACGGACACTAAATCTCGGCCCCAGAGAGTAAATTCATATAAACTTAACCGCTTTATTATGGATGCTGTAGTGATCAGCTGAATCCTAAATCCCGATCAGGTGAATTTGCACAGGGTAAATCCCGTCTGGTCTGGCTGAGAAGCTATGCAAGGTGACTTCAAAAGCCCAGTGACTGTATGCCAAACATATTAATTTGCAAAAGGTGTGCAGAGGAACATAACCGACTTTTTGAACGCTACAGATAGGATGAAGATCTTTTCTATTATGCACATAAATTCTTGTACTCTAGTTTATACTGTTTACTGCTTTTGCAAAATAGTGAAAAGCGCTTTCAGAATTGTGCTTTACGTTACAACTCTTTACATGCAACATTGTGCTGTAGCTCATTTCGTGTTAAAACTGTGATTTGTCTATGACTACGTATGTAGCTGATATGAACAATTTTGTATGCTACTAAAAGACAGTGTCTTTGTACTGTGAATTAATAAACTTAAATGCAGTTTAAAGACGAGTGTAAGCCTGTTTTTAGCCACTGAACACTTAAAACTGTAAGTAGAGTCACAAAAGTGATGTCATTAATGTAGTGACCTCTTTTATATGGAAACCTCTCTAATTCGGACACTTCACTCTGTCCCTTCAGTGTCTGTATTAGAGAGGTTCGACAGTCACTGTAATCGGTTTGATTCCAAGAAATCAATTTCAAGAAACTTAACCTACTTTCTGATATTTAAAGCAACTGAGTTGAAATAACATTGCAAAAAACAGTTTTAAAAATGCGAGGACTTCTTAATACTACATATTATATACTACTTTAACCACAGAAACATATATATTAAAAACAAGGGTTATTTGTTGCCTGACTCACAACTTACAGTTGACTGTGATAATATGAGTAAACTGTGATGTGTAGTTCCAGAAAACATCCATAATAACCCCCACCCCTGTGGAGGGCACTTTTACTTTAGACCACCCACACCCCTATAATTTCCGTTCCAAGGGGTGGTTGTCATACAGTACACCCCATGCCACAGAATTTTCTGTTATCTAACTTGGTTGGGACACCCCCGAAAAGAATATTTTTATCAAACATGCTGTTGCACTATACTTTTATGCAGAAGATAATTGTATGTTTTCTGTGATAAAGAGAGGAAAAATCTTTTTATTCATCTTAAAACAGTGTCTGATGTTCTCAGCTTTGCCTTGCACAAGGAGGCAATACCTTAAAGAGACACAGTAAAGTGGACAAAACTGTTCTGGATTGACGTTTTATTATACAGAAAATCACAAGCCATAACGACCCTTAATGATATATTTGTCCTTTAAACAACATTTAATTCCACACATGGAATAATATTACACAAGGAGGAATTGTGTTACAGCATATTAAAACTTGGTAACAAAATCACCAAGGTAAACAAAATCAAATAATTTTCAAGAAAAACAAATCACATGTTTTTTGATGAAAAAGAAGTGTTGTCATGTTAGAATGTTGTGTCCAAATAAATCTTGCAGCAAAGATAACTTGGATCAAGTCATTGACATGCAGCAGTATAATCCTTTGATACATCAGTAGTTAAGAGAGTCAAAGATTCAAGCTGTGATACATACATATGCTACCACTGCAGGGCCACGAGGCAAATCCACAGAGTTCTTTGAATCAAGCTGCATGTTGTGCAACACAACGTGACACTTAATGGCAAGCCCCTGAGAGAAAAGCCAAGAAATATGGTCCAGCAACTATTAGAGAGGCCCACATAGCAGTTCTGAAGTTCTTGGCTGACTAGACTTTAACACAGCAGCATTTCGTGGCTGCTGGCATGGAACGGAGCGTGAGCAACAGGCTGCCATCTTCAAAACAGATGGAAGACCGATCTGGTGGCAAGAAGACTTTTAAGATGACGAAAGTCTGAAGAAAGTGCTATATTTGAGTGGTCAAATAAGTTGCAGACTGTCCTTAAGTTTTCCTTATGTTTTCCCGTTGAATGCTTTTTGAAACATCCCCAAAAATGTCACGATATTCGTAACACAACAACCCGTCATTTTTTGATTTGTTTTTTTTTTCTTAGAAACAATTTGTGATTTTTGCATACCTTTGTGATTTCGTTACTGTGTTTGGATACGCTGTAATGCAAGTCCTCCTTGCACAATCAAATTTTCCCACATGTGGAATTTGATAAACTTCAAAAGAGAAAAATATAATCGAGGTTCCTTGGCTTGTTATATTTTTGTATAATATAACATCAATCCAGAACAGTTTTGCCCAGTGTACTATGAGAGCATCTATGAAAGAACCAGTAAACAGTTAAGCACAAGTTAAAAGAAGGCTAATAGAACATGACCATAACACAGTGAATACCACAATTATATTGTGAAATATAAAGCAATGAGCTGGATGACCAGCATTATTCATGAGCCGATATGACATTCATATTAGATATATGTAGACTATATCATACAGGTAAGCTGTGAAAAAAGCATTCAGCTATAACTGTTAATGTAAGATCATCAATAAAAACAATAATTCTTGTTTCAAAGTCCCTGGAAAAAAGACCTTGAGAATCTGACCCCACCCCCTTGGAAATTGCCTCGTCTTGGACCCCCTTCCCATTGGAATTTCTGATGCGCTCCGTGGGGGGAAGTATAAACCGCATCCTGGTATGGAGGGTAACAGTTTCAATTTTCTCATGAACCTATGCAGGTATACATGTAATAGCTCCTGGAGTCACTGCAAGTTTTTCTTTAAACTTTTTAAACACTTTTAATATTGTTGTTAAATGTACATGTATTTTCTGCTGACACTAAACATGAAAGGCATTTTAAAATACCCTCAGTGAATTGGTAATGATCAAATGTAAACACAGCACTGGTTTATTCATTAAAAGTTCTTACATGAATCAAGTGAACTCACTCACTTCAATTCCTCATGAACCTATTGTTGTGGTGCATCAAGCTACCATGGTGGCCAATCATTTACATAAAACTGGTAAATGAGGTACAGTAACACCAGCAAATAAGAACCTACTTTTTTTGAAGTCTGGCAAAATAGGTTCTTGTATTTTGGGGTACTTAATGCAATTTAGGCTATGTAGGTTCTTAATTAGGTTCTTAGTTTTTACGTATGAAGGAGATAGATTGTTGATTTAAAATCACAAAAATAAATTTTAAACTTTTTAAAGTTATTCATAATAATTGTATTATGTCATATAACCCTAACAAAACTGATGACCAAATTTCTTGTTAGTCTCAATTGCAGATTCAGAATCTGTAAGCCATATTTTGTTCCTTGTAAATAGTCCTCAAAAGAGAAGACATGGTCCCTGCAGGGTTGAACATAGCGGTGACCATGGAAAGTTGGGATATAACGAATTGCGGCATGACTCAGGAGCTCGCCACGAATGTTTTGTGAAGAAAGCTTAGGAAAAGTTAACGCAAAAGATTTAGAGCTTTTCCGGAATAGGTTGGTCCACGAATTCTATTGCTTAAAAGTGGTGATTACTTTGGAACAAGTGGTCCAGTAAAAGAAGAATCTTAATGAGCAAAACTTCGATCAATGGGGCAGATGGTGAGGCTAACCGGTCGGGTGTTGTAAACTTTCATTGTTCATTTTCAGCCATGACCGAAACGACATGCCATGTTCATCACTTTTTTTGCTCTCTAGCAATGGTGTAATTTCTCTCATACTTGAATCTAGGCCCTTAATTTTCATGTATTTATGCACATGTATTCAATCAATTCGGAAACAAATTGTCAAATACCATATATAAAATAAAATATCTTGAAGAATACTTGATGGTCCATAAAGTAGTAAGTCAAAAACTTGTCACGAGAAAATCCTGCTTCATGTAGATGTAATTGCCTCCTCATTTCTTGAGCAAGCGAGACTGAATATACTAAAAAAATAACTCATAGGTAGCCCCCCCCCTTTTTACCGCTGATAGTTACCTCCCTTTGTTAGATTGTTCATCATAATTTAAGCTTACATGTAACTTGCAGTGATGATCTTCTTAGGCTTAACTTGCTTCACGATATCATGTTTGAATCCCTCAGTCGCAAGGACATATGTGAGCATTTTTGATTGGCTCATTTGTTACACAGTTTAATGTGATTAGCCTGATTTGAATTAAGCATTGATAGGCCAAACACAACTAATTTATATAATATATAGCTTGTGAGAAGGGAGATTGAGCTTTTGATAGTGCAATTAACGTGACCGAAGAGTCAGCTTGAACAACAGTGGTTTTTCTTGCTCTCTTTTTGTGTAGTTTATGCAGTGCATGGAGTATTCTACACTGAGCAAATTTTATTTTACCACTTTGAGTGTCACATTTAGAGGTTGAGGTTGCTGGTCTGTTCCATGCATATTGAGCAACTAGTTCCTCTAGTTTATGTTTCTGCAGATGTTTTCTGACAGGATTTGATCACAATTTATGCAGTTTACCACGAAATGATTTTCTTTTACCTCTGTGTAATATGGTGGCCCACAAGGGACATGCTGCAAATAAAAAGCTGCTGCAAAACAAATGAAGTTGCTGCAAATAAAAAGTAGTTGCTGCAAATAAAGAATAATTTATTGCAGCGAACAAAAAAAATATCTGCTGCAAAAAAAAGCAGTTGCTGCAAATTAAATGACAGGAAATTATGTGCACGCACTGATGGGAAGAGGAGGACTCAGTATAGTTGTATCCAGGGCCCACTCACAAAATGCTTGGCCTAATCCTCAGTGACAGGAACCTTATTTGAGTTCAATGGAAACAATTATCGTCAAACCCCTGGAGTTGCATTAGGCATAAAAACAGCAGTGTCCTTTGCAAATATCTACAAGGCGGAGACTGAAACAAACCTAATCCAACATAGAAATACCAATGGAAATGTTTCATTGGTGACGTTTCCTTTCTTTGGGACTGTAACAGAAAAGACCCAACTTTTTCTTAAAGAAACGAACAAATCCCATCCCAAAAATGAAGTCCACGGCCGAAATATGAAATAACGAAATAACTTTCCTTGATACAACAGTTTTCAAAGGAGAACATCTCACAGAGAAATCCATCTTCATTGGACATTAAATCCTACTATAAGCCACCTAAAACCTTTCAATATGTACACTTTACCTCATTCCACCCTTCGGGGGTAAAAAGAAGTTTCATTAAAGGCGAAGAAATAAGATTGATTAGAAAAAACTCCTCAAAAAAAACATTTGAAGAGTGCCTTGTGAACTCGAAGCACACAAAATCCTAAGCCGGATATAGAAAGGTCGTTGTCAGGGGTCGACCTTGACTCGAGACACTGATAGGAGCTAAAACATAAACAAAAAAAATAAAGAGAGACTATTGCCTTTCATTACAACATATAACCCAACGGTACAAGACCTTAAAAAGACGTTGATGGCAAACTGCAATCTACAGGCCTAATAAGAAATCAGCCTCTGCAGTGCTGAAAACAGGTTAAGACCTCCGATCATATCCTACAAAAGACATGCTTGAGTGCAAAAATGTAACTTGAAGGCAGTTGATAATTCAACGCAACCACAAAAACCACATTGGGAGTCCTTGCAGGTCTGCCTTTAACTTCCTTACAACTATACTGAGTCCTCCTCTTCCCATCAATGCGTGTGCATACTTTCCTGTCACTTAATTTGCAGCAACTCTTTTATTTGCAGCAACTATTTTTATTATTTGCTGCAATTATTTTTTATTTGCAGCAACTTTATTTAACTTGCAGCAACTTTATTTTATTTCCTGCAACTTTATTTAATTTGCAGCAACTTTATTTTATTTGCAGCAATTTTATTTAATTTGCAGCAACTTTTTTATTTGCAGGATGTCCCCTGTGGGCCACCGTACTTCAAGCCTTACGCTTTTTTCTTGTGGCGAAATAACCTTAGTTTCTTTGGTTTCTCTAAAATGCCTGGACCTGGATAGCCACATGTAGTAGGTTTTATTTTTGGCTGTGAAGATAATGATTTCCTGAATTTTTTTTTGGATGCTAGAAGTCTAGAACTGTCGGCTAGATTGCAGAATATGCGACAGTGCATCTGCAGTGATTGGAAGATGCTGGAAAACCAGTGGGCAAATTTATACAAGCAAATTCTTATTAAAAAATCACAAGGAATTCTCTCAAAGTATTTTTTTGTGAAGGCTTTAAAGTTTGAACTGCTCTTTTATTATTTTCTGTAAACTGCAAACGATCATTGCCAACTCCCTTCTGTGAATTTTGACATGTCACTGTGCCTTTTAATATTGGCATGCGCACGCGAAGAATTAGGCCAATCATGAGGCGCATAACATTAACGTTAACCCGCAAGAAACCTACCTATCACAAACACTCACATATGTCTTTGCGACTCTGCAGGATCTTAGAATGAACTTTTATGCACTTGTTCGCAAGTGGACTATACAAATGGTTTAGACGAGTGTGTGGGCTGGCTGCAACATAGGCTAGGCTAAACAGGTTCTTGTATTTTTGCATGGGTATTAAAGTGGCAAATTTCTGCCAGAAGGTTCTTAATCCACAGTTTCTTATTGGTGGGTGTTTACTGTATTTAAATGTTTAATGAAGAACAAAGCATATAAAATAATAAATGGATATGTTGTAGTTAAGTTTTTATGTCAGGTAATTTTTATTTTTCTTTTGTTTCAACTTTATTAGCATACATTACCATACCCAAAAACAAAAGAAAAACAAAAAATTACATGAGCTGGAAAATTACAACAGATACACTAAGGTGACTGCATAAACACATAAATAAGCTAATTTTTTAAATATAAAGGGTTTAATATAAATAATTGTTAAATTGTACATAGTTAAAACCCTATCACTCCCAGAGTCAATTATGGAACCACAACATTTAGTTCTTACTCTTGAGCCCCTGGACGAAACCCCTTTATCAGTACTCTCACATGGTACTATTTGTTTTCAGTATTAGACGAAATAAAATTTCCACTTCTTCGTTAATAACGTTTTGATTTTGTCAGTGCACTTTTGGAAGTAAAGACTAAAAACATCAATAACTTTACATACCACCGTCCCATGTCCCGCTGTATTGCTGGCATAAAAGCAGTAATGGTTACCCCTCTCATGATACCAAAGTTGAAGCTCTCCTGCCTCATCATCATCCTTACTCCCACATGACACTATTCCATGTGCCACACAAATCTGTGTACAGCCCGACCGACTGAGCCAACCGAGCCAGTAGGAGGCCATTTTGTTTATTGGAAGAGCACCTCGTCCCCAGGCTCTCATCCTAATGAAAATCGCACCTGCCGCAAGGACTTATGGGCTGCATTTGTGCTCTGAAGTGTTTTTTAATTTCTTTCGTTTGTTTTATTTGAGGGTCTCCATGGGGTTAACCGATAGGCGTAAAACGGCCAAAAATTTAGCCGATAGCCGTAAAAATTTAAAAAATTTAACCGTTAGCCGTAAATAGCGTAAAAAAGAGTTCACCGTAAAAGAAAGTGTTCCCTAGATTTGCTACTTTTAAGGAAGGTACTAAACTCACTTATGGTTGCGTTTTTTATTTACCGGCTAGTGTGACTCCGTACGCACGTTAGGCGAAGCGCCTTTTAGGTGTTAACCAAGGCCTAGGCTCCTTTTCCGGCGCTTTCTTGGGGAACTAATTTTTTCCATAGCGAAAGTGTGGCTTCTTGCTGGGGATTAATATTTGCAATTTTCAGGAGGCCGTGCCCCGGGGCCGTGCCCTCAAAACAGTAGTGAAACAACACGCAGAGATGTCAGTGTTTGTGCCGATAAACAACATTCCCCTGTTTTTCTCGGACGCTACGGTAGACATCGCCATGCCTAGTCCCTGTTCGGCGTCTTCCCACGCAATCTCGGTCAAGGCATTTCGGTGGCGAACTCGCTCGGACCACATGACCCGAAAGGCATCAGCCGCGCGGAATAATGCGGCCTACGGACAAGGCAACGGCAAGAAAGTCGTTCCGTACAGTCCTTCGCTATCATTAGAAACACTGGACACGGGAATTTTGTTATTGGCCGTTTTCACACTAGACCTAGAAATGGATCATCCGTCTGAGACTAGCCTGTGTACAGTCGCGCCCTCCCCACAGACACCCCTTCTCCGATTTTTTTCTGAGGGGAAGGGGCGGTTGTACACAGGCTATCTGGAACGGATAATCCTGTCTTTAAAAGGCAGGCGGATTTTTTATTCAAAATGAAAACTAGTCCATTGCCAAATTAAGACGTATCACCTATCTGACGCGAATCATCAAACGGATAACCCGTCTCACACGAATAATCCTTCTCTAGTCTGAAAACGGCCATTTCGGTTATAATGAATGTCACGCCCCGGCCTTGAGTTGGGCGTTCGCGTGTCTGCTTTTGCTTTCTCACAAAGATTATTTTAAAATTGACTATTGACATTTCTATGCGTAAAATAATATCAGAAGTGCAATACTTTATAAAAGTATGATCTATCAAATGTTAAAGTTTTTCAAAGGAATAGCTTATTTCATCCCGAGATGATCCGAAGACCTTTATTTTGATTTAAAGATACAAAAAAATACAGGTTAATTAATATTTAACTTTTTGAAACAAAAGAAGTTAATTTTCAACTTTTTCGTTAACCGTAACTGAAAAAAATTAACTGATAGCCGTAGAGGAGCCAAAATTTTAGCTGATAACCGTAAAAGCCACCACTCCATTGAGACCCTCTTATTTCCCATGTGGGGGAAAGAAAACTTAGACAAGATCAACAAAATGCACATTCAAGGTGACGTTTTTCATCTTCCTCAAAATGCTTAATGTTTGAAAACGATGCTCTGTGCTCAAGTAAAATTATGCTGACAAATACAGGCAAATAGAGAAATTCTCAGAGTGACTGAATGGAGAGGCAAACACTTAAAAAAAGCGTAAACCCGGCACATAAAAATATGTGACAGGGAATTTTCTCAGCCACGATTTTCTCTTTTCATTTTTTTTTTCAAGTGTGATGTTGCCACCGGGATTACTACTCTCTCGTTAACCTGTCGGACCTGCTTCACTTTTTGAAGATGTCCTCTTTTGTGGTTCACTCGTTTCGCCTTACCCAGGCGAAAATGGTCTACGGCGCAAGCGAAACGAAAAATACTGCGTAAGTGTAGGTTATGTTCTCGTCCGATGCTTGCTGTTTTAGGAACGGACAGTTAAAACAATTTAATGATGGAGAGGGATGGGGAGAGCAAAAACATTTTATACAGACCAAAACCCTTGAAACAATTTATGCAAACCACAATGAAAACAAAAAGAAAACTCCAGAAAATCCAACCCCTTACTTGACGAAAAAGGTCCCCTTTCGCATACCTTCTATCAGTGACAAATGGTGCCTCTTCCACATATAATTGTTTATATTGTTTATAGAACTTTGTATCCCTTTTGACTGCTGTAAATGCACTTTTTTTTTTACATAGAATAGCCTGTACACCGACGCTGTTTTATTTTACTTTTTGTTCCTACTTCCTTGCACTGGTGGTAAATAAATCCCCTGCGGTTTACATTTTATCACCCGCGCTCGACGGACTTTTGAAGAGGAAGTAGAGAGTCTGTCAACAGGCTACTAATCTCAAAAACAGAACGTTTTCTGGACTTTTCAAGCCATTTCATTCATCTATTAGCCCTATATTGGGCCCTTTAACAGACCCAAATGACAGATTTCCCTCCCCTTTAATATACTTAAACTAGTGAAATCACCACCTTTTCTTATACAGCTATTTCGAGAAAGGTTGTCGGAAGGCTGGTATGGCCAGCCGAAATATTGTTATGAAAAAACAATACACGTTGTTCTGAATCAGCTTTGCACTAGTCTTTGGACTTCTCGTTTTTGGTATATATATATATATTAGTTGTTTTTGGCTTGTCAACATTTAACTCGACAAATCGGACTAATCACAAACTGTGTAAGAAACTAGCTAATGAAAAACACCAATATAGGTAACCCTTTCCGGCGGAACCTCCTCGCCGTAGGCCAATATAGGAAAACTCCCAGGTCTGGTTTTTTTAAAAGATACTATTCTTAAACATTCTCTTTATTTCCAGCCCGGAAGCACAAAATATTGGCGTTCTGAGTCCTGAACACATTGAGTGATGCCATAAACAACAAGTTTACTCCGCTACAAGATGTGATGCTCATCCTCTCCCCTGAGTTATTTCGAATCCTTTTCTCTTTGTCTTTAAAACGCGCATCTTCCATATACATGCTAAGCAGCCGTTTTATTAAAAGGCCGGGAATAAAATATATAAAACATTTCAATAACTGAAGTATTTGTTAGTTTCCCTGAAAGCAGAAATACGTATTATCAAGTGAGAATAACCGGACATAGAGGGTAAGGCCCTGCAGTCAGTTCAGCAGGCCAGCGGCTTTGGAAAAATATGACAATCATTGCACCAAACGTTATTTTAGGACAATTAAAAGCTGTTGCTAGGATACATAGAAAATGTTAAATTCCCTTACAGCTATGCCACCGTTCTTTTATCGCTTTTAGGTCTCGGACCGCGTAGCCGCTCATCTAAAGTTCTTTAAAAACAAACGGCCTTTGACAGCTCATAATGGAAAGAAACAACCTCATTGAACAACAAAAGCAAGACTTAACCCATAGAAAATAATCGTAATGAAAACTGTCCTTAACACTGCTATCACTTTATTCAATCCTCAGAATGCTGGAAATTACGCTTCTGAGAATTTGGTTTTCAATTTTTTTGTGAACGGAAGCATGTCCAGAGACTGACCCCCTAAATTACAGGAGACCTGACACCCCCCTCACTACTGCCTTTGTCAATTAGCCAGGCTAATCATGTATTTATTGGATAAATAAATTATTAACATCCCGGAGGCCTATCATGTAAAATCAAATGTATTTCCACATAAAAAGCGGTCCTTACAATATGTAACATGCCATCATTAAAAATTTGCATAGGTTATAGCATTATCTGTTGTTGGCATGAATGCCACGAGTGATAATTCAAAATGGTTATACGAGACAATTTTGTGGTATTTATGCCAAATATCACGTAAATTATTTGTTCATACTACTACCCGCAAAAGGCTTGTAATTTTCACATGTAGGTATTTCAAAAAAGCTGAAAATACGTATGCCAATGCTCTAGGCCAATCAAATTGCAGAAATTTCTCATGTCGTAGTATAATGGGAAGTAATACAGCAAATGACGTGAACACGTAATTTCAATAACCTTGTCCAAAAAGCAATATTAAAAAGTTAAACAAAAGAGAAAGCTAGGAGTAAATTGGAGTATGAATGATTCCCGGTCCTAAACTGAATATAACGTCGAATAAAATGAACAAAGATTACCAAAATAAGTTTGCTCCCGACAGTTGGTGTTTATTCGGAGGTATCATCTTTTGTATTTTGACATTTTTATATATTCTTATTTAAAGATGGATATTACAATTTTCCAGTTTTCACAAAGCCAAGTGACGAAAATATCCAAACCTGAGTCATGCAACTTTTATCCACAGAATTCTTTTAATTTTATTTGTTATGATGACCATGTGCTTTTTATCGTTGACGAAGAGAGTTGGATTGACTGGATGCAGAACTAACTTGTGCAACTCCGGTAAAGGTTGGACTATTTGGATAGAGTAAGACGACATGGAGCGAGGAGAGATAACGGCCATATTCGCAGGTTACTAGACTAAACTTGTTCAAGGTAGTGAAACTTGAACTAAGGTGCTCAGGCCGAAAGTCAATTCCAAACCCATTTATTTCAAGCCGTAGGCTCGAATCCCGAAACATCTAGTTTGGATTCGAGTTCGAGTTCATTATGATCACATTGTTCAGGTGATGTGTGCGCTAAATAAAAGATTGTTTTATTACTAATTTTTTCTTGCAACTGTTCAGCACAATTTTATGATATATATTTTTAATATATACTGCTATTGATCCCCGCCGTTTGTTTTTGAGGCTTCAGGTATATGAAAGGGTAGGAAGTTCACTTGAAGGAGCATACGAGACGGTAGGGAAATCTGTCATTTGGGTTTGCGAAAGGGACAAAGGCCTAACAGATGAAGTTTATAGCTTTATAAAATCGAAAAAACTTTCAATTTTTGTGATTGTTTCCTATTTAAAAGACAGTGCATTTACAGCAGTTAAAAGGGATACAAAGTTCTAAACAAGGTATGTGAAAGGAGTACCATTTGTCAATAGAAGGTACACTAAAGGGGTACCTTTTCCGTGAAAAATGGTTTTTAAAAGGGTAAGGGGTTGGACCTCGGGGCGGAGCCTCCCCGTATAAAAATTTATTGAATACCCCCCCCCCCCCCCCCCCCCGAGCTAAAGATGCCTTAAGCGTCAAAACATGTCTGCACTTACCAATTATTTCACTGATATCGGTATGAATTGTCATATCCGGCTTTGTCACAGGGTCCAAAGGAGATGTGTTTGTCGTTAGAACATCAAAACCCGTTGAAAACCTCTGAAAAAATGGGTTATTTTGATCGCGTTACAGTTTCGTCGTTACACATTCTATACACCGCAAACCAAGAGACTGAGGGCGCGCAAGATTGGCACCTTGTGCCTCGGTCGCCCTTCTGGCGTCGTGCCGTGCGCCAGTGAGGATATGACTTGCGGTTATTGATTTTCAAAACGGCGAACAACAAAGTCGATATGGGTCAGATAAGAAGCGAAGAAATCGTTTACAGTAGATTCATAAAGATCCTACTGGGCTAATTAATCGTGCTAAGTGACAGGTATAGACATTTTTCAAGGTGAGACTTAAGATAAGTAATTCATTTATTCACACGAACTCCTCAGGACCCTGTGACCTAAGCGGCCCCTTCGGGATTTTCTGTCTTTACGTCATTCTAACCATTTCGTACTTGCGGGCGCAAACAATAGAAACGTCATCATTATCTACCGATTCCTCGCGGCCCCTGTTCAAGCAAATTGAGATTTTTTATGCCCTACTGACTGTACATTTCATCTGTAAGTACTTTCCTTAATATACGCGCGAGTTACTAGAGTGCCTCCTCGAGATTTCGCCTTCTGGGCTAAATGCCTGCGGGGGCAATAACGAAGTTTATATTTAATTCAACTTTTGGACCCAATAACGATTCTCAAGAATCGTCAACCGTCAAAAGGTTTTGGTTTTGCGAATCAAGTGGATGGCGCAGTGGTGAGAGTACTCGCCTCCTAGCGCCTACCAATGTGGCCCGGGTTCAAATCCCGACGTCGACGCCATATGTGGGTTGAGTTTGTTGTTGATTCTCTCCTTTGCTCCGGGAGGTTTTTCTCTGAGTACTCCGGTTTTCCCCTCTCCTCAAAAACTAACATTTCCAAATTCCAATTCGACTAGGAATCAGGCCTGATGAAGAACTATTTTGTGAATGTGCTACCTCCAAATCATTACTTCTTTCTTTCTTTCTTTATTACTTCTTTATTTTGGATTTAAAATTTGACCGTCACTCATAAAAATTAGTTAAAATTAATCGTCAATCGTCAAAGCTAACACCCCATTGAGACACTCTGTTCCGTGAGGTACACAAGAGACGTTTTCAAACCCTGACCCCGGTTGAAGACAAAAATCGTTCATTTTGCAACCCTGTTTAACAAAAGAGACCCTATTTTATGGCCCTAATTCGTTCTTTTCCTTGCATACAGAATAGAAATATTTTTCAAAATAACATTATGAAATTAGTTGTCTTGGAATAAACATTGTTGGTAGTACATAGACTGAACTCATCGCGAACCGTCGCATTAATTCTTTGGAAAGGCTTCCGGTCCAAAAAGACACTCCTTTCAAGAACGACAACTTATATATACCTTGTTCAACACTCAAGATTGTGAAAGAAAACCATACACTGTTCAGCGGTACAAACCCACTTATGGGGCCAAATAAGGTCAGGCAGTGCCCCGCGTCGGGGATCTGCATGTAAACGATATAACGAATCCAGTAATCTGAAGTTTCCATATTCTTGACGAATCCGGAAAAATCGTCTATGTAGCCTTTAGAGTAACGTTTCACGTGTCATTGTTAAGGTACAGGGCACGTGCGAAAATCGTTATTTTTCTAGACTAACTTTGCTTTTGCCTTTAAGTTATCAAACTACTGCGCCAACTGTTCATTCAAAAGTGTTAGAACTTCTTTAATTTGCTAAGGATTGAATTTATCTGGTTGTTGTCAAATTTTCTCTTCTTGGCCTCAAGCAGTTGAAACTGAACTGTTATTTGTTTAGACGATTTTGTTTCCTTGCATTTTGGTTACTTGTTTCAAAGCCTTTTAAATAGCTTTGTTGTAATCTAGTTGTAGCCGTGGGATTTTAAGGCTCAATTTAAGTATTAGCACACACTTTCACACGCTTTATACCGATCAGCCGCATTTGAGTGGTTTAAATGAATTTAAAATATTTATGCGCTTTTAATTGCCTTCAAATGCAGGAATCAACGTCGCTGAAGAACCGTTCCATCGACGCTTTACTGTTGTTGAAGGCTTTGGAAGCAAGAGCGCTTAAATCGAAATCCACCTGTCGTAGATTTATATGATTGTCTCCGTGACAAAACATGCTTGCTTGCTTGCTTGTCTCCGTTAACAAAATCAGCAGTTTTACAACAGCGTATTTGCCTGGAAAAACGTTTACAAATGAAGTAAATTTATAACAAAGTAAAGAAATGCAATATAAAAAAAAGCAAACGTTGCCAGTGTTTCACAACGTAAACGACGCCTTTTAAAAAAAGTCGCAAGCGACCTTCCGTTTTGATAGAATATTGGCGTTCGCTCCGAGACAGACATCATATTTCAAGGGGAAATGCAAAAGGTAGGCTGTTTTTTTTAGGCTAACATAAATCAACGAAGTTGTTCTCTCTTTTCTACAGACGGAAACGGACAAGGAACAACAAATGGACGGACATAGTTGATGCAAACCAAACACAAGCTGACTCTTCGATCATGATCAACAAGTCATGGAAACATCCGACCGCAGCCAAACAAGTAATTATCCAGCGAGATGCGGCAGGAAACGACTCCACATGGTTAGCATGTGCATCAGCATGGAACAGTCTCTTAACTGCCGTGAAGTAGGTTTTGAAATGGCTATATATTGGTATCAAGTAGCCAAAGGACATAAACTCACAGGTATTTGCTCGCAGGACAGTTACTGCATCGGATTCTACTTGTCCGGCAGACGGCGTAAGTTTGGCTTTAATGTCCACATTACTATTAATACTGGATAGCTTTTGCGCCGGCACGAAAATCATACCGGATAGGGCTTCTTGTTCACACATAAAAACGGTGATTTCTTTTCGGCGCGATTTCTGTAACGGAGCGAAACTGCGCCGCGCCGATCCCTAGAGTGGATAGTGTGTTACATATCGGATAGCGATTGTTCACAGTCTTCACAAAATACCGGAGAACTTTTCGTGTCAGCGCAAGGAAATTAAAAGCTGTATATAATATATATTTTCACTTAAGCAACGTATTTTTACCAAAACAATTCACTGTCAAATTGTTTTAGACAGTAAGCGTTCACAATTAGGATTGCGTTTGTTTCCTATTGATGCAAGGCTGCTAATGGCCGATTAATTGCGGCCAAAGGTTAATTATGGTTATAAATAAGATAGCCTGTGTAGCAGGTGCTTGGAAGTAACGGCGCAGGAAAGAAAAAGGCGCGCGAGAGAGACACATGAGGGGAGAGGAAGTGGCGTGTTTCCATCGCGCGCCCCGTGCCCGTTTTTTCTTGAGCCCATTTCCTTCAAGCGCCTGCTACATGACTCCGGAATCATGTATCCGGAATCCGGATACCCTAACATGGCGCGAATTCTTAACCGCTTCGATTCGGCGCTGGATGAGTAACTTGCTAAACATCGTTTAGTTGGTATTGTCAGTAAAATACTCCTACCATTTTCAGCGTTTCCCTTTTTTGTCGACGCATGAGCTCTCCACTTCAAGCTAAACCAAGCGCCATTCATTGGAACAAATGTAAGTTTAAATGTTCCGGTACATTTAATTTTCAAATTAAAGTATTCTGACGTATAAAGCTCTTTTTCCGTGATTTCCCATACTCTTGTAGCCCTTGAAGGGGAGCAATTTCACCTTCATGATTCGAAGAGCCAAAACATGGCAACATACTTCTTTTTAAATAAATGAAACTTGATCCCTTTCGTCAAATCTTAAACCACACAGCATTGTTTTGAACAAACACGATGAAAATGCACCTTTCTCTCTTCAAACTGCGGTCGGCACTGTGGATAGATTGAAACTTCTAAGCTCCTAGCGCTGGGTTTACCCCCAAACAGAATGCTCCGGTTTAATTTCAAGTGTCTTGATATAAATCAGCTAACTCATACGCTTCAATTTCCAAGAAATGCATGGCCACACTAACGAAGCGTAAGCGATGTGTTTAGCAGCTGTGCGGAGCTGTACATTACATTTCACTGTTTTCGTCAGAATTATTGGCCGTAAATGCATTGCGGCCACGAGACAAGAAACAAAACCGAGTCCAGTCTCAACAAGAGACAAATCACCTCTGCCTCTGCTTCAAAAGCCGCCATAGTTGCAGATTTATTGAATATCCCTTAAGACTTGCAATAAGCGAGATAACTAGTCGTACTCGTTTCTTTTATTCGATATTGTCTATTTCAAGTGCATGACCCACTTTATATGAGAAACATGAATTTGGGTAAAATCCTACTATATAAGTCGAGTTGTCTGTTGAATAGGAAACACTTATAGTATATCATATCAGTGACCAATCTACTCGTTTTCGTTAATTAATATTGTCTATTCTACGTGTAAGTCATATCTGAATTGATTTGCAATCTACTTTTTTAACATAATCTATTGGATAGGAAAGTCTTATTACAATTGCTTACTAATACGAATGTTTAATTGTATATCCTAACACGTTTCAAAGGCATTATATATATACTTGTGTCTTCACTCAATAATGTCTTTTTCTGTAACATTGTCTATTTCACGCGTGTCTCCTGGTTAATAAGTAGGTAACTATGAATTAAGAAAAAATTCCATTTTAAAGGTAAGTTACCTTTTGGGTAGGAATTTTTGATTAAAAATACCCAATGAGCTTTACTATGCGCAGCTTTAACGGCTCAGCCAATTGAATTTTTGTCTATTTCACTTCATATGTACATTGTGTATGTATTAAACATACAAACAAACAAACAAACCCTGCTTTATGAGTAAGTTACCTACTACTGGCAGAGCAAACGCTAACTACAAATGTCTACCGAACTACTACGCATAATTAATTCAGTGTAACATCCTCAAATTTGTCACAATTTTAGCGACCTCTTCGACCAATTTTTTATGCTTCGTGCGCATGACCTTCTTAAGAAGGGAGTAATTTCTGAATTAAACTAAAAAGTTTTAAAAGTAACCTATTTGCTTATGAAGGAATATAACTTTTTCATGGTCGTTAGTCAAATGTTCAGTTGTCTTTACAAAAAGAAAAAACTCCTGATGTAACGATCATATACAAAAAGTAGGCTAAGGATATAGCCTGAAGTCTCAGCGATCTTCAGCCAAGCCTGACCTCTATTAACAAGGTTAATCCCAAGCAAGCATTTGCTATAAACCTCTTTCGCTTGTACTATGCTTTGTTTTCTCAATGTAGGTCATGTGACAGTAGGTGCGGTCACACTAGACGTCTTCTCCAAGGCTTCAAATGGGGAAATAGCTTGGGTTGGGTTCACTCTGGGTTTTGATCACTTTCATGTTTGCAGTTACACAGCGATAAATTCGCCAAGGGGGAAGAAAAAACTTGAACCTGGTATCGCGGGAAAACGTCGTTGTAAACAAAGGCAAATTGTCGCTTAACAATCAAAAGTACGGGCTTAATTTACAAAAAAAGTGTCAACGACTTCATAAGGAAAGAATTCTTGGACACTGATGTAAAGAATACTTTGGGGTGTTTCAAGGTGCTTTTGAAAAACTTAAAAAAAATTGACAGCACGAGTAGGATTTGGCGCCAAGAACATTGCATTTTCTACTGTTTGGTGCCGCCTTAGGTTTTATTTAACCCATAGAACGTAACTCGGGAACTGTCATGAACTGTCTTTTGTTCTTTTTGACGTATCCATGGAAACGTTCCCGAGGAAATTCCACCTCAGGGAGATTGGTTACACACAAAAAGTTGCTTCCACGTGGGCAACAGCCATTTGCCCATGAGTAAAATCGCCAGCGTGACTGCACCCAATAATCCACATAACTTTTTCTTTTAAATTTCGTCTTATTCAGGTGCTTATGTACGCATACTTTATGAAAAGACAAAAGGCCAAATTCATTGGGAAAACAAAACATACTGGTTAAAGAAATCCATTTCCCACAACGGTAAATGAGAAATATATCTGGCTTTTGGGCACCATCACTAAAACGTTACGGAGAATAGAAGACCTCGCTTTCTCTTTCATCTATCACGTCAAAAAGCCTAATTTCACTGACTGTAATATAAGAAAAGAACATCGCTTTTACAAACTAAATTAAAAGCAAATAAGTTGTAAACCTGTTTTCAAACCGAGTAATTTGTTTTCTAGCAACACTTGTGTGAACTACATTGTCACGATAAACAATTACACACGAATTCCCGCACAAAAGATTTCTAGCGATTCAACTCTATCAACTACGAAAGTTTTCACAAAATTCTGACAAAATACTTGATGAACGTTACACAGAGCTTGATAGTTCATCGATTATCCTCTGCATGGTTGGTCTCGCTTCAGGATCTATCTGCAGGCATCGCCGTACCAGGCCTCTCAACACATGGTTCGTCATGAGCAGAACTTGCTGTTCACGCCTTCTAGGATCTGGAAGTTCCCGGACGCACATTTCACAAAGAAGAACACCAAAGCTATAAACATCAACCTATGAACGATACACACATTTTTAATGTTAATTTTTTTTTTACTGACCTCGCAAGTGGTTTCGAAACAATTCTACTTCTTAGTTACACCGTTGAAGGTTTCCTAATAAACAACTCAATATAAACTTTACGTTGACAAAGAGCAGGATTAGTGTGTCACGTAAGTCTTCTTGTCACGCGGTGCGGAGACACGAAGAAAAAAGTTCGCCCAGCAACACTGTTTTGATTGGAGTAGAGCTGATGGCGCAAAAATCTTGAGTTTACCTGACGGTATTAAACCTGAGATCAGACTCTAAATAAAATTTCGCCAGGAATATGTAAGATGCTAAAATTAGGCTTGATCGTTTGGTACAGAATTCGCAGCACAACAATTGGAATTTGCCCAGCAAAGGAGATTTTATTGATGTAGAACAAGTGCGCTGTGAGCTCTAATGGCAACTGATTTGTTAAGCAAACTGGCTTATTATCGCGTCACCATCTTTGCGCCGCGCGACTAAGAGGATTACGTGTCATGCTAATTCAGTTGTGTTGTGTGTCAACGTAACTTTGTTGCGTTCTTCAGGAAACATGTTAGAGACATATTTTAACAGAAGAACTCTTTCGAAACCACATGCGGGGTAAGCGAAATTACATTCCTATTGCCTGTATTAGTTTAATAATTTAAGGTTATTTGAGACATCTTCAAATATTTATTTTAGATACCGTTGTAGCTCGTTTTTAGGTCATTTTAGATCATTCCTTCTTTTTGTAACTACGCAACCAGTATCATATTCAATTCTGCATTTCTGTATGCGTGATTAGCAGTGACGTTTTTACGATAGCCTCTCTGTATTCGGTCAGATTGAAAAATCTTTGAATGGATAAAATTGCTTCAAAGACATTTACATCAAATTCAAGAAAACAAAGCTACTAGAACTGGTAACTGCATGTACCTCGCGTGTCAGTTAACTGCTCATTAAGCATACAGGAATGCAGAGATGAATCTCCAATCTACAAACACCAACGGATTCAACTTTAGAATAATAAGTTCATTAATCGAATCTTGGGGGGTACGCTTGAACTGGATAGACTGTAAGTATTACATTCTGTTTGAGATCTTATTAAGCTGAAGGATAAACTTCACCCAGATATTGTAAACTCCTCCCCCCAACCTCCCCCCACCAAATAAACCATGGAGTCACTTTACACCCCGCCCCCCAATATCATGTTCTATTAATGAACTGATTATTTGAAAAATGATCCGTCGTTCCCGTAACTAGCTTCAAATTCAAATCGGCATTCCTGCACGCGTAATGAGCAGTGAATATTTCAACGAGAACTTTTCTGTATTTGGTCAGATTGAAAATCTTTGAATGGATAAAATTGCTTCGAAGACGTTTACATCAAATTCAGGGAAACTATGCTGATAGAAATATCAGAACTGCTTAGCGTGTGAATTGACGGCAAATTGTGTATCCAAGAATGCAGAGATGAATCAGAAATCTACAACTACCAACGGATTCGACTTTCGCAAAATAAATTCATCAATGGAATCTTGCGGGGGGGGGGGGGGGGGGGGGTACCCTTGAACTGACTTCACTGTAACGGCCACTTTCCCGCGCGGTGACGTTACTCTCTCCCAAAGGCAGTCGTTTTGGAAAGGTTTGACTCTATCAGATTTAGATGTGAAGTCTCCAGCACGATTTTCGAACTGAACAATTACAGTCGAACCCCGCTATTTCGAACTCGGTTAATTCGAAGTCCCCGCTATTTCGAAGGAAGAACGAAGTCCCTTGGATTTACCCTTCCCTTTACGCTTCCCCGGTTATTTCGTAACCCCGCTATTTCGAACTTTTTTCCATTTCCCTTGGGACTTCGAAATAGCGGGGTTCGACTGTAATGAGAAAACCACACGTCTACAGCTTGTTTTCGTTTCGTAAACTCCTGGAAAACGATCAATACAGTAGTAGAGATTACCGATGAATGTTTGAGGTCAATCGATGAAGCATAAAACTAACACCGTTACCACCGTTTGGCTGGGAATTAAGCAGCAACACCGTAATTTTAGGGAGTTATTATAACTCCAAAAACGGAGTAAAAATTTTCGGTACAGGATAACCCCTTCTTGGGGGTTACTTTAACTCTTAATTTAACTCCGAATTTGGGGTCATTTGTACTCCCGAAAGAGTCTCCCAGTCTGGAGTTAAAATAACTCCGAAATGGGGTTATTTTTACTCCTTAAATGGGTTGTTTTTGACTCTTTTTTGAGTTAATTTAACTCTGAAAGTGGAATAAAACTTTTAGGTACAGGATAACTCCTTTTTTGGGGTTATTTTAACTTGTCAATATCTGGGGTCACTTTTACTCCTGAAAAAGAGTTCTTTAAACTCCTTTTTGGAGTTAAACTAACTCCCCAAAAAATAACTCCACTGTAAGGAGTTAAATTAGCCCCACTAGAGGAGTTATTATAACTCCTTGAAAATTACTGTGAAGAGATATTGCCACTCCCACTCAGCACAGAATGTTAGTTTGGCTCACACAAAGCTAAACAGATCAGCATCAATTTGCTGCTTCCAATTTTACACCGAGGTGAAGAAGGACATAGAGTAGTTGAGTTTCTTTTGTGTGAGTAAACGATCAACCAGGCCTTAAAATCCTAGGCGCTCAAGATCAATGCACCAACGCGTTTCTTCTAAATGTCAAACGTGTTGATGAAACAGTGTTGAATCAGAAAAACCCTAAATTCAAGAAAACTCACCTTGACCGTTTGGTTTGATGTAAGTGCCTCAGGTGCGCAGTAAATCATAGCTCCAGGAGCATGGTCTGCTGCATGAAATTAGCAGTGCCATAATCTGACACTTTGCCCCTCCATTGGTCGCCTTGTCGCCATAGCAACACATTAGCACTGCTCACATCCCGGTGAATGATAGGCTCTGGTTTCTTCTGATGAAGGTAGTTGATTGCTCGGGCTACATCCAGAAGAATGACACGTATTTCTATCTCGGAGAGTTGTCGCTGTTCTAACAGAGCTCGCAAACTTTTTTCCATCAGCTCCGTCACAAACAGAGGGTTTCCCTCATCGTTAGTGGCGCCGATAAACTGAAGCAAGTGAGGATGGCGACACTTGGATGCAATATTCATTTCTCTCTCAAAAAGACGCATGTTATGAGGGGAGAGAATAAGATCATGAATTTGCTTTACTGCTACAGTACAGCCACAATACACGCCTTCATAAACACTTCCCCAGCCTCCCCTGCCAAGGCATTTATTGGTCATTTGAATTTCATCGCGGGAAATGACCCAGTCGCATGTTTCCTGTTGTTGCTGTTCACTTATTGTTTGCTGGGCCAACGAAAGACTTAACACAAGCTCATTTACTTCCTGGTCTTTGTCTCTAAGCTGTCTTTCCAAGGTGGAAACCCGTTGTTGGGAGTTTTCAAATCGCTGCCGCATCTCCCTAAGCTGACTTTCTAAGTTTTCTTCACGTTGCTGTGTCTCCCTCAGCTGACTTTGTGAGTTTTGCTGCATCTCCCTCAAATGCCTTTGTAAGTTTTCTTCACGTTGCTGTGTCTCCCTCAGCTGACGTTGTAAGTTTTGCTGCATCTCCCTCAAATGCCTTTGTAAGTTTTCTTCACGTTGCTGTGTCTCCCTCAGCTGACTTTGTGAGTTTTGCTGCATCTCCCTCAAATGCCTTTGTAAGTTTTCTTCACGTTGCTGTGTCTCCCTCAGCTGACTTTGTGAGTTTTGCTGCATCTCCCTCAAATGCCTTTGTAAGTTTTCTTCACGTTGCTGTGTCTCCCTCAGCTGACGTTGTAAGTTTTCTTCACGTTGTTGCATCTCTCTTAACTGTCTTTGAGAGTTTTGCTGCATCTCCATCAACTGCCTTTGTGTGTTTTCTTCACGTTGCTGTGTCTCCCTTAGTTGGCTTTGCAGATTTTCTTCCCGTTGCCTCATCTCTCTGAGCTGCCTCTCTAAATTTGCTTCGTGCTGCTGTATTTCCCTTGATGGCCTTGGTAAGTCTCCACGCGTTTGTACGCTTGCTCCACGTAGATCCTCCATAGTTGCTGAAGGGAATCCAAAAAAGTAAAAATAAAAAATAAAACAACTGAAAACTGCCAAGAGCGATAGAAGAGGAGTATATTATATGACACTTAAATAACAACAGAAAAAAAAAAAAACGAACTGTAACTTAAAGGATTTAAAGCAGAGGACACACCCAAGAATAAACAACAACTGCTACTAAACTACGCTTTATGTGCGACACGCGTTCTACATACTGCTTAGGATCAGCAATGATGAAAGAGTACTGTATAATGATACAGGGACACTGATGGCAAGGCTACTAAGGCATTTACTAGGTTCATAAGTGACACACGTCCTACAAACTGCTAGGATCAACAATGATGAAAGAGTACTGCATAATTTTTACTGGCACAAATGTATGTTAGACTTCAACTTTAGGAAACGTGCTCCCAAGGATATCGCATGCTAAAAAATTCATACAAGACGTATTAACACTCGATTCGATAAAAAGCATTTTGTCACCCGATCAATTTTAAGCGTAAAATTTCATTTCTACAAAGCTTTTTTCAGATTATCTGATAATTACCAACTGAAGTCAGCTACATGGTCTCCGATGATGATTGTCCTGTACAGGGTTGTTAGCTGTGACAGACCTGACAGAGCGACAGCGGCGATGGCAATGTACACATATGAGGTTTAGACTGTTGAGAAAAGTCTCCTTGCGTTGCGTTTGCCTTTTGATAATTCTTCCGTCCCTTCCCTTTAATTGCGGCAATTGACTCCTTCAAGGCACGAAGCCACTTGGAATGATCTAAAGCTTGGTCTTTCTCATGTGTCCTTTTCCATGTCTTATTTCAAACATATAATACCTTTTAAAACTTAGTTTCTGGCAGTCATGTGTTATCGTTCCCGACACAGATTACCACAAAACACTGCTCTTGGAGGACTGAAAAAGTTTATTCCGTTGAAATTTTCTCCCCAGCGAAGCTAAGAAAAGGTGATATGAGGTGATGAGAGCTTCCAAAGTAACAGAGTCAGCCCTCGACCTCCTGAACACCTCTACATCAGGAATTCCGTCCTGCCATCTATGGCGAGAATTTAGTAGATGGTGTAAAAGTGGTTTTTTTTTTTTTTTCAGCTTCTTGACGAGCATTCAAATGAATTGAGTGGTGACGGGAGCACAGCCGCATTGCACATTTTTAATTTTAGTAGTAGGGCACCAAATGCGTTTGTAGTAGCTTTCTACTTCTAGATCAGTGGAGTTGGTGTCGGTCACAGTGGTTCTATGATAAGGAAAGGAGACTGGACTCTTCAGACTCCTTCATCAATGTGTCTTAGCACTAATCGGGTTTGAAAAAAAAAGAAAATTCTCTATAATTCTTACATTTCGAAAGCTTATTCGTACGCTCGCGTTGAAAAGAGTAAAAAGGTAAAGACGCACACGAGCTAAAGGCCCAAACGGCCGGAACTTATCCAGGTTTCCTTAACTTGAAACATGCCTAGGCGAACTGCTACTCTCCCCTGCGACAGCGGTTCGTCCGTTTCGCGCTAATTTTCCGGCCTTTCATAGGTGCTTGCAGCATCCTTACTTCCCGAGTTGCTTCGCAGTCATTACAATACAATAATAATGCCACGCCCCTTTGAGGTGTGAGTCGAAAATCTGCTGTTGCCGGCATTTTTTCGTGAAAATCTCTCGGCTACACATAGTGCGCATTAGTGCCTTGCGCTGAACAGAGTTTCACCAAAATCGCAAAGACCCAAGTCGAGAAATTCAGCGGTTTCCAAATTTAGGTCATAATTTATGCAAAAATGAAAAGCCAACTTTATACGATTATATCTAATAAACTAGGAGATGTATCCCTCGGCATTATAACCACGTGACATTTACTCCGATCGCCAAAAATGTTATGTTATATTGTAGATTGATTTATATGTTATCCATTCTATGTGTTAGACTTACGATAAACGTAAAGGTGGGGATACCAGAGAGCTTCAAAGTAGGATGGTACCCCCCCCCCCCCCCCCCGAAAACTGGTTCGAGTCACCTTAAGCCCAGCTATCCATACATATGTACGGGTTTAACCATGTGCTTCTCAATTCAAAACCCAAACTAACTACTCCCGTCATAAGCTTGAGCTACCTGTTTCTAAACTTACGTGCATACAGTACGTTTAATCCTATTCCTCTTTTTATCAAAAACCATATTTCAAACTCTTACCTGTGCTAGTGGCGGGCATATTGTCAATAAAAAGCTGAAGCTCATTTGGATCAGCATCTTTTAGTTGAACAGTGTGTCCTTCAGTACGATAAAATCCTTTTTTTACGTATAGTTCGCTAATTGTAACTGTATCCTTGGTGACCTTCATTGTAGTTTCAGGCAGAAAGTAAAACTGAAACGGTAAGTAAAGATAATGATATAATTTAAGTTACATTGACTATAGTAGCAGTAGTTACTACAAAATAACAACTAAACACAACGATTCACAGCACATTTCACTGAGATCTCACTTGCTACAGGATAAGCAGTTATGCCCTCAGTTACAGCACAGTGAGTTCAATATGTTCAGCTCAAAATCATTTGTCAAGACCGCTCATATTTATATTTTCGTTCTTTTTTTTTCACCATAACTTATCTTTCTTTTTCTAGATTGGTAAATTTTTGGTCCTCAACTTAATGTACGGACCAAAGAAAAAACAAAAAGATCTATCCTTTCCCTCATCATCTTTTTTGACCCACAAGCTACCAAAATGTGGTTTAGTTGTAATCTTTCAGTATTAAAATTAACCACGATCCTTGTTTTGCCCCATAATTTATGGCCCGCCGCTTTATACTCATTTATCTGCACTACTTTTCCTAGCTCTAGGTTCAGAATCTCACATTTTTTGCCTTTTGGGGGATGTTGGCAAGTCTGTAAAAGACCACTAAACACCTCACATACACAGTGTATGCTTTTGCACTAGTGTGGCACATCTTGTCAAAGGGCCAGTTTAATAGAGGTAAAGGCAATAACAAATTACTGATTGGGACCTCGAAAATAGGTGAACACGGCTGCTTAATAGATATAACTGCTAAATACAGATCAGTTTTTACAATAATTAAGGGAAGCTATTTCCAGGACTTTAATTGGTGACCGCTTATAGAGGTCCGCTTAATACAGGTTTGACTGGTTTGACTATAGAGGCAGTTACAGTAAACACCCGCTAATAAGAACCTGTGGTTAAGAACCTCCCGCAGAAATCTGCACTTTAATACCTAAGAATACAAGAACCTGTTTAGGCAAGCTAAATCAAGCAGGTTCTTATGTGGTTAATTTTTACTGTTAAATTATGATAAACAATTTAACAAAGGAGTGTAACTTTGAGTTGTAAATTTAAGTACAACAGAAACATACTGTCAAACTGCATGATATTCGGTAATAAGTTTTGTTATGGTTATCATAATTGTGAATTTATAAACAGAAAATTTATTTATTTTTCTCATTATCCACAACCTGTTATGGCATATATAAAAATTACTTGTAAGAACCTAATTAAGAACCTAACTAGCCTAAATTGCCAATAAGTACCCCAACAACAAGAACCACCTAAAAAAAAAAGGGACCTTCTTATCAGTGGGTGTTTCCGGTACCATAAAATAACAACTGAAAACAACCATATTCACACCCCCATTTAACCATAGCCTGCGAAACGCAGACGTATTTCCGGTCGTTACTTCGCTCCTTCCGAAAAACCGGACATGCATATGCGTTTCGCAGGCTAATTTAACCAAGACGCCATCAGCTACAGCAAAATTTGCGCAATATGTTTAGCTCAAAATCATTTGTCATAACCGTAGCCTTTGGATTCCTTTATGTCGCAGCTTTTTTTGTTTCAGGCTAGGTTCCATTGTTACTTTGTTTGCTCATTGCTTTATTCCCAGCCAATCCCTATGAGGTTACCCAGTATACACTAGACCATGTGGTCCCTGGCTCGTCCCCAGACCTTTAGGAAGAGGGCAACACCACATCTCCCTTACGCACCTATCAATGTAATGCCGGCGGGGGAGGGGGGGGGGGGGGGGGGAGGCAGGGCATAGGGTGGGGATTTGACTTTTTTCAAAAATTTTCAATCAAATTCCCTGCCCACGGGCAAATCATTCCAGTCAAATGCAACCAAATTTCCCCACCCCGGGCTGCACATTGCTGTCAATCCAAAGGCAGAACCTAAGAAAGGCACAAAAAAATATCTCTAAATAAAACTCTGCAATCTTTTATGAACATTGCTGCATCACCATGCGCATGCGTGAAGCGTGAAAGCGGGAAACATCACTGCACGACCAGGACAAGAAAATGCCAAATTTCATGTTTTATGGAGGACGTAAAAAAGCGATGGCGAAATTGGCTTTCTTCTCATCAGGGCTGTAGCTGTCACGTTTAGTAAAACAGGGCCTGGATGTCGACATGCCAATCTGGTAAGTACCCTGGGTTCGATAGTGATACCCTGGGTTTGATAGTGTGAGGTAATAAATACAAAGATTATGTGCAAATTTTCCGGGACCAAATTTTGTGTCCCCTGAATGGAGGTGTCCCAAAAAGAGGATGATCAATTACACTATTTGCTCAATTAAACCAACATGGATGAGGTTGTTATCATATATATACTGCATGGGGTAATGGCTCAACAAAATTTTGATTCTTTTTTCAAGTGTAATATACAATTAATTATTAAAACCTACAAAATTTTCTTAAGTTGAATTAATATCAGTGCAGTGAACACACTTGGGTGGAGGCACTTTGAGATTTAAAGGAATATCTTGTTTTTGACAGGCACCTAACTGTCCTTGTGAACATGACTTGTGATTGGCTGATTGTTATTGGGAGCAGCGCTCTGGTTGAGTTCATTGCACTTTACAACAATATTGTACTATAAACAAGCTAGACTGCGCCGTAGACACTTTAAACCTTCTTTACACCAACTATATCTATACTGTACACATTACGTGGGCTGTCTACACTGCAGGCAATAAACAAGCCAGATGATATAAAAAGCAGCACTATCTGTCAGCTCTAGTTCACCACTTCCCCTAGCTACTTACAATAAACACACTAATATGATCAAAGAAAGTCCTTTGCAATTTCTTCTCACTCCAAAACTTTTACATGAAACAACCTGCTCGATAAGCATGTTTTAAAACATGCTTATAGAGCAATGAAATTGCTTTCTTTTGAAAAAACAATGAAACTGCTTTCTTTTGAAAAATAAACTTGAAGTCAAAGTATATTACACGTTATATCCCAAAAGGTCTCACCCATCCCACTACTAACCCTGCCTAACAGAGCTTAATTACCTTCACCGAACAAACAGGGCAAGGGAGCTGTGAGAATGTTATGAACCGAAACCAAAATTAAAGTACATGTACCCATATTTTTAATGATATAGCAAAAAATTAATAACATAGGCTGCTGACTTTGAGGGACCTCAATAAAATAATAATGTTTCAGATTGCAATAACTAAAAGAGTTGACTTATGAACCGAGACCAAAATTAAAGTACATGTACCCATAAATGATATAGCAAAAATAACATAGGCTGCTGACTTTGGGGACCTCAATAAAATAATAATGTTTCAGATTGCAATAACTAAAAGAGTTGACTTTCATATTGCTACTGTATAATGAAATAGGACTTTACAGTATACACATGACCTACAATCATACCCAAATTTTGAAAAAAAGAGAAATGACAATGTCATACATTCGCTTAGAAAGAGATAATAGCAAGCCAAGAAGAGGAAGTTTCTTGAACTACTTTTGAACTAGCAGTATACTGTATACATGCATTTTGTTTCTGTACTGAGCTGCTATTTCAATTTCAACCTCAGAAACCCAAGGAAAGCTTACACAGTATCAGAACCACAGGAAGAAAAACAATCAAAATTTAATCTTACATCCTGTGGACCAGCCTCTGGCAGATTTAGATCTGGAAAAACAACAAACTTAGGTAATTCAACAAAGAGCAGGAGCAAAAGATAAATTATTAGAAAAAGGGATTAAAACACCATCATTACTTGTCATCGATCTACTGACAAGCATAAGCAACTGTTTTTACTCCGTGACAATACACAAAGAAGGCTGTTAGTCAAGTCCCTGACAATGGAAATTATTAGTTCTTTCCCATGTACCTCCCAACCTAGATCTCTCCATCTGGTCCATCTCCACAAACCCGAGTTATTTTTTTCTGTCTTCTCTGGGCTACTGGGTTAGTGGGGTTTAAGGTGACTCGACCCAGTTTTTTTTTTTGGGAGGCGGGGGGGGGGGGGTACCATCCTACTTTGAAGCTCCCTGGTATCCCCACCTTTACTTTTATCGTAAGTCTAACACATAGAATGGATAACATATAGATCAATCTACAATATAACATAAAATTTTTGGCAATCGGAGTAAATGTCACGTGGTTATAATGCCACGCCCCATTGAGGTCTAAGTCGAAAATCTGCTGTTGCCGGCATTTTTTAATGAAAATCTCTCGGCTACACATAGTGCACATTAGTGCCTTATGCTGAACAGAGTTTCACCAAAATCGCAGAGACCCAATTCGAGAAATTCAGCGGTTTCCAAAATTTAGGTCATAATTTATGCGATAATGATAAGCAAACTTTACACGATTATATCTAATAAACTATGAGATTCATCCCTTTATTTTGGGCATTGTTATAACGATTTTGAGCAACCACATGACATTTACTCCGATCGCCAAAAATTTTATGTTATATTGTAGATTGATCTATGTTATCCATTCTATGTGTTAGACTTACGATAAAAGTAAAGGTGGGGATACCAGAGAGCTTTAAAGTAGGAAGGCACCCCCCCGAAAAAACTGGGTCGAGTCACCTTAAGAAAATGCTTTTTTCGTGAGAAGGACTCTTAAACGCTGACAAACGTCAACAAATAGCGAAAACTATTATAATAATTTCTATATGTTGCTCAAAATCGTGCGCATTTACAAGGCCCTAAAGCGTTTTGCTGACTTGCAAGGATCCATCTGTTATAACGATGCCCAAAATAAAGGGATAAGTCTCATAGTTTATTAGATATAATCGTGTAAAGTTTGCTTATCATTTTCACATAAATTATGACCTAAATTTGGAAACCGCTGAATTTCTCGAATTGGGTCTTTGCGATTTTGGTGAAACTCTGTTCAGGGCAAGGCACTAATGCGAACTATGTGTAGCCGAGAGATTTTCACGAAAAAATGCCGGCAACAGCAGATTTTCGACTTAGACCTCAAAGGGGCGTGATAATGGCATGCAATACATACATGTACATTTTGTATTATTTGCTGTATGCTGGAATTGGTTTTTGGTCTCCAAATAATTAGTTATCGAAAATGGAGAAATCTCTCATGAACTCATCTTTTCCAGCAGCAGCCAGAGGTGGATCCAGAAAATTCAGAAAAGGGTGGCTGGGACACTTGCCCACTTGCCAGCTATATAGAAGCTTTTTATTATTCTGAGAGTCCTATAAGAATAATACAAAAATTAATAATTTCAACAAAAAAAGGCCCCCTTTGGCCCACCCCTAAATCTGCCCTTACTGTTGCTTAATGTCACAGCTCCTTTGTTACTGAGAAGAAGCTGATAGGTGCCTGAATCAGGGCGAGATGAAAATTAAAACTCAGTGCCCTCTGGGCAAACTGTTGCTGAAGTTTAGCAGCCATGGTACAGCATTCATGCTGGTCAACCAACCCCTTCTCTGTAGCATTTCAGATTACTCTTTATCTTGGCAAATGCTGCTTACTCAATTGACACCTCATGAGTTGCTTCACTAGCCCTGGGCTATCAGATAGCACTTAACCTGTTTACTTAATGGTGTGCCAAATTGGTGACAGAGTGTTGAAAAAATTTGTGAAAAATTGTGTTTTGATGAATTTGTACTTTAAAAAACTACGAAATCTGTAGATTAAATAAAAATACAAAATACACTGTATGCCATTGGCCAACTTAATTAATCCATAAGGTTAAGTCACAACAATTATTTAAAACATCTACAAAACAAACTTGAATGTTAAATGTGTCTGCTACTCAGCTTTTGAAACATCATGTACAATTCTTTCTAACTTTCTAAACTTGTTGTAAATTGCTATACCATAAATTTTCAATTGATCTATTAAAATCTCATTCTAGAAAAATCACGTAAATTGACAACACATAATGTACCCTCCTAAATGCAAATTTCTGACTCCCTTTAAATGCAAAACAAAAGCAACAAAATATTTTCAGCAATCTGTTCAAGAGGCAAGAATAATTCAAGCTGAAAATAATAATATTAGCCTCACTGAGTTTTCAAATAACAAAATATTCATGATTTTTCATGTCTTCATTTTTATTTGCACTTACACTGTAGGTGTAAAAAGTACCGCTTAACAACACAGGAACATTTTCGTAATAACCGGTAGTTTCACTTAATATACAAATTTATGTACGTGGGTTTTTCCATATGTCATGACACTGTGCCCCTTCAGATCAAAATAGAGAGCTGTAGCAACAACAACTGCAACAGCAATAAAGACATCAAAAAAGCAAAATACATTAATTTTATACTTCTCCTAGACCAAACAAGAAGACACACTTTTTTGACATCACTGCATAAAAGCCACATAAAATTCCCTCTGTTAGTAGACTTTTTATGGAGGACGTAAACACACCAAAAATGGATTTCTCTTTCTCCTACTAAACTACAGTTGTACCTCTCGGCACAGACACCTCTCCTATGTTACGGACAGTTTCCAACGTCCTGACAAAATTCTCCCATATTGACCTTAAAAATATACTTCTATAATAATAAATATGGACTCTCTAATACGGACAACGGACATTTTATTTCATCAAAAATGCTGTTGCACTATACTTTTATGTGAAAGATAATTGCATGTTTTCTGCGATAAAGAGAGCAAAAATCTTTTTATTCATCTTAAAACAGTGTCTAATGTTCTCAGTTTTGCCTTGCATGTAAAGGTCTTTCTTTGTTCATTACTAACAGTGAGTAGAGGTGTATGTCACAGCTAGACAACCAAGGACACAATACCTTATGAGAGACATAATAAACTGGACAAAACTGTTCTGGATTGACGTTTTATCATACAAAAATAAAACAAGCCATTATAAGGACCCTTAATGATATTTTTGTCCTTTAAAACAATATTAAATTCCACCTGTAATGGAATAATATTTTCATGTTGATCACACAAGAAGGAATTGTGTTACGGCGTATCAAACCTTAATGGTAACAAAATCACCAAGGTACACAAAATCATGTAATTTTTAAGAAAAACAAATCACATGTTTTTCAATGAAAAAGAAGTGTTGTCATGTTAGAATGTTGTCTCCAAATAAATCTTGCCGCAAAGATAACTTGGATCGAGTCATTTACGTGCAGCAGCATAATTATCCTTTGATAAATCAGCAGTTAAGAGAGTCAAAAAAGATTCAAGCTGCGATACATATATACATGTATATGCTACCACTGAAGGGCCACGAGGCAAATCCACAGAGTTGTTTGAATCAAGCTGTTGTGCAACACAACGTGAGACTAAATGGCAAGCCCCTGAGAGAAAAGCCAAGAAATATGGTCCAGCAACTATTAGAGAGGCCCACATAGCAGTGTCTGAAGTTCTTGGCCAACTATGCTTTAACACAGCAGCATTTCGTGGCTGCTGGCATGGAACGGAGTGTGAGCAACAGGCTGCCATCTTCAAAACAGATGGAAGACCGATCTGATGGCAAGAAGACTTTTAAGATGATGAAAGTTTGAGTGGTCAAATAAGTTGTAGACTGTCCTTAAGTTTTCCTTGTGTTTTCCTGTTGAATGCTTTTTGAAACATCCACAAAAACGTCACAATATTCTTAACACAACAACCCGTCATTTTTTAATTCGTATTTTTTTCTTAGAAACAATGTGATTTTTGCATACCTTTGTGATTTCGTTACTGTGTTTGGATACGCTGTAATGCAAGTCCTCCTTGCACAATCAAATTTTCCAATGTGTGGAATTTGATAAAGTTCAAAAGAAAAAAATATAATTGAGATTCCTTGGCTTGTTATATTTTTGTATAATATAACATCAATCCAGAACAGTTTTGCCCAGAGTACTATTATAATGACAGCATCTATGAAAGAACCAGTTAACAGTTAAGAACAAGTTAAAAGAAGGCTAATAGAACATGACCATAACACAGTGAATACCACAATTCTATTGTGAAATATAAAGCAATGAGCTGGATGACCAGCATTATTCATGAGCCGATGACATTCATATTAGATACATGTAGACTACATCATACAGGTAAGCTGTGAAAAAAGCATTCAGCTATAACTGTTAATGTAAGATCATCAATAAAAACAATAATTCTTGTTTCATTCAAAGTCCCTGG
The DNA here is from genome assembly GCA_964035525.1 of Porites cylindrica. Classification (NCBI taxonomy): domain Eukaryota; kingdom Metazoa; phylum Cnidaria; class Anthozoa; order Scleractinia; family Poritidae; genus Porites; species Porites cylindrica. Next base: position 26,289,492 of record OZ037776.1, on the reverse strand, counting down.
AAAAAAGACCTTGAGAATCTGACCCCACTCCCTTGGAAATTGCCTCCTCTTGGACCCCCTTCCCACTGGAATTTCTGATGCCCTCCGTGGGGGGAAGTATAAACCGCATCCTGGTGTGGAGGGTAACAGTTTCAATTTTCTCATGAACCTATGCAGGTATACACGTAATAGCTACTGGAGTCACTGCAAGTTTTTCTTTAAACTTTTTAAACAGTTTTAATATTGTTGTTAAATGTACATGTATTTTCTGCTGACACTAAACATGACACTAAACATTATAACCTCAGTGAATTGGTAATGATCAAATGTAAACAAAGCACTGGTTTATTCATTAAAAGTTCTTACATATCAAGTGAACTCACTCACTTCATTTCCTCATGAACCTATTGTTGTGGTGCATAAAGCTACCATGGTGGCCAATCATTTAGTATAAAACTGGTAAATGAGGTACAGTTACACCAGCAAATAAGAATTAACCTACTTTTTTTGAAGTCTGGCAAAATAGGTTCTTGTATTTTGAGGTACTTAATGGCAATTTAGGCTATGTAGGTTCTTAATTAGGTTCTTAGTTTTTACGTATGAAGGAGATAGATTGTTGATTTAAAATCACAAAAATAAATTTTAAACTTTTTAAAGTTATTCATAATAATTGTATTATGTCATATAACCCTAACAAAACTGATGACCAAATTTCTTGTTAATCTCAATTGTAGATTCAGAATCTGTAAGCCATGTTTTGTTCCTTGTATTTAGTCCACAAAAGAGAAGACATGGTCCCTGCAGGGTTGAACATAGTGGTGACCATGGAAACTTGGGATATAATGAATTACGGCATGACTCAGGAGCTCGCCACGAATGTTTTGTGAAGAAAGCTTAGGAATAGTTAATGCAAAAGATTTAGAGCTTTTCCGGAATAGGTTGGTCCATGAATTCTATTGCTTAAAAGTGGTGATTACTTTGGAACAAGTGGTCAAGAAAAAGAAGAATCTTAATGAGCAAAACTTCAATCAATCGGGCAGATGGTGAGGCTAACTGGTCGGGTGTTGTAAACTTTCATTGTTTCATTTTCAGCGATGTCCGAAATGACATGCCATGTTCATCACTTTTTTTGCTCTCTGGCAATGGTGTAATTTCTCTCATACTCGAATCTAGGCCCTTAATTTTTGTGTATTTATGCACATGTATTCAATCAATTCAGAAACAAATTGTCAAATACCATTATATAAAATAAAATATCTTGAAGAATACTTGACTGTCGATAAAGTAGGAAGTCAAAAACTTGTCACAAGAAAATGCTGCTTCATGTAATTGCCTCCTCATTTCTTGAACAAGTGAGACTTATGAAAATATACTTAAAAAATACCTCATAGGTACCCCCCCCCCCCCCCCTTTTTACCACTGATAGTTACCTCCCTTTGTTAAATTGTTCATCATAATTTAAGCTTACATGTAACTTGCAATGATGATCTTCTTAGGCTTAACTTGCTTCACAATATCATGTTTGAATCCCTCAGTCGCAAGGACATATGTGAGCATTTTTGATTGGCTCGTTTGTTACACAGTTTAATGTGATTAGCCTGATTTGAATTGAGCATTGACAGGCCAAACACAACTAATATATATAATACATAGCTTGTGAGAGGGGAGACTGAGCTTTTGATAGTGCAATTAACGTGACCGATGAGCCAGCTTGAGCAAGAGTGGTTTTTCTTGCTCTCTTTTTGTGTTTATGCAGTCCATGGAGTATTCTACACTGAGCAAATTTTATTTTAACACTTTGAGTGTCACATTTAGAGGTTGAGGAAGCTAGTCTGTTCCATGCATATTGAGCAATTAGTTCCTATGGTTTATGTTTCTGCAGATGTTTCTGACAGGGTTTGATCACAATTTATGCAGTTTACCACGAAATGATTTTCTTTTACCTCTGTGTAATATGGCGGCCCACAAGGGACATGCTGTAAATAAAACGTTGCTGCAAAACAAATGAAGTTGCTGCAAATAAAAAATAATTGCAGCGAACAAAAAAAATATCTGCTGCAAAAAAAAGCAGTTGCTGCAAATTAAGCGACAGGAAATTATGCGCAAGCACTGATGGGAAGAGGAGGACTCAGTATAGTTGTATCCAGGGCCCACTCACAAAATGCTTGGCCTAATCCTCAGTGACAGGAACCTTAGTTGAGTTCAATGGAAACAATTATCGTCAAACCCATGGAGTTGCATTACGCATAAAAACAGCGGTGTCCTCTGCAAATATCTACAAGGCGGAGACTGAAACAAACCTAATCCAACATAGAAATACCAATGGAAACGTTTCATTGGTGACGTTTCCTTTCTTTGGGACTGTAACAGAAAAGACCCAACTTTTTCTTAAAGAAACGAACAAATCCCATCCCAAAAATGAAGTCCACGGCCGAAATATGAAATAACGAAATAACTTTCCTTGATACAACAGTTTTCAAAGGAGAACATCTCACAGAGAAATCCACCTTCATTGGACATTAAATCCTACTATAAGCCGCCTAAAACCTTTCAATATGTACACTTTACCTCATTCCACCCTTCGGGGGTAAAAAGAAGTTTCATTAAAGGCGAAGAAATAAGATTGATTAGAAAAAACTCCTCAAAAAAAACATTTGAAGAGTGCCTTTTAAGCTTGTGAACTCGAAGCACACAAAATCCTAAGCCGGATATAGAAAGGTCGTTGTCAGGGGTCGACCTTGACTCGAGACACTGATAGGAGCTAAAACATAAACAAAAAAAATAAAGAGAGACTATTGCCTTTCATTACAACATATAACCCAACGGTACAAGACCTTAAAAAGACGTTGATGGCAAACTGGAGTCTACAGGCCTAATAAGAAATCAGCCTCTGCAGTGCTGAAAACAGGTTAAGACCTCCGATCATATCCTACAAAAGACATGCTTGAGTGCAAAAATGTAACTTGAAGGCAGTTGATAATTCAACGCAACCACAAAAACCACATTGGGAGTCCTTGCAGGTCTGCCTTTAACTTCCTTACAACTATACTAAGTCCTCCTCTTCCCATCAATGCGTGTGCATACTTTCCTGTCACTTAATTTGCAGCAACTGCTTTTATTTGCAGCAACTATTTTTATTATTTGCTGCAATTATTTTTTATTTGCAGCAACTTTATTTAACTTGCAGCAACTTTATTTTATTTGCTGCAACTTTATTTAATTTGCAGCAACTTTATTTTATTTGCAGCAATTTTATTTAATTTGCAGCAACTTTTTTATTTGCAGGATGTCCCCTGTGGGCCACCGTACTTCAAGCCTTACGCTTTTTTCTTGTGGCGAAATAACCTTAGTTTCTTTGGTTTCTCTAAAATGCCTGGACCTGGATAGCCACATGTAGTAGGTTTTATTTTTGGCTGTGAAGATAATGATTTCCTGAATTTTTTTTTGGATGCTAGAAGTCTAGAACTGTCGGCTAGATTGCAGAATATGCGACAGTGCATCTGCAGTGATTGGAAGATGCTGGAAAACCAGTGGGCAAATTTATACAAGCAAATTCTTATAAAAAAATCACAAGGAATTCTCTCAAAGTATTTTTTTGTGAAGGCTTCAAAGTTTGAACTGCTCTTTTATTATTTTCTGTAAACTGCAAACGATCATTGCCAACTCCCTTCTGTGAATTTTGACATGTCACTGTGCCTTTTAATATTGGCATGCGCACGCGAAGAATTAGGCCAATCATGAGGCGCATAACATTAACGTTAACCCGCAAGAAACCTACCTATCACAAACACTCACATATGTCTTTGCGACTCTGCAGGATGTTAGAATGAACTTTTATGCACTTGTTCGCAAATGGACTATACAAATGGTTTAGACGAGTGTGTGGGCTGGCTGCAACATAGGCTAGGCTAAACAGGTTCTTGTATTTTTGCATGGGTATTAAAGTGGCAAATTTCTGCCAGAAGGTTCTTAATCCACAGTTTCTTATTGGTGGCTGTTTACTGTATTTAAATGTTTAATGAAGAACAAAGCATATAAAATAATAAATGGATATGTTGTAGTTAAGTTTTTACGTCAGGTAATTTTTATTTTTCTTTTGTTTCAACTTTATTAGCATACATTACCATACCCAAAAACAAAAGAAAAACAAAAAATTACATGAACTGGAAAATTACAACAGATACATTAAGGTGACTGCATAAACACATAAATAAGCTAATTTTTTAAATATAAAGGGTTTAATATAAATAATTGTTAAATTGTACATAGTTAAAACCCTATCACTCCCAGAGTCAATTATGGAACGACAACATTTAGTTCTTACTCTTGAGCCCCTGGACGAAACCCCTTTATCAGTACTCTCACATGGTACTATTTGTTTTCAGTATTGGACGAAATGAAATTTCGGCTTCTTCGTTAATAACGTTTTGATTTTGTCAGAGCACTTTTGGAAGTGAAGAGTAAAAACATCAATAACTTTACATACCGCCACGTCGACTCCCGCTGTCTTGCTGGCATAAAGGCAGTATTTGTTATCCCTCTTACGACACCAAAGTTGAAGCTCTCCTGCCGCATCATTATCCTTACTCCTCCATGACACGCTTCCACGTGCCACACAAATCTGTGTAAAGCCCGACAGACTGAGACTACTGAGCCAGCCGGCCATTTTGTTCATTGGAAGAGCACCTCGTCCCCAGGCTCTCATCCTAATGAAAATCGCACCTGCCGCAAGGACTTATGGGCTGCATTTGTGCTCTGAAGTGTTTATTTTCTTTCGTTTGTTTTATTTGAGGGTCTCAATGGGGTTAACCGATAGGCGTAAAACGGCCAAAAATTTAGCCGATAGCCGTAAAAATTTAAAAAATTTAACCGTTAGCCGTAAATAGCGTAAAAAAGAGTTCACCGTAAAAGAAAGTGTTCCCTAGATTTGCTACTTTTTAGGAAGGTACTAAACTCACTTATGGTTGCGTTTTTTATTTCCCGGCTAGTGTGACTCCGTACGCACGTTAGGCGAAGCGCCTTTTAGGTGTTAACCAAGACCTAGGCTCCATTTCCGGCGCTTTCTTGGGGAACTAATTTTTTCCATAGCGAAAGTGTGGCTTCTTGCTGGGGATTAATATTGAGAATATTTGCAATTTTCAGGAGGCCGTGCCCTCAAAACAGTAGTGAAACAACACGCAGAGATGTCAGTGTTTGTAAAACACGTTGCCGATAAACAACATTTCCTTGTTTTTCTCGGACGCTACGGTAGACATCGCCATGCCTAGTCCCTGTTCGGCGTCTTCCCACGCAATCTTGGTCAAGGCATTTCAGTGGCGAACTCGCTCGGACCACATGACCCGAAAGGCATCAGCCGCGCGGAATAATGCGGCTTAGGACAAGGCAACGGCAAGACAGTCGTTCCGTACAGTCCTTCGCTATCATTAGAAACACTGGACACGGGAATTTTGTTATTGGCCGTTTTCACACTAGACCTAGAAATGGATCATCCGTCTGAGACTAGCCTGTGTACAGTCGCGCCCTCCCCACAGACACCCCCTCTCCGATTTTTTTCTGAGGGGAGGGGGCGGTTGAACACAGGCTATCTGGAATGGATAATCCTGTCTTCAAAAGTCAGGCGAATTGTTTATTCAAAATTAAAACTATTCCATTGCCAAATTAAGACGTATCATCTATCTGGCGCGAATCATCAAACGGATAACCCGTCTCACACGAACAATCCTTCTCTGGTGTGAAACGGCCATTTCTGTTATAATGAATGTCGCGCCCCGGCCTTGAGTTGGGCGTTCGCGTGTCTGCTTTTGCTTTTTCACAAAGATTATGTTTAAATTGACTATTGACATTTCTATGTGTAAAATAATATCACAAGTGCAAAACTTTATAAAAAGTATGATCTATCAAATGTTAAAATTTTTCAAAAGAATAGCTTATTTCATCCCGAGATGATCCGAAGACCTTTATTTTGATTTAAAGATACAAAAAAATACAGGTTAATTAATATTTAACTTTTTGAAAAAAAAGAAGTTAATTTTTAACTTTTTCGTTAACCGTAACTGAAAAAAATTAACCGATAGCTGTAAAAGAGCCAAAATTTTAGCCGATAACCGTAAAAGCCACCACCCCATTGAGACCCTCTTATTCCCCATGTGGGGGAAAGAAAACTCAGACAAGATCAACAAAATGCACATTCAACGTGACGTTTTTCATCTTCCTCAAAATGCTTAATGTTTGAAAACGATGGTCTGTGTTCAAGCAAAATTATGCTGACAAATACAGGCAAATAGAGAAATTCTCAGTGTGACTGAATGGAGAGGCAAACACTTAAAAAAAGCGTAAACCCGGCACATAAAAATATGTGACAGGGAATTTTCCCAGCCACGATTTTCTCTTTTCAGTTTTTTATAAGTGCGATGTCGCCACCGGGATTACTACTCTCTCTTTAACCTGTCGGACCTGCTTCACTTTTTGAAGATTTTCTCTTTTGCAGTTCGCTCGTTTCGCCTTACCCAGGCGAAAATGGTCTACGGCGCAAGCGAAACGAAAAATACTGCCTAAGTGTAGGTTATGTTCTCGTCCGATGCTTGCTGTTTTAGGAACGGACAGTTAAAACAATTTAATGATGGAGAGGGATGGGGAAAGCAAAAACATTTTATACAGGTCAAAACGCTTGAAAAAATTCATCCAAAGCACAATGAAAACAAAAAGAAAACTCCCGAAAATCCAACCCCTTACCCTTTTATATACCATTTTTGACGAAAAAGGTCCCCTTTCGCATACCTTTTATCAGTGACAAATGGTGCCTCTTCCACATATAATTGTTTATATTGTTTATAGAACTTTGTATCCCTTTTGACTGCTGTAAATGCACTTTTTACATAGAATAGCCTGTACACCGACGTTGTTTTATTTTTCTTTTTGTTCCTACTTCCTTGCACTGGTGGTCAATAAATCCCATGCGGTTTACATTTTATCACCCGCGCTCGACGGACTTTTGAAGAGGAAGTAGAGAGTCTGTCAACAGTACTAATCTCAAAAACAGAACGTTTCCTGGACTTTTCACAGCCATTTCATTCATCTATTAGCCCTACTGGGCCCTTTAACAGACCCAAATGACAGATTTTCCTACCCTTTAATATACTTCAACAAGTGAAATCACTACTCTTTCTTATACAGCTATTTCGAGAAAGCTTGTCGGAAGGCTGGTATGGCCAGCCGAAATATTGTTATGAAAAAACAATACACGTTGTTCTGAATCAGCTATGCACTATTGGACTCCTCGTTTTTGGTATATATTATACACTTAATGTCAGATCCCAAGGGAAACAGTTAGTTTTGTTTTCCCGAGAGTCCTGATGTTTCCCGAGACGAAGTCGAGGGAAACATCAGGACTCGAGGGAAAACAAAACTAACTGGTTTCCCGAGGGATCTGACATTAAGTGTTTTGTTATATTTCTAGACTTTCACTTCAACAGCAACAAAAGAATAACCGGAGCGAACGAAAACGAACCAAAACAGGCGACTCGGTACTTACAACAACACAAATTTAATTCTCAAAACCACTGAATGAAGGATTTACAAACAAAAGTACTTTCCTTATATCATCTGCATTTCTTCCCTCCACTAGCTGCTGTTTTTCTTCTGGGAACTTTAGGGATAACTTTAAAAATCGTTGCTTTTTAGCTTGAGGCTTCGTGATTGTGTTGTTGTGTTCATTCACGAAAAAGAAAACTGGCAGGACCTGGCGGTGTTTTCCCGCCTTCTGTCACGCCACTTTCCACCATGCTTTGATCACGTGCTGCAATGTATCCCGAGCGGGATACATTGTTTAATGTATCACGATCGGGATACATTTGATTTTAGTCAAGGCCACGTGACCAAGAATCAACCAATGGCAGTCCCTGTTTAGTTGAGTGAAATTCTAGGAATATAACAAATATATATATATTAGTTGTTTTTGGCTTGCCAACATTTAACTCAAATCGGACTAATCACAAACTGTGTAAGAAACTAGCTAATGAAAAACACCAACATAGGTAACCCTTTCCGGCGGAGCCTCCCAGCCGTAGGCCAGTATAGGAAAACCCCAGGGTCTGGTTTTTTTAAAAGATACTATTCTTAAACATTCTCTTTATTTCCATCCCGGAAGCACAAAATATTGGCGTTCAGTCCTGAACACAATGAGTGATGCCATAAACAACAAGTTTACTCCGCTACAAGACGATCCCCATCCTCTCCCCTGAGTTATTTCCAATCCTTTTCTCTTTGTCTTTAAAACGTGCATCTTCCATATACACGCTAAGAAGCTGTTTTATTAAAAGGCCGGGAATAAAATATATAAAACATTTCAATAATTGAAGTATTTGTTAGTTTCCCTGAAAGCAGAAATACGTATTATCAAGTGAGAATAACGGGACAGAGAGGGTAAGGCCCTGCAGCCAGTTCAGCAGGCCAGCGGCTTTGGGAAAATATGACAATCATTGCACCAAACGTTATTTTAGGACAATTAAACGCTGTTGCTAGAATACATAGAAAATGTTAAATTCCCTTACAGCTATACCACCGTTCTTTTATCGCTTTTAGGTCTCGGACCCCGCTGCCGCTCTATCTAAAGTTCTTTAAAAGCAAACGGCGTTTGACAGTTCATAATGGAAAGAAACAACCTCATTGAACAACAAAAGCAAGACTTGGCATAGAAAATAATCGTAATGAAAACTGTCCTTAACACTGCTATCACTTTATTCAATCCTCAGAATGCTGGAAATTACGCTTCTGAAAATTTGGTTTTCAATTTTTTTGTGAACGGAAGCATGTCCCGAGACTGACCCCCTAAATTACCGGGGACCTGACACCCCCCCACTACTGCCTTTGTCAAATAGCCAGGCTAATCATGTATTTATTGGATAAATAAATTATTAACATCCCGGAGGCCTATCATGTAAAATCACATGTATTTCCACACAAAAAGCGGTCCTTACAATATGTAACATGCCATCATTAAAAATTTGCATAGGTTATAGCATTATTTGTTGTTGTGTCAATCGTCACCCTGTGAGGATGGTTAATTGTTAAGTGTTATTACGTCATAGCTATTATATAAGCATTGTACATTACGAATCAGTCAGTCATTATCTCTTGTAACGCGGTCAAGCTTAATTTCGTTATCGACCAAGCTCTTTCTTCATCATGGCTCAATCAAATCCTCAAGCTTCTTACACAGATCCCCAACAACCTAGGCGTTCATCTAGACTGCCAAAGCCAGCATACAGGGATCCTAACTTCATATACGAGGACCTCCAACGCCAACTAGATAATTTGGATGACGTGGACGAACGCTACCTTTTACCCTCACCTTCGCTATTTTCTGATTTACAAGATCACGATAGAAAAGAAACAAAAAGGAAAGTGAAGCGCGCGTCTTCAAAGCCACCTACAAAAGTATCAGATCCGGGTCGTCAGTTTGCGGAGCTACAAAGCAAGCTTCATGACCTCAATCTTTACGATCTAGGTCAAGACGTTCTCCCTCCTACAGACCAGAAACCAGGCAAGATAACACAGTCTCCAAGCACTCATCATCAGCTACCACAACCTTCAGCTTCTCCAGGGCGCGATATTCAACAGGAGATTCGTCTGGCGGAGCTACAAAAAGAGAAGCTCGCTTTAGAGCTACAAGTTTTACGTCTGCGCCACGCCCCCAGTTCTTCTTCCGATGGCGAACCTGGCGAGAAAACAAGTTCATCTGTGTCTGCTGGAGCGATCAGGAAGAAGCGTGCTGTCGACTGGCCACACGAGTTTGCCCCAGGTACTAGCAATAGTATCGATTCTGATAAGATTGACTTACCACAGTTCGTAGCGGGTTTTTTAACGATGATCAAAACTTATGATATTGCTAAGAAATGCGCCATGCTTGACTATCTCGAGTTGTTGATGCTCAAGGCCTCAAGTTACTCCTGGTCAAGTGTGCGTTCTTTTCATTCGCATATTGCAAAGCAGATCGAGTTATGGCGTCTGGAATGGACGAGCTCTAGCGAGATTCGGGACAAAGCAGTCACCTTTTTCAAGCATTCCGATCTTCGCTCTTCTCAGTACAGTTCCAACGCCACCCCGGTATCTTCTTCCATTCAGGCGTCTTCATATCAACAGCGTCCACCAGCAAAACCCGCAGCAGAAAAATCCTGTCGTCAATGGAACTACTACGGCTCGTGTTCTTGTGACAAATCAAACCAAGATGTCTTCAACGCCCGTCACAAATGTCGCGTCTGTACCAAGGAGCATCCAATGTTACACTGCCCGAAAAGGAGAAATCCTATTCCGCCTCCGCAAAATTCACTTTGACTACATGACATTGCACAACAATCCACTCAGGTTGTTTTGGACACGGACAGTTTTACGGCTGACGCTTTCTCGACTTCTCACTCCGACAGTTTGGCATCGGTTTCACCGATCATGAAACATATTTTAGCCTCAAACCATGACTTGCCTAACGCGTTTGGGGCAAAGGTTCCCGTGGATACGCCCCTCAATATCGCGGCTTGGGATTCCAGATTACAGGACTATCACGATGAAAACGTTGTGAAATTTTTACGCTACGGATGGCCGATAAATTACACCGCTGACAAGTTACCCGAATCATCGGCTTCTAATCATCCTTCAGCGATTTCTTTCTCGGAGCATGTTGATTTTTACATTGCTACCGAACTTGAGCATGGCGCTATTGCTGGTCCATTTAATCATAATCCCCTGCCACGGCCATTAATCTGTTCTCCCCTGCAGACTGTACCGAAGCGCGGTTCAACGAAAAGACGCGTGGTCATGGATTTGAGTTTTCCTCCTTCTTGCTCAGTTAACAGCGGTATTCCTGACAACACGTATTTACACGAACATTACAAGCTACGACTTCCTGGCATCGACCGGCTTTGCGAATTCATTTTACAACACGGCAGGGGTTGTTTATTGTACAAGCTCGATCTTCAGCGAGCGTACCGCCAGTTACCTATTGACCCCAAGGATTATTTTTATCTTGGCTTCCGCCATAAGAACATGCTCTACTTTGATACTCGCTGTCCTTTCGGATTGAGGACATCCGCTATGATTTGCCAGAGAACAACTAAAGCGGTAGTTCATTGCTTTACTGAACTCGGTTTCTTCGCTGACGTTTATCTCGATGATTTTTACGGCGCCGACACCCCAGAGCGGGCTTCACGTGCCTTTCAGAGTTTACAGGATCTACTTCACGAACTCGGACTGCAGACTTCACCTGATAAAGATTGTCCACCTTCCACCAACATGGTTTGTCTTGGTGTGGAGGTTGATTCAGAACATTTTACGCTCTCAGTTACGGAAACTCGAGTCAAGGATCTGCTCTCTGAACTGTCTTCTTGGTCTTCCCGCGAATTTTACACCTTAAAGCAATTGCAGTCTCTTCTTGGAAAACTCTCTTTCGTGACCGCTTGTGTTAAACCGGGACGCATTTTCATGTCGCGTTTATTGAACAGTCTACGTGCTTTTCCATCAACAGGCGTCCGACTTCCGGTTTCAGCGGACACGAAAGCTGACATAGCTTGGTGGCTGGCTTTCCCACCAATTTTCAATGGCACTTCACTCATCAAACCTCAACAGTGGGAATTCGACGATCTTCAGTTTACCACGGACGCATCATTGCACGCTGGCGGGGCGACCTGTCTTAACGAATGTTTCACGTGCGAGTTTCCCGAGGACATTGTGCGCAGCGCCGATCATATCACCGCTTTAGAACTCTATACTATTGTCGTAGCTGTTAAGTTTTGGGCTCCCAAGCTTTCCCATCGCAAATTCCTTGTGTCATGCGACAACGAAGCCGCTGTTACCGTTGTCAATTCTGGTTCTTCGAAGGATCCTTTCATGCAACGTTGTTTACGGGAACTATGGTTCACAGCTGCAGTCCATGATTGCGAGTTGACTGCTCGTCACATTCCAGGCGTCCATAACGTTTTAGCTGATGCGCTAAGCCGTTGGCGCACAGACTCTGCTTACCGTGAACTATTTTACGAATCTGCCGCCCGCTTAGACAGACAGTACACTTTCCAAACCGTATCCAGTGACTATTTTCAATTTCAAGTTCAGTAATTCTCTCTCTCGTGTAGGGTTTTCCAGTTATCCATTGCTACCTAGGTATTAACTTCGTTTTAGGCTATGCGCTCATATATATTTTCCTTTTTTTTCTCCTTGTTTTTTTTTTTAAGTAGCACACAAGGTCTCCAGTTTTTAGATATTTTTTCGCATAGGCTAATAAGGTTAGCTCATGCTGCGTCGACGCATAAAAATATGCAGTCACATTTTCGTATTTTTACACAGTTTTGTAGCGATCTCGGCGTGCGACCGTTGCCGGTCCAACTCGAAACTATTTTAAGATATATTTCTTTTCTTTCGGCTACGGGTCGGTCTTACGGGACTGTCCAGAACCATATCTCTACAATTAAGCATTATCATCGTTTGTTTGGTTTTCTCCCAGGGTGGGAAAATTTGTATTCTTTTCAGTTAGCGTTACGCGGCTGTAAGCGGTTTTTGGGAGCGGCTCCAGCGCGCAAACTAGCAATCACACCCATTCTACTTTCGCGTATGGTTTCTCTGTTCGACGCCACTCAGCCACTTCAGGCAGCCATGCGGGCTTTGTTTCTAGTCGCATTCTTTTCTTTTTTACGAAAGTCTAATTTGGTTGTTCCATCGGCGCGTGTTAATTCCCCTAAAGTCCCACGGCGTTCGGATTTTCACATGTCACAGCACGGGGCTTTTCTCAACATTCACGCGACTAAGACCATTTAGTTTTTTCAGCGGGCCTTATGCGTTCCACTCCCTAGTATCCCAGGTTCTCCGCTTTGTCCCGTTGCCGCTCTTCAACATCATCTTCGTCTCAACGCAGTTCGTCCATCCGATCCACTTTTTTCCGTTTTGTCAAGTGCCGATCACATTACGCGCCCTCTTACTTTTCGTCATTTTTCCAGTTTTTTAGCCCGGGTGGTTGCAGCGTTAGGTTTAGATCCACGAGCTTATTCGCCCCATAGTTTTCGGCGAGGCGGTGCCACGTTCGCTTTTGAATGCAATGTTCCCGCAGAACATATTAAGTTTCAGGGCGATTGGAGCAGTGACGCTTGTTTAGTTTATTTGGAGATGTCCCCAGCCCAGAAACGCCGAGCGGTTAATTCTATGGCCGCTAAAATTAATCAATTGTATTCAGCGTAATGTTAGTTTTAGTCAAATTATTTCGTCTTTCTTTCACTATATATGTCACACGATTTTGTATTTTTCCTATCATCTTTCCTTTAACCACAGACCACCTTTTCGTTTGGGTTTGGGTGTTGGAGTTGTATTGTCCTTTAGTTCTTGCATCTCAGTTTCGTTTCATTGACAATAAACTCCTTGTGTCCAAACTCGTGGTCTGTGGTTAAATGTAAACAATTGTGTCAATCGTCACCCTGTGAGGATGGTTAATTGTTAAGTGTTATTACGTCATAGCTATTATATAAGCATTGTACATTACGAATCAGTCAGTCATAATCTCTTGTAACGCGGTCAAGCTTAATTTCGTTACCCTATCCCTCCCACCCTTAAGGTGTTGGAGTTGTATTGTCCTTTAGTTCTTGCATCTCAGTTTCGTTTCATTGACAATAAACTCCTTGTGTCCAAACTCGCGGTCTGTGGTTAAATGTAAACAATTGGCATGAATGCCACGAGTGATAATTCAAAATGGTTATACGAGGCAATTTTGTGGTATTTATGCCAAATATCACGTACATTATTTGTTCATACTACTACCCGCAAAAGGCTTGTAATTTTCACATGTAGCTATTTCAAAAAAGCTGAAAATACGTATACCACTGCTCTAGGCCAATCAAATTGCAGAAATTTCTCATTTGTAGTATAATGGGGAGTAATACAGCAAATGACGTGAACACGTAATTTCAATAACCTTGTCCAAAGAGCAATATTAAAAAATTAAACAAAAGAGAAAGCTAGGAGTAAATTGGAGTATGAATGACTCCCGGTCCTAAACTGAATATAACGTCGACTAAAATGAACAAAGATTACCAAAATAAGTTTGCTCCCGACATTTGGTGTTTATTCGGAGGTATCATCTTTTGTATTTTGACATTTTTATATATTCTTATTTAAAGATGGATATTACAATTTTCCAGTTTTCACAAAGCCAAGTGACGAAAATATCCTACCCGTGCAACCCCGGTAAAGGTTGGACTATTTGGATAGAGTAAGACGACGTGGAGTGAGGAGAGATAACGGCTGTATTCACAGGCCTGCAGGTTACTAGACTAAACTTGTTCTTGGTACTGAAACTTGGACTAAGGTGCTCAGGCCGAAAGTCAATTCTAAATCAATTCATTTCAAGCCGTAGGCTCGAATCCCGAAACATCGAGTTTGGATTCCAATTCGAGTTCGAGTTCGAGTTCATTATGAGCACATTGTTCAGGCGGTGTGTGCGCTAAATAAAAGATTATTTTAATACTAATTGTTTCTTGTAACTGTTCAGCATAATTTTATGATAGAAATTTTTTAATATATACTGCTGTTGATCCCCGCAGTTTGTTATTCAGGCTTCAGGTATGAAAGGGTAGGGATTTCACTTGTTGGAGCATACGAAAGGGTAGGGAAATCTAATCTTTGGGAAATCTGTCATTTGGGTTTGTGAAAGGGACAAAGGGCTAACAGATGAATTTTATAGTGTGATTGATTCCTATTTAAAAGACAGTGCATTTACAGCAGTTAAAAGGGATACAAAGTTCTAAACAAGGTATGTGAAAGGAGTACCATTTGTCAATAGAAGGTATACTAAAGGGGTTCCTTTTCCGTGAAAAATGGTATATAAAAGGGTAAGGGGTTGGACCTTGGGGCGGAGCCTCCCAGTATAAAAATTCATTGAGTACCCCCCGAAGATGCCTCAAGCGTTAAGTCATGTCTGCACTTACCAATTATTTCACTGATATCGGTATGAATTGTCATATCCGGCTTTGTCACAGGGTCTAAAGGAGATGTGTTTGTCGCTAGAACATCAAAACCCGTCGAAAACCATTGAAAAAATGGGTTATTTTGATCGCGTTACAGTTTCGTCGTTACACGTTCTATATACCGCAAACCAAGAGACCGTGAGGGCTCGCAAGATTGGGACTTTGTGCCTCGATCACCCTTCGGGCGACGTGCCGTGCGCCAGCGAGGATATGGCTTGCAGTTATTGATTTTCAAAACGGCGAACAACAAAGTCGATCTCGGTCAGATAAGAAGCGAAGAAATCGTTTACAATAGATTCATAAAGATCTCAATGGGCTAATTAATCATGCTAAGCGACAGGTATAGACATTTTTCAAGGTGAGAAAGTAATTCATTTATTCACACGAAACTCCTCAGGACCCTGTGACCTAAACGGTCCCTTCGGGATTTTCTGTCTTGACGTCATCCTAATCATTTCGTACTTGCGGGCGCAAACAATAGAAACATCATCATTACCTACCGATTCCACGAGGCCCCTGTTCAAGTAACTCGAGATTTTTCCTGGCATACTGACTGTATATTTCAACTGTAAGTACTTTCCTTGATATAATATTATGCGCGAGTTACTAGAGTGCCTCCTCGCGATTTCGCCTTGTGGGCGAAATCTCTGCGGGGGCAGTAACGAAGTTTATATTTGATTTAACTTTTGGACTCAGTAACGATTCTCAATAATCGTCAACCGTCAAAAGTTTTTGGTTTTGCGAATCAAGAGATGGTGCAGTGGTGAGAGTGCTCGCCTCCTGGCACCTATTAATGTGGCCCGGGTTCAAATCCCGGCGTCAACGCCATATGTGGGTTGAGTTTGTTGTTGATTCTCTCATTTGCTCTGAGAGATTTTTCTCTGATTTCTCCGGTTTTCCCCTCTCCTCAAAAACCAACATTTCCAAGTTCCAATTCGACTAGGAATCAGGCCAGATGAAGAACCATTTTGTGAATGTGCTACCTCCAAATCATTACTTCTTTCTTTCTTTTTTTATTTATTTATTTTTTATTTAAAATTTGACCGTCACTCTTAAAAATTAGTTAAAATTAACCGTCAATCGTCAAAGCTACCACCCCATTGAGACACTCTGTTCGATAAGGTACTCAAGGGACGTTTTGGTAGAGGTGTGCCGCCGAGGCGCGCCTTCAAATCTTGACCCCGGTTGAAGACAAAAATCGTTCATTTTGCAACCCTGTTTAAGAAAAGAGACCCTATTTTACGACCCTAATTCCTTCTCTTTCTTGCATACAGAATAGAAATATTTTTCAAAATTCATTATAACATTATTTATGGAATAAAACTGGTTCGTAGCACATAGACTCAAATCATCGCGAACAGTCGCATTAATTCTTTGGAAAGGCTTCCGGTCCAAAAAGACACTCCTTTCAAGAACGATAATTTATGTATACCTTGTTTAACACTCAAGATTGTGAAAGAAAACCATGCTTGTTCAGCGGTACAAACCCGCTATAGGGCCAAATAAGGTCAGGCAGTGCCCCGCGTCGGGGATCTGCATGTAAACGATATAACGAATCCGGTAATCTGAAGTTTCCATATTCTTGACGAATTTGCAAAAATCGTCTATGTAGCCTTTAGAGTAACGTTTCACGTGTCATTGTTATTGTTAGCCGAAACAAATTGTGGAATTGCACGCATTTTAGGCATCCTACTGATGAACAGTTGGGACACGTAGATATATTTTTTAGCAACTACTATAATTTGCAGTCTGTCTACTTTGAATTTTTAACAAAATGAACAGTTGCAATGGATGTCAATGTAATGCAATATATAGGAGGATAAAGAAGTGTTCCATAAACTTAACGCGCGCAGGAAATCATTCTAATTTGTCTTTATGACGTCCTGTTTTTTATCGTTCCACGTCGCTAAACAAGTTTAGTCGTGTTGCGCTTTGGAAAGAGAAAAGTCATGTTGAAAAAATGAATATTTTTAATCTACCTCCTATAACAATGTTAGGAACTTCGACTGCTTCGGGAAATTTCAGCGAGGAAGGTAAATTTTGTGTTATTTTCGCGTCTGTTCTCTTCGCGTTATTTTCCTCGGTGGCTTAAGCTTGTGGCAAAAGTACAGGGCACGCGCGAAAATCCTTATTTTCCCAGACTAACTTTGCTTTTGCCTTCAAGTTATCAAACTACTGCGCCAACTTTTCATTCGAAAGTGTTAGTGCTCCTTAAATTTGTTTAGGATTGAATTTATCTGGTTGTCGCGAAATTTTCTCTTCTTGGCCTCAACCAGTTGAAACTGAATTGTTATTTGTTTGGATGATTTTGTTTCCTTGGTTACTTGTTTCTAAGGATCGGAAGCGATTCTGGGGCGCGCAATCGAAGTTACTTACGACGTCAAGTTCCGATATTTGTTTCCACAAAGTTTAAAACACTTTTCAAAGCTTTTAAATAGCTTTGTTGTAATCTAGTTGTAGCCGTGGGATTTTAAGGCTCAATTTAAGTATTAGCACACACTTTCACACGGTTTATACCGATCAGCCGCATTTGAGTGGTTGAAATGAATTTAAAATATTTATGCGCTTTTTATTGCCTTCAAATGCAGGAATCAACGTCGCTGAAGAACCGTTCCATGGACACTTTACTGTTGTTGAAGGCTTTGGAAGCAAGAGCGCTTTAATCAAAATCCACCTGTCGTCGATTTATATGCTTGTCTCCGTGACAAAACATGTCTGCTTGCTTGCTTGTCTCCGTTAACAAAATCAGCAGTTTTACAACAGCGTATTTGCCTGGAAAAACGTTTACAAATGAAGTAAATTTATAACAAAGTAAATAAATGCAATATAAAAACAAAAGCAAACGTTTCCAGTGTTTCACAACGTAAACGACGCCTTTTAAAAAAGTTGCAAGCGACCTTCCGTTTTGATAGAATATCAGCGTTCGTTCCGAGACGGACATCATATTTCGAGGGGAAATGCAAAAGGTAGGCTGTTTTTTAGGCAAATATAAGTCAACGACGGTTTTTCTCTCTTTTCTACAGACGGGAATGGACGAGGAAAAAATGGACATAGTTGATGCAAACCAACCACAAGCTGACTCTTCGATTATGATCAACAAGTCATGGAAACATCCAACCGCAGCCAAACAAGTAATCATCCAGCGAGATGCGGTAGGAAACAACTCCACATGGTTAGCATGCGCATCAGCATGGAACAGTCTCTTAAGTGCCGTGAAGTTGGTCTTGAAATGGCTATATATTGGTATCGAGTGGCCAAAGGACATAAATTCAGAAGCATTTGCTCGCAGGGCCCCCAATTACTGCATCGGATTCTACTTGTCCGGCAGACGGCGTAAGTTTGGCTTTAATGTCCACATTACTATTAATACCGGATAGCTTTTGCACCGGCACGAAACCCATACAGGATAGGGCTTCTGTTTACAAATAAGAAGAGCGATTTCTTTTCGAGGCGATTTGTGTAACGGAGCAAAACTGCGCCGCGCCGATCCCTAGAGTGGAGAGTGAGTTACATATCGGATAGTGGGGGTTTTCACAGTCTTCACAATATACCAGACAACTTTCCGTGTCAGCGCAAGGAAATTAAAAGCTGTATATAATATATATTTTCATTTAAGGAACTTACTTTTACCAAAATAATTCACTACCACTACCACTACTGTTTTAGACAGTAAGCGTTTACAGCTGGGATTGAGCTGGTCTCCTATTGATGATGAATACAAAGCTGCCAATGGCCGATTAAATGCGGCCAAAGGTTTATTACATATAGTTATAAATAAGGTAGCCTGCGTAGCAGGGGCTTGGAAGTAACGGCACAGGAGAGAAAGAGGCGCGCGAAAGAGACACTTGAGGGGAGAGGAAGTGGCGTGTTTCCCTCCCGCGCCCCGTTCTTTCTTGAGCCCATTACTTCCAAGCCCCTGCTACTGAGGTTGTAGTTAAGGTGGCTGAACGCAGTTTTGGCCGTTTGTGATCATGAGTATATGTATTTTGCCAAATAATGGCAAAAGAAAGGTTGCAGCTCAACAGATTTTGATTGACAGGTAAATTTGATTTTTTCGTAGTTTCCATGGTAACACGGGTGATTAAATACAAATGTAAAATTTCACTTTCCTCAGTTTACATAAAATTCGTTCTTCAGATTTTCCTATAACCTTGCACACAGCTTACTATAATTAATCATCACCATTTGAAACTTATTTGACCAACTTTTAACAGAAGAGTTTTTAGATAATCAATAATATAATTGCACTGTAATTATTAAATGTGTGACAAAATTCCTTTGTTCAACTTCCATTTTAAAGTTCTCGTTATTTAAAGTAGGATTAAAGTAAAATATCAGAAAATTTCAATGAGTAGATTTTGAGAAATTGATTTCTGTGTACCATTGCTTTTTGGCAGCCATGTTTGTTTGTCCAATTTAAAACACGCGCCATCACGCGAGTTACCGCTGACAGCTAACAAAACTGTGTTCAGCCACCTTAGGCTAAAATAGCAAAAATGTAGCCAAACCTTTGAGATTCTAATAGCCTTTCCAGACTTGTTGGACTGGCGTGCACGTTTAGCATATGTGGGTTGAGTTTATTGTTGATTCTCTCGTTTGCTCTGAGAGGTTTTTATCCAGGTACTCTGGTTTTCTCCTCTCTTCAAAAACCAACATTTCCAAATTTCGATTCGATTAGTGGAATTGCTACCTCTAAAACTTTATTTATTTATTTATTTATTTATTTATTTATTAAGGATCTATTCTACTGTATTATACAGTCGATGCCACGTGGGAAACCCCTGCCCGTCATTCGCAAAGTCAATATCTCTCCGTGTCATGTTATGTGGGAAAATGGTGCCTCGTGCAGCATAGTAGTGGACCCACACGAACAAGTCATAGTTGCTGATGTCGTGAAAGAGTGCTGTTGGGTCGCGGTTGGCCATGACGGTTTTGTTGATCTCTTCCTATAGTGTCAAAGTCACCACATAATTGTTTATGTAGTACCTGGACATGTTGATGTACCTCATGTATTGATCCTTCTCCTGGGCTGACAACTTGAGGAAATTTTTGCGAGTCAGGGTTTTTTTCTGTGCCCAGTCTTTGCCATAGTAGCCAAACTCGCACTTGCACCAGTCATGTCCAGCAAAGTTTGAATTGCATTTGCACGTTTTACGGTAAAGAGCATGAGGCCAGTTATGGCGCTCGTCGTCTTCCTGGAAAGGTTGGTAATGACTGTATTTGAGGGACCAATCAGGAATGACCAATTCCTGGCGTGTACCTCTGTTTCTATCGCTACCGCATGGCGCACTAAAGCCTTTTGGGATTGGACAACATTTCTTGTTTTTCAGACTCGCGAAGGATGTACAAAGTCTAGGGAACTGGCCTTAAGCACAGGTTAAGGTGAATACAATAAAGACAAGACACGTGATGATACGGCAGCTCATATGTACTCGTATCTTTAATTCTAATGTTATAAAAATATTTTAACAAATATTGTCTACTTCGTGTGTATGGCCTTCTTCAGAAGAAAGTAATATCTGAACTAATCTATGTAAAAATAGAGCCATTTGTTTTTTATTGTTCCAATTAAACAATCATATTGGACGCAAGCTTAGGATATACACTAACGTCTCAGCGGATTTCTCCAGAATCAAGTAACTTTTTTTCAACATTGCTACTCAAAAAGCAAATTGCTATTAACCACGATATGTATGACTTTTGGGTATATCATTACTAAAATTTTACAGAGAAGACCTCGCTATTTCTAATATATATAAGTTGTTTGCTTTTAACCTGGGTAAATTTTATTTTAGAAACACTTTTGTAAATTACCTTTGTTACGATAAACGATTGGCCACGACTTGACGCACTAAACATTTTTAAAAATTCAACTCTATTAACTACGAAAGTTTTCACAAAATATTTTATAGACGTTGCACAGCTCTGGATAATTCATCGATTATCACCTGCATGGTTGGTCTCGCCCCAGGGTCTGTCTGCAGGCATCGCCGTACCAGGCCTCTTAAGGAGCGGTTCGTCATTAGAAGAACTTGCTGTTCACGCCTTCAAGGATCTGGAAGTTCTCGGACGCATATTTCACAAAGAAGAACACCAAAGCTATAAACATCAACCTATGAACGATACACACATTATTCGTTGTTATTTGCCAAAGCATCCATCAATATTCTTTTCACCTTTTAGCAATTATTGGTATAATGAGAAGAATTACCTCGGAGGCTGTTATCCACCTCGGTTACATTCTCCTCGATCTGCATAGTTCTTTACATCACACTCAAGCCTTATTCAATAATTGTTACAGTGCGACTACTATAACCGGGACCACTTAGACAAAATAGACCAATCAAATTATAGAAAAATAACAATACATTCCGAGAAAGCTAGTTGTCAATCAAAATTACCACGAAACGAAATAAACAACATGAATCGAAATCAACCAATTACAACCTACCGACGTGACCTTTTGAACCCACTGAAGAAAGCACTTGTTTCCCGAGAGGTCCATTAGAGTGAGTAACGGAGGCAAAAAAACGTAAACGATAAATATATTTTTGACTTACGGTCGCATGTTGTTGCAAAGCACGGAAATAGCCGCGAAGAAATTGCTGGTAGATGACAAAATAACAGTATGTGTCAAAGATATATGTCTCCTGGGTGTCGTATGCAAAGTTTCGAATGGAAAAACATTATATGGTCACACATTTTACTTTCCTGAAAAACGTTTACTATTAATATTTAATTTTGTGCTTCGAGTAACTCGTTTTTTTTTACGAGCTGTTGATTAGCTCACAACCAACTTCCTTGGAATGTAGTGTTATTTTCCCGTAATAAGATTGGTCAACTTTGTCTAAGAGGCCTCGGTTACAGTAGTCGCACTGTAAATATACATTTTGTACTTCCTGTTCGCACCCCCTACAATGTGTAGTGCAGACTAAGGCAACTATTCTCACCGCACATGTAATAAGACTGATAAGAGCGTTTCGGGGACATGCCTGCGTTCTACCAATCTCCGAGTTCTCGGCATTCGGGGACGATTACCATCCTTTGCAGTCTTCTGCCATAAATTTGGAAAGCCTGATGTGAAGTTGCGCCTGCAGGAGGCGCTTTTCGGACCTCCCAACTTTCCTGGTGCCGGTTACCACATCATCAAACCTAGCTGCATATCTTTGCCAAGGCCGTCGTGGATTCTTCCCCTAACTTAGTTTCATAACAATGAACTTATAGTTTGCCGTGATGCGACAACAGACATGCAGTGAGGATAAATTACTCTTGATTACCCTCTTTACAAAAGCTTGTAAACTGCGCCCCAGCTGAATAAACTCTCTATACCCTACTCATTTTGTTTTGCTAACATCGTTCTTATGGAAATTTGGGTTCAGTATTGTTTTCTGATCGTGGTGCGTATAGATAAGGATGGTCTTTTACAAAGGTGTTGTAAACTTCTCCTCCCACTGCCAAGAAACAAAAATAAATACACAAGGGGTCACTTTACACCCCCCAACCCCCTTATAACGGGCACCTTTCTGACCGGTGACGTTATCACTTCCTGTCAAAAGAGGTCGTTGTAAAAAGGTTCGACTCTATCAGTTTTAGCTGTCAAAATTTAAATCACAGCACACGACTGCAGCTTAAGTTTGTTTTCGTGGCATAAACTCGTGGAAAATGACCATAATAATCAAGATTATTTTGCTACTTCTTATTGTACACCTAGCTGAAGAAGGATATAGTGGAGTAGGGTTTCTTTCGTGTGAGTAAACGACCAACCAGGCCTTAAAGTCCTAAGCACTAAAGATCAACGCAGTAGCGCCTTTCTTCTAGGTCTAAAAGATGTTGGTTAAACGCTATTGAATTTGAAAGTTCTAAATGCAGTGAAACTAACCTTCACTGTCTGGTTCGATGTAACTACTTCAGGGGCGCTGTAAATCATAGCTCCGGGAAATACCGTCATGGTCTGCTGCATGAAATTAGCAGTGCCATAATCTGACACTTTGCCTCTCCATTGGTCATCCTGTCGCCATAGCAACACATTCGCACTGCTGACATCCCGGTGAATGATGGGTTCTGGTTTCTTCTGGTGAAGATAGTTCAGTGCGCGGGCTACATCCAAAGAAATGGTGCGTATTTCAGTTTCGGAGAGCTTACGCTGTTCCAACAGACCTTAGACTTTCTTCCATCAACTCCGTAATAAACAGAGCGTTTCCCTTATCGTTGGTGGCGTCGATAAACTGCAGCAAGTGAGGATGGCGGCACTTGGACGCAATATTCATTTCTCTCTCGAAAAGACGTATGTTATGAGGGGAGAGAATCAGATCATGCATTTTTTTCACTGCTACAGTACAGCCACAATACACACCTTCATAAACACTTCCCCAGCCTCCTTTGCCAAGGCATTTGTTGGTCATTTGAATTTCATCGCGGGAAATAACCCAGTCGCATTCTTCCTGTCGTTGTAGGCCATTTATTGTTTGCTGGGCTGACGAAAGACTTAACTCTAGTTCATTAACTCCCTGGTCTTTTTCTCTCACCTGTCTTTCTAAGACGGACACCTGTTGTTGAAAGTTCTCCAGTCGTTGCTGAATTTCCATCGAAGGCCTTTGTGAGTTTGTACCGCGTTGCTGCATCTCCCTCAACTGCCTTTGTGAGGTTTCTTCTCGTTGCCGCATCTCCCTCAACTGCCTTTGCGAGGTTTCTTCTCGTTGCTGCCTCTCCCTTAACCGCCTTTGTAAATTTTCTTCTCGTTGCTGCATCTCCCTAAGCTGCCTTTGTGAAATTTTCTTCGCGTTGCACAATCTCCCTCAACTGCCTCTGCAAGTTTTCTTCGCGTTGCCGTATCTCCCTCAGCTGCCTTTGCGAGTTTTCTTCGCGTTGCCGTATCTCTCGCAACTGCCTTTGTGAGTTTACGTCGGTTTGATGCATCTCCTGTAACTGTCCCTTCAAATCTTCTTCACATTGCGTTACCGCCGATAACTGCCTCTGCAAATTTTCTTCACGCTTCCTCGTCTCCAATAACTGCCTCTCCAAATTTCGATCGCGTTGCTGCATCTCCGTTCGAGTGCGTTCTTCACGTTGCCCGTCTCCAATAACTGGCTCTGCAAATTTTCTTCACGTAGCTGTATCTCCCTCAGTTGCCTTGGTGAATTTTGTCCCTGACGTTCACCAGCTGGTGAAGGCGATTGCACATTTTCTCCACGTAGATCTCGCACTTTCGCTGTTTTCCATAAGAAGAAAAAGAAAACCAAAATTAAAATCACCATGATGACAGAAATTATAACAATATATTAACAATGATTTATTCCCATTCTTTTACTAACAATAACTTACTGGAAGTAGGAGCGCGCAAATAGCCTAAGACAAGCTTATCGAGGCGGGTTGTTTAACATATTGAGCTCTAACTAACAAATTTCAAACCTTAAGATAAAACAAAATAGACAAAAATAGAGATAAAACTCATAAACATGACTAAATTGCACTAAACGTAACTATAATACATTAAAAGCCGCATCTCATGATTCAAAACCTTTGTTTAAATCCCTCAATTACAAAATTTTGTGATATAATCCATCTTGAAATTCTTTCTTTTATTTATGAATGGTTTCACAAAATACGTCCTTCTTGTTTTGCTGATTCTTTCAAGCCATTATCTTCTGTCCATAGCCTGCATAGCAGGCGCTTGGAAGTAGTGGGCACAAGAAAAAACAGGCGCATGAGAACGAGACCTCGCGTGTCTCCCTCGCGCGCCCGTTCTCTCTTTCGCTCACTACTTCCAAGCGCCTGCTACTCAGGCTATTCTGTCCCTTGTTTCTCTACATTTTGATAGATTAACCTAGCCTAACCTATTAATTTAGTTTTATTAATTATTTAGGTGTCCCAAACTCCACACAAACAACAAGTAAAAAGTAAAGTTCTTTCACATTTTCTCTTTCTTTCAAATCCCTTTTCCCCCTCTAAAGCTTTAATAATGTTGAATTTGTAATTATTTTGAACATTCATTTTCTCTTCTACATGTAATTGTATTCATATTGTTTAGAACGAACGGTTGTTATATTCCTATAATCGTGCATATTTTGTGTCAGTGAAATAAAAATTTGAATTGAGAATATATTAGACTATGAACTATTTAGATGGAACCAACCACATTAATGGAAAAGGTGTCCAGTTACAGTCTCCCACCCCGATTATGGCCCCTGGTAGGATAATTGTAATAACGATGACAACACAATAACCCTAAGTGAGGATTCTGAAATCGATGTTGGGATGTGGAAAAGCAATGGGGATCTCTACACGGCCCAGACGTATCGATGTAGTGGATATTCCCCTATTTTTTAACTGTCTTGATATTTTCGACGGAAGTATATTACTGAGTTGTGCTGAGCTTTTTACAGTTATTGGAATAAACACCTCTCTCTATTAAACGCCCTGGCTTGGACCCCTAAAACTAATTAAACGCCCCGGGCGTCTTTTAGATCATTTACGGTAAGCATTGTCTTTAATTTCTCCTGGGACGTTGCAATACCCAGGAGAGATTCAAAACAAAGGTTATGTAACTTTTAGGGAAACCAAGCTGTACCATGAGAAGTGTGCAAATGGGGAATGTCATTTTCTCAGTTCCTCGCATAGTCAGATCTGCTATTTTTAGAACAAATAGACCATTTCCGAGTTCTCCCGGGTCTCTGTATCAAAACGAGGTTAAGTGCTCAGCCTTTGAAGGGAACCTCTTTTACAATGACTATAAATGTGAGAGCTGTGAATGCAATGGTTCTATTGCGAACTGTATTCCCCGTAGGTTTGCTGATTAGCCTGTTCCAGGCGTTCAGATAGTAGAGCGCGGGAGAAAACTTCACGAAGAAAAAAAAAAACGAGGGGAGACTAGAGGGGGAAAGGGGGAGAGAACGCCTGTAAACATTCCCTTACAAAGCTCTTTCCGCCCTTAATTGACCGCTGACCGCGTAACTGTGACATGAACTACAAAGTGCTGACAAGCTAGACGGCGTAGACGCGACCCATAAGCTCCCCAGTGATGGTGTGAAACGTGACCCTTGAGTTAGCTTTCAACAACATCAGAGGTTTTCCTTCTTTTAACTAAACAAATCTAATTTCTGTCGCTCTGAGTCTAACATTCAGACGGTCAGTCATGCATACTGGGCAATTATTTCCTGCGGTTTGTTTCTGAAAGAATTTGATTCCAGATGCAGTTAAGTACTGATTTTCTTTTTCCTCTGTTAAAACATCTTTTTATTGTAGCTAAATAACTTTTCAAATAAGATTTTTTTTTTTGCCTTTCTGGGCTTCCAGAAATGATCTCACACGCACACCTTCCTTTCACATTGCCTGACATTGCCGTGTCTTCGTCCATGCCTTCGTCCTGTCCCCAACCTATGGCTGTTGTTGCTGTTATTCCAAATCGCTGGTTTCATTACGGCTGCGAGAGGCGCAACGATGATGATCGTGGAAATTGACGCGCCAACTTTTCCTTCGATTACGTTTATTATTCGTGGAAAGAGTAGAAAAAATGAAGGTCTCCCAGAGCCCCTTGGAAGAATGGCGAAAACGTCCTGACCTCAGCGAACGAGATTCAAGCAAAGTTTTTGCTCTTCACGAAAAGATTCCTCATTCAGGAAATATTCGATTGCATTGTTTATAGTAGCTTCGATGTCCGCATTATTCGATAACAGACGTCTCTCTCCTTCCATATCGCATTCCTCATCAATGTCACCAGTGCTTGAGTGTTATCAGAAGGTGTCATAATCGACCAATGAGAGGGTATACTGGAATCCAATATACCGGAACGGCCCTCTGTTAACAATGTTTACAGGCGTTCTCTCGCTCTCGTCCCCCCCTCCCCCCTGTTAACTCGCACCCCCACTTACCGCTGCGCTCTACTATCTGAACGCCTGTTGCTGATTACTCAGTTTCTTTGCAGATTATCCTTACAGATAGGAGATAGTCCATGGGCCCTCTTCCTCTATTTTGTGCGTCAACTTTTACAAAATTAATGTGTTAGCATTTCATTTTAAGTTTAAATTTGACCAGGATTTTGTGCAGCGAGTTCTATGGGTCCTCTGGTCACGATTGACTTCCAACTTCCAGATTTAAAACTGAAGAGCTCCTGAGGCTTATTTGCTGAAGTTATGGAAAAATCTGTCGGAGGGTTTCGAAGTTCACGTGAGCTGACCAAGATAGACGGACGTTTTATCAGTGCTCGTAAAGTTTTCCTTCTTTCTTAAATTGGATCTTTAATTGTTCTTCACTGGAAAAGTTGAAAATTTAGAGGCACGCGTAAAAATGAAATTACACCCTGTATAGTAAAATACAATTTACGTGTTTTGTAAATTCCAATTTACATGATAGGATTTGTAAAATAAAATTTACATCAATTTTCAGTTTCCCTCACCATGTAAATTTACTGTAACATACATTTACAGCAAGTGTCCTTGGGCAGTAATGGATAGGAGACCATGTAAAAATGTATAAAATGTTTTACACATATTTACAGTATCTTCTTTGTAAATAGCCTGTAAATCTTTCCTCTAAGAACATGTAAGTAAAGTGTAAACATCATGTAAATCAAGACACTGATTTGGCCGAGTAAGCATCTTGGAAAAAGAAAAAGAGAGACTGATTTGACCCTGTACTGGAAAAACATTGTAAATCAGAAAAGGGAGACTGATTTGAACCTTAGTGTACACTTCTTGTAAATAATTTGATAAAGGGAGACTGTACATTTTGACCCTGTAAAAACCTTGTAAAAGAAGAAAGGATACTGTTCTTTTTTACTCTAGATATCAACAAGGCAGTATTTCTTAACCTTTTAATAGGCTTTTACTTTCACAGCAATCCTACAACAAGTAAACAACAAGTAAATCGATGCTCTTCTCGGCAGGGCAGGAAGGAGTGTGCACATATTGTGAGTGTGCAAGAAGTATGGCTATAGTCTGGACTTATTTTTAAAACAGTCACATCCATAGTCTGATTAGACCTCTTTTTACCTATGGCATTTCAGTATGGGGAGTTTCAAGTCATGACAAGTATCTTTCTAAAATTGATAAGTTTCAGGAAAGGGCAGTTCGTTTTGGCTTTCTTAGGGAGGCCATGCCCAATTTAAGCCTTGTAGAGGCCTCAGATAATAAGTTGTGGAAGAGCGTCACAAATTCTACTGAGGGCCATTTGACAGATCTCCTCCCACCCAGTAAAACAAGATTGCTAAGGAATCATGGTCACTCCTATGTGCTTCTTCAAATCAGGACTGAAAGTTTTAAATGCTGTTTTATTAACAGGTGTCTTTTCAATTTTATCTAACTGTCAATATGAAATCCGGAACGTTTGTTATTGGAATTAACAGAGAGTTTATTTATGTACTTACCTATACTTATGAGTACCGAGGCTTAACCATATTCCTCTCAATTCGAAAACCAAAAAAATGAACAGTTGCAATTGATGTCAATGTAATGCAATTCATAGGAGGATAAAGGAGTGTTCCATAAACTTTACGCGCGCAGGAAAACATTTTATGACGACTTTATGACGTCGGGTTTTTTAATCGTTCCAGGGGCCGGTTGCTCGAAGACTGGTTAGCGCTAACCGTTGGTTAAGAGGTATCAAAATGTATAGGTTTCCATGGTTTTTAAAGCTGGTTAGCACTAACCATGCTTCGAGCAACCCGGGCCACGTCGCTAAACGAGTTTAGTCGTGTTGCGCTTTGGAAAGAGAAAAGTCATTCTTGACAAAATGAAAACGTTTTTAATCTACATAATTTTCCTCCTAACAATGTTAGGAACTTCGACTGCTTCGGGAAATGTCAGCGAGGAAGGTAAAATTTGGGTTATTTTCACATCTGTTCTCTTCGCATTATTTTCTTCGATGGCGTAAGCTTGTAGCAATAGTACAGGGTACGCGCGAAAATCCTTATTTTCCCAGACTAACTTTGCTTTTGCCTTTAAGTTATCAAACTACTGCGTCAGCTGTTCATAAAAGTGTTAGAGCTTCTTTAATTTGTTTAGGATTAACTTTAACTGGTTGTCGTGAAATTTTCTCTTCTTGACCTCAACCAGTTGAAACTGAACTGTTATTTGTTTGGATGATTTAGTTTCCTTGGTTACTTGTTTCTAAGGATCGAAAGCGATTCTGGCGCGCGCAATCGAAGTTACTTACGAAGTCAAGTTCCGTTATTTGTTTCCACAAAGTTTAAAACACTTTTCAAAATTTTTTAATAGCTTTGTTGTAATGTAGTTGTAGCCGTGGGATTTTAAGGTTCAATTTAAGTATTAGCACACATTTTCACACGGTTTATGCTGATCAGCCGCATTTAAGCGGTTTAAATGAATTTAAAATATGTATTCGCTTTAATTGCCTTCAAATGCAGGAATGAACGTCGCTGAACAAAACCGTTCCATCGACGCTTTACAAGTGTTGAAGACTTTGGAACTGGCAAGAGCGCTCTCATCAGATCCACCAGTCGTCGATTGATATGCTTGTCTCCGTGACAAAAGCAGCAGTTTCACAACAACCTATTTGCCTGGAAAACTTTTACTTTGAACTAAGTTTATAGCAAAGTAAAGAAATGCAACATAAAAACAAAAGCAAACATTGCTAGTGTTTCACAACGTAAACGACGGCTTTTAAAAAAGTTGCAAGCGACCTTGCGTTTGGATAGAATATTAGAGGGGAAACGCAAAAGGTAGGCTGTTTTTTAGGCTAATTTAAGTCAACGACCGTTTGTCTCTCTTCTCTACAGACGGAAATCGACGACGAAGAACAGATGTACTTAGTTGATGCAAACCAACCACAAACTGACTCCTCGATCGTGATCAACAAGTCATGGAAACGTCCAACCGCAGCCAAACAAGTAATCATCCAGCGAGATGCGGCAGGAAACAACTCCACATGGTTAGCAGCATCAGCATGGAACAGTCTCTTAAGTGCCATGAAGTTGGTTTTGAAATGGCTATATATTGGTACTACTACTAAGATGCGTTATGGTCTATCAGAGGATGGTGAATAAGCGAAAGTTTACATATGTTATTAAAGCCCGACCTAACGCTTCTGCAGTGTCTTGTTTAAAGTGGAAGCCAATCCAACAAGTCGGAAAAGGTGATTAGAATCTCAAACGTTTGGCTACATTTTTGCTATTTTAGCCTTCATGGACCATTAGCAGCCTTGTTTTCAGCATCAATAAGAAACTAGCGCAATCCCAACGGTGAACGCTTACTGTCCAAAACAACTTGGTAGTGAATTTTTTTGTAAAATATAATATAAAAGGTATCCGATATAGTGTGAAGTCTGTGAACACCTATCCGATATGTAACTCACTCTTCACTCTAGGGATCTGCGCGGCGCAGTTTCGCTCCGTTACAGAAATCGCGCCGAAAAGAAATCACTGTTCTTATTTGTGAACAGAAGCCCTATCCAGTATGGTTTTCGCGCCGGCGCAAAAGCTATCCAGTATTAATAGTAATGTGGAAATTAAAGCCAAACTTACACCGTCTGCCGGACAAGTAGAATCCGATGCAGTAACTGTCCTGCGAGCAAATGCGTCTGAGTTTATGTCCTTTGGCCACTCGATATGGTTCTACTTTTGTCTCATCATCAGAAGATTTGCCTGACGATTTAAATATTGTTAAAAATTGGGGATAATTAAGAATCCGTAAAAAAAATGAACAACTACTGATTTTAGAGGGCAAGGCATGTTTCGATTGATCACTGATCAGTTCAGTTACAAGTGATACACTTATGATTGAAGTTACAATAAATGGCGCATGATGCATGATACGATTGGCACTGATCGATGTTACAACCAACGATAACAATTGACCTTTTTGGCTTGTATGTTTTGTTTTACCATTATTTTAAGTGATGGTACTTCAGAGAACCGTCTCTTTCTAATTTCGTCCTGATGTGCGCGAGCATCCTTGTGCATAATTATGCATAATTTATGAGAGGACAAAAGGTAAGTTCCTGGAGAACATCACGTGGTCTGAATATTAATTTATTAAAATAAAACAAACCATACAAGCTAAACATAGCCTGTACAGAAGGCGCTCTCAGGCAAACGGCGCCTGCTACGCAACCTAAACTGGAAAGGTCTGTTTGAATCTAACATTATCCTTAATAAGCGTGAGATAACGAATATTACACGTTCAGGAAAAACGTAACGTTTTCAATCTCTTCAAAGGTATAATATGTAGCAAAAATAAAGAAAATAAGTAATGATAACGATCACGATATTGATGATGATGAGGATAGCAAGAGTAAAATCTGGTTAAAACAGAAGAGTAAGCTCAAATGATTAAGCTGCATGTTCAGTGTTGGTTTCTCCCTACCAATATGATTATGAGAAATTTATATCTGTTGACTCGAGAGACCAAAGCGTCCGTTGTCCGCAATAACGATTATTGACCACTACAGAAAATTCCATAACATACCCATAATGCTCTTTGTTTGTCACCCCAAAGTTTTGCAGAAGCATTGTTTTCAGTTTCTTTTGGGGCCATTCGAACTCCCAAGGAATTGAATCTAAGAGAGATAATGGCTTTCCCCGGGAACAAAGAAAACTGTTCGTAATTAACGGTGGGTGTCCGTACAGTGGGGTTCGAGTGACATATTTTCCCTCAAAGGGCTACACTACAATTACACTAAGTCGCATTCAAGTGAAAGGAAAAAGTAAAGGAAGGTCATGTAGAAACTTAATGTATACTTACCATTCTCGTCGACATTGTCGTAGTCATAACCGAACTCGAAAGACTTCTTAAACATCTGTTGATGAGTATACGTATACTGTCGATAACACAGGATAAAATGATACAATGACGTTATCTTTGTTGTGTCCGATGGGTGCATTGTAGGTTGAAGGAACCGAAGCGTTCTTGTTGAACTTGCGAGGCCATTTCTTATGAATACGATCCACAAAGAAATGATGAAGAGGAAAGATTGGGTCGTTTGACGCACAAGATACAACTCCCATGGCTCCACGCACGACTATGTGAACCTGGTTATGTCAAAAGGTGTGGACATTTGGCAAAGGATAACCGGTCTTTGCACTGACGTAGCCTTCAAGGATCTTTTTAAAATTTGCAGCTTGACTCTTTGCCATAGGGTGGCAGGTCAAAAGTTTCAAACCGGAGTGCAAAGTTGACTTCTTCTTTGCCTGGAAATGTCTTTGTATATCCCTGTTTTCTTACTTTTCCTTCCATTTCCTTCTCAGTGATCCTTTCCAAACCAGTTTTCTTGTTCATTGGGTCACACATCTTTGTCGAGAAATGGGTTTGTTCGCTGGTGCAAATGACGCACCAGTTGTCAAAGTATTTTCCCTTCACAGTTCCACCAACTTGTTTTGTTACACCAAGAAGCTCTTCGGAACAAATAGCTGGCTCACATTGTGTTTTACTTTCCCAAAAAGGAATAGCAAAGTTTTCATCGTTACCAATTTCCTGCAAGGTTCTCTCCCAAGTCAACATGTACAGTCGATACCGCTATTTATCAGACACAGGTCCGAATGTTTCTTAAAGCTCACTCCTTAGGCCTTTGAAAAACCACTAATTTTCAGAAACAGATCGGAATCGAAACACTTGGGACCATATTTATGATAAACACGGTCTCAGACTGATACGCCAGCTGTCAAAAGTTATTGTCGGTTATGTGAGATACAGTACAAGAAGAAGTACAAGTAGACGCTGCAGTAACATGCTTAGCATCGTTTAGTTGGATCTGTCAGTAAAAACTCTTTGCAATCTTCAGCGCCCTTCGTTTTTGTCGACACATGCGTTCTCCACATCAAGCTAAACCAAGCGACATTCATTTGAAAAAACTCAAGTTAAAATGTACCAGTTTTGTCTCTTAACAATTATGAATTACAAGTCTTTTAATTAACTGCAGACTCGCACTGTTTTAGTCACTGAAGACTGAATACTACCGGTAGCTTTTATCCTCACCGTGATATTTAATTTCCACCTTCAAACTTAATCCACTGTAGGACCACACAATTCTTAGAAACGGGTAAACTTCCGCATTGTCTTCGGGATTTCCTTAGTAAACAAAGGCTACGTATTTTGCATACGCTGGAGATAGGTTAGACTGTTTCAAAACAACTTCTAATAACTTGCAAAGATCAATGTATTACTTTTAACTTTGTTCAGAAATTGTACAAGGCAATTTTTGTCTGTCTTGACGAAATGAGAAATAAAAACACGTTCGGCAAAACCACACTTCCGCTTTTACCCACCTACTAGCAATATGCCGAGTCTTGCCAAAGTAAGAAAAATGACAACGCACAACGACCATCAAAAGAAAGAAAAGATTGAACCTTAGACAAAAATAAGAATCGAACAGAAAGCAATGTTAAGTTTACACAACTGCGTTCATATTTATATTCATAACCGTCATGATTGTTCTTTTCAAGAACTGCTTTCTGTGTATCGGCAGATGTCTTGCAAACATGTACTAATACAAGCTATACATGATTCATGTCATTGAATTATAACTGGTATCGAATTTGCAAATAATATTCTCACGTATAAAGCTCTTTTCGGTGATTTCCCATACTCTTGAAGAATACTTCTTTTTAAATAAAACTTGACCCCTGTCGTCAAATCTAAAACCATAGGGCATTGGTTTGAACAAACAAGACTACAATTTACCTTTGTCTCTTTAAACTCCACTGTTCAAGTGGTTGGATTGAAGTTTCTATGCTCCTAGCTCTGAATGCCCTGATTTACCTCCAAGCGCTGAGATCATAGAGAATCAGGTTACTCACACCTCTCAATTGCCAAGAAGTGCATGGCGACTAACAATGAGTGTTCGATGTGTTTAGCAGCTGTGCGGAGCTGTATACGATGATCTCTACGATGTCATTCCTGTCAGAATTCCTGGCATAAATAAATGCATTGTGGTCTCGAGACAAGACACTCCCTCATGATAACGGTGTCAACAAGAGAGAAATCGCCTCAGTCTACCTCGGCTTCAAAAGCCGCCACAGTTGTATATTTATTGAATGTCCTGTAAGACTTGCAAAAAGCAAGATATCTACTCGTTTCTTTTAAAATATTGTCTATTTTAAGTGTACGACCTATACTCACTGTATACTTAATAAGTAACTTGAGTAAAATCCTATTCTATAAGTCGACTTACCCGTTGAATAGAAAACTCTAACAGTACATCATATATAAGTGACACATCTACTCGTTTCTTTAATTATCAAATATTGTCTATTCTACGTGGATGACTTACTTTATAAGTAAGTAATATCTGAATAGACCTTGTCACGGTTTTCGACGCCATCTTGACGAGTAGGCAAACGTGTTAGAAGTTACAGTGTTTGTATGAGAATCTAATGTCGAATGATTTCCGTAAGACGGCTGTTCTCAAGAAAATATCACTTGTAAACTAAAGCAACAAAGCAAAGGATTGTCCTAAAAAAATTTTAGGGGCGTACCTGTGCTTAAATTTCTCCAGAGGCTTTCTTTAGATTTTCCATATATTTGTCTGTAATTTTCCCGGGACTTTCTTACAGACAAATGTATAGAAAATTTTAAAAAGTGGTTCTAGGTCTTCTAGTGCATGTAACACCCTAAAATTTGTTCAGGGGAATTCTTAGGAGTGAAGCTTTAGTTTACAAATCATATTTTTTTAAGAACAGCTGTTAGGAAATTATTCGAGATTAGATTCTCATACAATCACTGTAATTTCTCACGCGTTTGCCTACTCGTCAAGATGGCGTCGAAAACCGTGACAAGGTCTATTGATGTGCATTTGATTTTTCAAATAACCCATTGCATAGGAAACCCGGCCTAACTGATCACAATTGCTTACTAAAGCGCAGGTTTAATCGTAAACGCTAAAACGTTTCATAAGCCATCATATACTTGTGTCTTCACTCAATATTGTCTATCTAACATTGTCTACTTCATTTGTATGACCTACTCAGCTGCAGTTGGATTCAGTGGTATATCCTAATTGACTTTTTGTAAGCGACATATCTACTAGTATCTTCAGTCAATTTAGTCCGCTATTTTACGTAAACGTTGATCTATAACCTACTTCATAAGTATGCAACACAGGAATTAAGGAAAGAATCCCTTTTTATGAATAAGTTACTTATTGCCAGGATATGAACTCGCATAACCCACGCGGGATGTTGGGAGAAAACGAGAAAAGCCTATAAATCACGAGCCGACGGCGAGTGATTTACAAGCCCTCGAAACGCATTTTCTATGAGTTTACCGGCACAATAAACCACAGGTTTTTAACCAATCAGAGCGCGCGTACTATCTTAGTTATTTTATAAATACAAATGTCAGCCGTTATTGCTAATTACTATGGAGCGTGTTTAATTTTATGTCCTAAAACTTGTCATAAGCGATATTATGTCAAGTTAATCTATTTTACGTCTACAACCGACTTCATAAGTAAGTAACACTGGAATTAAAGTACACCCTGTTTTATGAGTAAGTTACCCAATGCTGGCGTAGGGAACTCAAATATAAATGTCTTCTTTGAGTCTACCGTAACTGCTAACTACTAGGCGCACTTGATTGTACATTATACAACTTGTAATAACCGCCATATCTATAGTCTGCACCACAGACTGCAGACCTAAATCCTCTGGTTAAGTTCGTCTGCAAAACAGCTCTGAAATCCTTGTTCCGGGCCCCACCTGTGTACCATGATTTGAGTACGCGCTATCATTGGCCAGTTATCCTCTGAAAAACAGGTTGAAGAGAAAATCGACACGCATTTCCGGTAACTGATTCGTTCCGCCCGCTGGGGGCCCAGAACAAGAATGTTACTCACTTAAGGAATAGACCACACTTTCTATGGGTTTACGCGGGATGTTGGGAGAACACGAGAAAAGCCTGTAAATCACGAGCCGAAGGCTTTTCGAGTGTTCTCCCAACATCCTAAGTGGGTTATCACGCCGGTAAACCCATAGAAAGTGTGGTCTACTGCTTTTATAAAATAACTTTAAGTTTTCTATGAGTTTACCGGCACAATAAACCATAGGTTTTTAACCAATCAGAACGCGCGTACTATGTGTAGCGTTGGTTCTACAATTATGATGATACATTGGCATCTTTCAGTTCATCGATTATTCCCTGCATTGTTGGTCTCGTCCAAGGCTCTCTCTGAAGGCATCGCCGTACCAGGCCGCGAAACACAGCGTTCGTTACAAGCACGAGTTGTTCTTGTCGCCTTGTAGGATCTGGCAGTTCCCGGATGCACATTTCGCAGAGAAGAGCACCAAAGCTGTAGACATCAACCTAAAAACAATCATAATACATGACTTCATGCCAGAATATTCTTTATTTACATTACTTATTAGTGGTATACTGATTACAAAAAGAGTCAAAGTAACACCAGAGGGAGAATCTCGAGAATTCAAACGAAATAGATGATTATCGATAAATGCATAAGAAAAGCCTAGAAATGAGAAGATCCTTAAAAGGCTTTATGGTAAGTTCTTGGCTTAAATGTTTTGTTTCTAAAAATACTAACTTTTGCAATGCTGGACAAAATACATGAAAAAGAACATAAAAGAGTGAAAAAAGTTCAGAATAAGGTACAAACACTCCTGACAACGATATGGTCATTTTTAATTCAAGAATGTTGAATTGTTTGTGGAGTGAAGAGGGGGCGAGTTTGGGCGAAAGGACAAGGGTCACTGCCACTGTTAGCCTTGCTGTACAGTTTTAGTAAGTAAAAAGTCTTGAATATTCACTTAAACTAACCTTGACTGTTTGGTTTGATGTAAGTGCTTCAGGTGCGCTGTAAATCATAGCTCCAGGAGCCACTGTCATGGTCTGCTGTATAAAATTAGCAGTGCCATAATCTGACACTTTGGCCCTCCATTGGTCACCCTGTCGCCATAGCAACACATTAGCACTGCTCACATCCCGGTGAATGATGGGTTCTGGTTTCTTCTGGTGAAGATAGTTCAGTGCGCGGGCTACATCCAAAGAAATGGTGCGTATTTCTATTTCGGACAGTTGTCGCTGTTCTAAAAGAGTCCGCAAACTTTTCTCCATCAACTCGGTCACAAACAGAGGACTTCCCTCGTCAACTGTGGCGCCGATAAACTGAAGCAAGTGAGGATGGCGACACTTGGATGCAATATTCATTTCTCTCTCAAAAAGACGTATGTTATGAGGGGAGAGAATCAACTCATGTATTTCTTTCACTGCTACAGTACAGCCACAATACATTCCCTCATTGACACTTCCCCATCCTCCCCTCCCAAGGCATTTTTCTGTGATTTGAATTTCGTCGCGGGGAAGAACCCAGTCACGTGTTCCCTGGTTACGCAATTAATTTATTGTTTGCTGAGCTGTTGAAAGACTTAACTGTAGTTCAGAAACTTGTCCTCGGCAATTCGTCAACTGTTGTCCTATCTCCCTCAGTTGCCTCTGAGAATTTTCTTCACGTTGTTGAAATTCCGTCAGCTGCCTCTGAGAATTTTCTTCACGTTGTTGAAACTCCGTCAGCTGCCTCTGAGAATTTTCTTCACGTTGTTGAAACTCCGTCAGCTGCCTTTGAGAGTTTTGTTCTCGTTCCTGAAGATCTCTTAACAGTCCCCGCATATTTTGTTCTCGTTGTTGAAACTCCGTCACCTGCCTTTGAGAATTTTGTTCTCGTTCCTGAAGCTCTCTCAACAGTCGCTGCATATTTTGTTCACGTTGACGAAACTCCGTTAGCTGGCTTTGAGAGTACTGATCCTGTTCTTGAACCACTCTGAGCTGCCTTTGTAAATTCTGTTCGCGTTCCTGCATCTCCCGTAACTGTCTCTGGAAGGTTTCGTCGCGTCGCTGAAAATCCCTCAACTGTCTTTCTAATCCTGAGGTTCGGCTTGGCGAGTTTGCTTCGCGTAGATCTTGCATTTTTTCTGAAAAGATAATTTATGATCAAAAACAAAAAAAGGCAGTCAAAATCAGCCTAGGGAACTGATTAAGTCTCACCTGAAATAGAAAAATTAAAAATTTTAGAAAAAAAATTTTTTTCTTTAGAAAATTTTAAACGCACTGCATTTCTCTCTTGAAACTGAGCGACACATGACCATAAACGAGATACTGATGAAGAGGATGAAATTCAGAATTCCGTTTCTCCCCGATTGTCACTTAAAAATTGCCTGTTTGTAAACTCGCAAAAAATATTGAAGTGTGTGTCCAAGAATATAGCCCCTTCTTTGAACGAGTTCCTATTTTTTTGCACTAATGTATCTTAATAAAGGTTACTCAGTGGGCATATAGATACATCAGTCGATTTGATATAAAATCTTTTCTACACGATCCAGTCCGAAATTAAAATTACGCTGACATTTTTCAAATTTTTACGGAAATACAAATTGAAAGCAGACGGATAGAACGTGTTGGGCGATCCAAACTCCTTCAAACGAACTTGACTGAACCAGACGTCGAACTTTTCATGAACTTAACTGACTAAGTTTGGTTCATCTCATGAAAAGTTCGACGTTTAGCCAAGGCCTAAAAAAAACACAAAAAAACAATGTTGGACTGGTCGTTGTAGTCGGGGGGAGGGGGGGAGGGTGCGAAAAGACGAAGTTTCTGGCGCAAAATGTAACCTTAACGAGAAATGCAACAACATGTGAAGCAACATGTAACATAAAATCGTAACGTAACAACTTTAACATAAAATGCAATAACTTTCTAACGTGAAATGTAACTCAAATTGTAAAAACTTTATACTAAAGGAATATGTGACAATGTAACTGCAACTAAATTCTTTAACTACAAACAGAAGTTTACTAAAACATATAAACTTTCTCACGAGTCATGTTGTCAATTACGATTTTCTATCGATTCATTTCTATACTTCATCGTCTAATAAGAATCACCACTGAAAAGTATCCAAGAAAAACGTGTTGCATTCTTTATTACAAGACACATAAGGGGCGTGCTTTTAACACTGATTGAAAAAACAAGTTGCAAATCTATATCCTATCCTGCGGTGAAGCAGAACGTTTCTCAGTCTCAAACCCTAGATAAAACTTGTAGTCCAGGACTATATACTGGCCTTATTCTGTTGCATTCTTTATCACAAGCTATAAGGCACATAAGCTAGGGGGTGTCTAAAAACAGAAAATTATGTCCTTTTTAAGCAGACTTAAAAAAATGAATCGTAAATCTATATCCTGCGATGCAGAACTCATAACCTAGATAAAACTTAGATATAACTCGGGACTATAAAACCGCGTTGCTGACGCCTGCGCGCTATAACATCCAACCTACGGTCGACTCCGGACAGGTTTCTTCGAATACATTGCATAACGATAGCATGCGCACTAGCATGTTAAAACCAGGCAGCAGTTGTTCAATCGATGGATAGCGTTATCCGCTGGATAAATCTCTATCCAGTGTATAACGCAATTAGGCACATCTTTCTGGTAGTAGAAATCTCCTGCTTCCAAACTATACTTATCCGCTAGATAGCGCTAGCTAACGTTTCAACAACTGGGGCCATTTTTTTCTTGTAATTTGTTTACCCACGGGCCACTTAGGAGTTCTTAAGAACTCGTTGAAACGGGTACCTGCGTTCGACAGCGAATTGGAATTTGAAAGTGTTGGTTTTTAAGGAGAGGGGAAAACCGGAGTACCCGGAGAAAAACCTCTCGGAGCAAAGGAGAGAATCAACAACAAACTCAACCCACATATGGCGTCGACGCCAGGATCCGATGAGATACGCCTTTTAAAAGAACGGGATGGAGGGGTAGAAAATACATGTAGCTTTTCTCCGATCCATTTCGTATGGTTATCTTTACTGGTCGATGAATTAACCAACGAACGAGTAGAGAGAAATAGTCAAATATTTTTCAAATTAATAATTCTTGCCACCATAAGACTTCGATATGGCAGACCCCAGGCTGACTTGTACCCAGTCGTCTCTCAGTCTAAAAGAGAAAAGCGCGAGGCAGACGCCGTATTTGAAACCTTAAGCAGCAGGTTTTTCAGTTTGCAGTTACAAGTTTGCAGTTCCACGTTGCCAGGATTTCAAATTTAAGCAAGGCGTTCATTGCTTAGTGCCGCCATGTTGTTTTTCGTAAATTCGAACTCTTCGCTTTTTTCGCCCAAAAACATAAATAATTCATTGCTTCGAAATCAAAAATCTAAGTAGCACATCACAAGTGTGCTCTAGAAAGCTGATTCGTGCCTTTAAACGTGAGGCTGTATAATTTTTAGAGGCAAAAAAACCTTGCCGTAAGTCACTTACCGCTGAAAGCCCTTCCTGCCGTTCACACGTGAGCTGCAAACGGCAAACGCGACCGCAAGACCGTGGTCACATGACATTCCCACGTTTCCGGTTTGCCATGAAAACCCTGATGCTAAAGGTTTCTGTTCTCTCGTGACCGCTTACAAATGGTAAAAGACGGAAGACTGAGGACGAGTCAGGGTCTCAGAGCCGCCAGCGCGCGAGAAGAATGAGGCGAGGAATTAATTCACATCAATGGACTTCTGGATTACATGGTCTTAAATAATATGCTCGGATTTGTTGACTCCAAATCACTAGAATTGGGGCCAGCCCGATATCATGTTCTACGGGCGTTTTTGTTTTTAAGTAGATAAATGTTGTCAGTATATACACACTCAGTGATCTTGGTGATTTAAACAATCTGATTGGTTCACTATCTCGGACTATTCAACAATATTTACCTCCCAGCGAGTGGACAATGTGTGAGCTCCGTTTTTTCCCATTTTCTTAGAGAAAGATCTCTTAAAAGTCGACAAAATCCTAGGGTTGACTTTTCTTCAGGCAAGAAAAGACTTCGAAGGATTCAAAACGGCGTTTTTCCATTTACTGTTGTTGAGTTTTGTGGTCGACGGATTGTTTACAACTCCCGTTTGTTCGCCTAGAAGAGGCCGTTTCGTGAACTCAGCGTTTCCTAACAAGAAAAATTGGGCCCAAAGACGAAGTTTATTTATGACAAACAAATTTGGAGCAACTGTTTGCAGAAATTCTACGTTTCAAGTAAACACGAGAAAGAATGCTACATGAAGACGACGTCTTACCTCAAGGAGCGGAATCGCCATTTTTGTCAGCACTTCATGCGAAGAACGACACAACAAACCTTTTCGGCTATAAACTTAGCGAATCAACAGAAAACAACAAAGCTCTTCTTTTCTTCTCAGGTAAGGAAACAATTCAAACTTTTAGCGGTTCCATTTAAGTCATTACGCTGTTGTTTAC
Source organism: Porites cylindrica (assembly GCA_964035525.1). NCBI lineage: Eukaryota > Metazoa > Cnidaria > Anthozoa > Scleractinia > Poritidae > Porites > Porites cylindrica. The sequence goes on along the minus strand of OZ037776.1, from coordinate 26,248,336 downwards.
GAAGTGATAAGCTTGTGAATTGCCATGTTTGAAAATTCTACAAAGATCTATTTTTAAACTGTCGCGTGTCTAGCTGACCTGATCTGTCAATCAAATCGTACTTTTTAATGGTTTCCTCTCCGATTTTGTTGAGATCACTTCGTGTGTACATACTAAAACAATTATTCTTTTCAATCTCGGTGAATAGTGGCTTTAGGAATATTTACCTCGCCACTTCGTGGCTCGGTAAATATTTTGCCATTATTCACCTCGATTTCAAAGAATAATTGTTAATTATTGTAGTTTACCCATCTTAACACGGGTGTCTGTAAAACGAGGACCAGATATCTGCGGATCACGGATGCGGTTCCGGACGGGAAAATGCGGATAGAAAAATGCAGAAAGAAAAAAAATGCGGGCAATAGTATAATAATAATATTTTGAATATATAAATTTTACTAAATATGAAGAAGAACACAAATATTCGCATTAGAAAATAAATATTTATATCAAGATAAGAATATATGGGTATTATAAAACATACCTAACTATATTTTGGCATCAACATATGTACGTTATAGACACGATGCATAACGTAAATATACGTTATGTTGCTTACCGCGCAAATACGTTATGAACATTGATTACGTTAAGACACATAACATACGTATACGTTATGCGTAACATGTAAATATACGATATGACGCTGCGTTGACCGTCCAGCGGTTCCAGCGAAAAGATGTGAGCATGCCCAAGGCGTCGGGAAAAAAGCGCGCGGAAAAAAATGCAGAAATGGCAGCTATCACAATGACATCCCAACCGGCCGCCTCGTCGATGATGCCGTTCCGGTTCCAGACAGACACCTAAATTCCTCCACAGGCGTCTGAAAGGGCCGTGAGCTTGAGGTGCTGCACGAGGCGGCCGGTTGGGACGTCATTTGAGGAGAATCTATTCTTCTTGATGTTCTTTCGAGAACATCAAGAAAGTGGGGGTTTTCCATCAGTCCGCAAACTCACTGGTTGATGGTTGAAGAAGACGACGCATCATAGCCAGTGCCTGCCATCTTCAATGAAAGCAATTACCACTGCAAAAATGTCATAGCTGCCATTTCTGCATTTTTTCCGCGCGCTTTTTTCCCGACGCCTTGGGCATGCTTACATCTTTTCCCTGGAACCGCTGGACAGTCAACGCAGCGTCATAACGTACATTTACTTGATCTTTTGCTGTTTGACTGTGAACCATGGCGGACGGACGTGAACCTTCTGGTCCCGTTTTGACGAAAGATACCGAGTCTTACCAGCTTAACCTTAAATGGTGCGAATTACAATCCCTTAAGCTAAACGGGGAACGATTAACGTGGACGAATAACCTTGAATCGTTAAAGAATTTTGTGGAAAATGGCTTGAAACTACAAGGAAGGTGGTCGTCGCCCGGAGGAAACGTAAAGCAATTCAAAAGTTCTAACAATAATCTCGTCATCAACTGGTATAATAAGAAACAGCTAACCCTTTGTTTCCAAGGTCGAGATGGTCCCTCCTTAAAGGACAAGTTGGTCAAGTTTATTCAAAATAAACAGGGAACAGAAGCTGATACGCCTGTCTCGGATGCTTCAACAACCGAGCAAGAAATTCCGCCTTCGCAAGAAGCCAATGGCATCTGCAGTAATCGACTAGCTTCGGCCGCCGACGCCGGACTTGAGAACAGTATTCAAGAGCGATCGAACTCGGTTATCAGTGCTGATATTGAGGGCTTAAAACTGGATTTACTAATTCTTCAGAAAAAGGTTGAAGCAAATACAAGCCTTCTGTCGACGAAATGCAAATTACAAGAAACCGCTTTTAGCGCCGAGCTCCTCGATTACAAAGAGAGGTATGAGAAGGTGTTATCGACATTATCTAAAAAAGATAATGAAATTGAGGTGTTGGAGGAAAAGTGTTTTTCCTATGAGAGCCAAGTTTTGTCCTTGCAACAAGAAAATGATTCTCTTAAGCTGGCTATGAAGATCATTATGCAAGAAAGAAGCGAGGGCGAATGCCGCCAACAAAAGATATGTGATTGTTGGTCCCAAGTGGGCACACTTGGGAAAAGTGTGAATGATAAACATATCCAGCGGCCGTTGGCGGCCTGCAATATAGAAACTCAGAACAGATTTGAGCCCCTTAGAAGTGAGGTACAATTCCAAGTGAGAAATGAGGACAACTATACTGCAAATAACGAAGAAAGTCGCCAACAACAGCAACAGCAACATTCACATGTTGATTCATCTGAAGCGAGCCGGGCATTTGATTCAATTCCAACTAGTCATAACCGCTATCAGGCCTTACTTGTCTCTTCTCCTTCGAGTCAAGTATCCTCTGAGATGCCACTGCATCAGTCTGGAGCGCACGCAAATACCTCTCGAGTTAGTGCAAATAACTCCAAAAGCGGTGAAGTCGGAAAGACAAGACCCATAGTGCTTATTGGTGACTCAATGATAAAACACATTGATCCAAAAAAGCTTTCGCAAAGACATGTACATAAATTCTCATATCCCGGGAAAACCACTGCTGAAATAGCTGAAGCTGTTGACAACATCGCTGTTGCATCCGCGGATCCTTCTCACGTCATCATCCATACTGGCACCAACAATCTTCCATCGGAGTCTGCCGATTCATGTGTCGCCGATATCAAGAGCCTTGTATTGAAGGTGAAGAGCAAGTTTCCTAACTCAAGCATTGGTCTCTCGGGTATAGTCTACAGAGAAGATATCAACGTCGATGCTAAACGCATTGAAGTTAATGAGAGGGTCAAGCTCACAGCAGTAGATGATAACTTTACTTATATTGATAATTCGGTTATTGACGCCTCAGCATTAAATGGTAGTAGACTTCATCTGAATGCCAAAGGTTCGTCATTGCTGGCCGTGCAATTTATTAAGTTTTTAAGATCTGGTTCTGGCAAGTATAATCAGTCTCTTAAGGGTTTTCAGTCCTCAGCTATCCAACAACTGGTAAAGCTTCTGATGGAACTGGGAAACCTTCCCTCTCCAGCTCGCAACAGGAGACGCCCACGCTAGCTTCTCAACCGAGTGACGTATCATCAGGTATTCCTAATCAAAACGTTGATTCATTTGAAAGTACAATTCTCTCTGATTTTCTTCCTTCTGGTCGTGGTTTTAAAATTGCAGGTTTAAACATTAATAGTCTTACAAAGCATATTGATGAACTAAGAATTCTCCTTGCCGATCGCTCCATTGATATTCTCTCAATTAATGAAACTAAACTTGATGACTCTATCAATAGTTGTGAGGTCCAAATACCAGGCTATGAATTTATTCGTCGTGATAGAAACAGACAAGGAGGAGGAGTAGGTTTTTATATAAAAACCTCGATTAATTTTGGAGTTCGCTCTGATTTGAATGCACCCAGTCTTGAAAATTTATGTATAGAGATTCGGAAACCAAACTCCAGGCCATTTCTGATAGCCACTTGGTACAGACCTCCTTGCTCCTCAATTGATATATTTTTACATTACGAATCATTTCTTGAGAAATTAGATTCCCTCGGCCTAGAATATTATCTGCTAGGTGATTTAAACTGTAACCTGGCCTCTGCACAATATGATTTAAATACTCGACGCTTATGTGAAATTTCTGATTTATTTGGGCTTCAACAGCTTATAACTGAACCTACTCGCATAACGGAATCCTCTTCAACATTAATTGATTTAATTTATACAAACTATATTGACAGGGTAGTCTGTTCCGGAGTCTCTCATATTGGTATCAGCGATCATAGCCTTATTTACGTTTATAGGAAATTATCTCTCACTTTTCCTTCAAAAGGGCACTCAACCATTTCTTATAGAAATTTCCAAAATTTTAATAGAGAGAGTTTTCGTAACGATATCGCTCAGCAAGACTGGTCCTGTAATGTTTCTGAAGATCCAAATGTTTTGTGGACTGACTGGAAAACGAAGTTTTTGGATATTGTTAATATTCATGCGCCACTCCGAACTAGACGTACTAGAACAAATAAAGCACCCTGGATCAATTCAGAATTAAAGAAAGGCATGCGTGATCGTGATGCTGCCAAAAGAAAAGCAATTACATCGAATGATCCACACGATTGGAAAAGGTACAAAAAGTTGCGAAATATAATAAACAATGACATCAAAATTTCTAAAGCATCTTATTATTCTAATGCATTTATTCAATCTAAGGGTAATCCTCGAAAAACGTGGCAAACCTTTAATGAGCTTACATCCCGTCGTGTGAATAATACAACGGTGAAAGAACTGAAATTGAATGATACCATTATCTCTAATTCTAGTGAGCTTTCTGATGCTTTTAATGACCATTTTTCAACAATTGGGCCCAGACTTGCTAATGAAATACCTCTAACTGCTGAAAATAATTCAAGTTATATCAATAATATAAAGGTAAATAACAACAATTTCAGCTTCTCCTCGACTAACTGCAGCATTGTTTTCTCACATCTAAACAAATTATGTAGATCTAAAGCAACTGGTCTTGATAATATTTCTGCTAAAATTGTACGTGAATGTGCTGATCTTATTTCAGTTTCACTATGTGATCTCTTTAATAAATCTTTAGTCTCTGGTATATTTCCTGATGATTGGAAATGTGCTAGAGTTACTCCGTTGTTCAAGGAAGGTGAGCCATCTGATCTGAATAATTATCGACCTATTTCAGTCATTTCCGTTATAGCTAAAGTGTTTGAAAGGATTGTTTATGATCAGTTGTATAACTTTTTGACCAATGAAGATATCATTTCTAATCATCAATCGGGTTTTCGCTCGTTACACTCAACTGCAACTGCCCTTCTGGAAGCTACGGATAATTGGGCCTTTAATATTGATCGTGGCAATGTTAATGCTGTGGTTTTCCTCGATTTAAAAAAGGCTTTCGACACCGTTGACCACGATATCCTTCTAGCTAAAATGAACCTTTACGGAATACAAGGTACAGCTCTTGATTGGTTTAGGTCGTATTTAACTAATCGTACACAACGATGTCTAGTTAACGGTTCTCTTTCTAGAATCTGCTCTCTTAAATGTGGGGTACCGCAAGGAACAATCCTTGGCCCCCTTTTATTTCTTATTTATATTAATGACTTGCCAAACTGCCTTACTTCGTGCCAGCCTAGAATGTATGCCGATGACACCCACATTACTTATGCTGGCGTTGATGTGAATTCAATACAGTTAACTCTGAGTCACGATTTAGATAACCTAAACAAATGGCTTATTTCCAATAAACTTACTTTGAACACTTCTAAAACTGAATTCATGCTAATTGGCTCCAGACAAAAATTGAGTACTTTGTCGAACCCACTTGAGCTCTCGATTAATAATGTTCCGATAGAACACGTTTCCTCTGTCAAATCGCTTGGAATATTTATTGATGAAAATCTACGGTGGCAAACACACATTGATAAATTATCTAAAAAGGTCGCTTCCGGAATTGGAGCAATAAAAAGAATTAGACCTTTTGTCCCTCCACCTACCCTTCACTATATATACAACTCACTAATTCAATCTCATTTCGATTATTGCAATCTTGTCTGGGGTAATTGTGGTAAAACATTATTTGACAGGCTACAGAAGCTTCAGAACCGTGCCGCTCGCGTTTTAACCTTCTCTAGCTATGATGCTGATGCTAACCGTTTGATTAGACAACTCGATTGGAAAGACTTGAGCACTCAATTTCAAATACAGAAATCCATAATGGTATACAAGTCTTTAAATGGCCTTGTTCCTGAATATTTATCATCTAAGTTTGTTAAACGAAATGAAACGCGTTACTCCCTGAGGGACTCTGTTAACAAACTATTTGTCCCATTTCCGCGAACTAATTTCATGAAAAACAGCTTTACTTATAGCGGAGCAGTTCTCTGGAACAGCCTACCCTGTCATGTGAGAGAAGCCGAATCTCTTAGTCAATTTAAAAGATTAGTTAATGTTCATTTTTAATGTTATACACGGCATTCATGAAAAACAGGTTTTAGTTAGATTAGTTGTAGTCAGGTTTTGAATTTTGTTTAGGATAGTTAGGTTATTTTTAATTTTTTTAAATTCCTGATGGATTTTACCGTGTTTAAATAAAGATTGACTTGACTTGACTTGACTTGACATGTTACGCATAACGTATACGTATGTTATGTGTCTTAACGTAATCAATGTTCATAACGTATTTGCGCGGTAAGCAACATAACGTATATTTACGTTATGCATCGTGTCTATAACGTACATATGTTGATGCCAAAATATAGTTAGGTAGGTTTTATAATACCCATATATTCTTATCTTGATATAAATATTTATTTTCTAATGCGAATATTTGCGTTCTTCTTCATATTTGCATATAATCTTTTTGTCATAAATGGCGTTCCATAAAAGCACGTGTTTTTTCGTTTATGGTTCTGTTATATTTAAATCCCGATTATAAATCATAGTTTGATATCCATCAGCGGAGAGAAAACACGTATATAAAGTTGTTGGGACAACTTTTTATTTTTGAAAAAAAAAAAAAAAAGAAAGAAACTGCAGAAAACAAGGCAAAATAAACCAAAAAAAACCGGCGAACTGCGCGAAAAAAATCGGCGTGCGTTGCTTCACCTATTTCGCGTTCGCCTCGTGAATCGCCCTGTTTCTCCACAAAGGAGCCTGGTATTGAAAAGGCTCTTCATGTAACGCTGCACACTCTACCTGGACTCTGGCAACTCTGCCATGGAAGACAGTTCAGAGCGTGGCAGAGTCACACGATGAGCTGCCCGTTCTTGAGATCAAAAGATAAGTTATTCTTTTTTTTTTTTATTTTCGGGTCTTTCTAATTTCCTGTGCAAACTGGGTCCTTTTAAATCTGCGATTTGTCTTTTTGACGACTTTCAAGGAGAGAGGCTACCACATGCTCAACTTAAGAGATGGGACGTAAAAGATATGTTTCTTGTTTTGATATCTACAAATCCTTATTTTTCTTCTGGTTTTGGGTGAATCGGTCTTGTTTAATGAGGGTTTTTCCATAGAGATTTTTTTCAAGCAATATGCCGCACCCTCAACAGAAGCGTTTGTCTGGCCTTCGTTCCATTTTCACAATTTTACGCAAAGGTTCTTTCAATGAAACCGCCACCTGGTTAGCTCAGTCGGCAGAGCGCCGGTCTGCTGGGCGGGAGGTCGCGGGTTCAAACCCCAGCCGGACCAACACTCAGGGTCTTTACATAACTGAGAAGAAAGTGCTGCCTTTATAATGACATCTTCAAACGGTTACACTTTCTAGTCTTCTCGGATAAGGACAAAAAACCGTAGGTCCCTCTCACAGTACTGTCACTTATCTGGTTCTTGCAGGACGTAAAGGAACCCACACCACTGTTCGAAAAGAGTAGGGGACGTTATAGACCCTAGTGGTGTGACTAACCTTTCCTGGGCCGGTTGGGTTATCTGTAAGGAGAGATGTTAATATAGCGATAACCTCACGATCCTCCTTCAGATGTCGTAATGGCTACCTGTAAACAGTGTATGAATGTATGTAACGAATAAAAAGGAGTGATCTGGTGTAGACACTGTTAAAATCTTTATAAAGGCTTGTTAAGACCAATTTCATGTTTGGTTGCTGCGTCCCAGATAGACGAGAGCGGTTCAAATAAACCGAATATCGTCTGTCACGTTTTTAATGACGAGTTTTCGGTTGCTCGATACAGACGTTCAAAATATTCATTAAAGGGACACAGTCAGCTATGGGAACGCGCTGACCTGGACAGTACTTTTGCCAGTTTGAAAAGCGTTTACCTCAACCCGAAATCAAATGTACGCGTCGGATACATCTAGAAATCCGTTTCAATCTTGCCTAGTGTTTCATTCGATCCTCAATCTTTTACAGAAAACCTCCTTTTGAGCAAATGTTAACTCATCCTATAACGTTATTTTATCATATTTAGTTAAAAACAGTATCCAAAGGAACATGAACAGAACAGGTGAGAAACGCGCAAGCGCTGGGCGGGAGAAATCGCTTTCGTTTGCCAAAATAACAAAAGAAATGAATCAATAACATTGGCGAACAAATAATCGTTACATATATTTGGAAAATCAGGCTTCCTTCGACAATGATTTATACAGACTCCGTGTCATTTCTCACGTCCACTAATGATCGAATTCAGAAGTATTCGTCGATGTCAATGGCTTTCCCTGGACAAATCCATCGGTGAATTCTCTATTTTAATAGTATATATAAAAAAATGAGTGGTCTCCTATCGCTTAGGGTCTATAATCACGATTTCGGCTTGTAACTAGTTCAACGTTAACTCCACAAGGTTTGTTTAGATATTCCGGATGCGCTTCTAAATATCGTAGTTACTAAAACATGGAACGACCTAAAACCACCTAAAACCATCTACAACCACCTAAAACCACCTACAACCACCTCAAAAAATTCAACAACCACCTCAAAAACATCTACAACCACTCACAAACAATCTAAAACCATCTAAAACAAGGTATATGGCTGAAATAAGGCGAGACGAACACGAAACATGAAATACGAGAATCGAACAAAACAACCACTTCCCCCTAAAATCTTACTCTCCCTGGTCCCTTGTATCATCAACCATTGGCTTAAGTCACGAAATGAAATGCGAGATCATGCTAAGTATATTAAAAGACTTAAAGAACTTTACAAAATGAACTATCAAGTCACAAAAACAAACAAACTCGTAGTCGAAAGACTGACTTGATTTGGCTTTTTCTACCCTGGGTACCAGTGAGACGTTTTGGTTCACGTTTCATTTGTTTACGCAATGGCACAAGGTAGGGTTTGTCTCTCTCTCGGAGTCTGCTTCACTGCTGTTTTGTTCTGAGGTGGCGGATTACATTCCTAAGAACAAGTTAATTTTTTTCGCATCTCATCCGCCAAACATGTTTGTACATTCCAGGTGACTCCTTTAGATGAACCCTAGTGTCTTTCACACCCGTTTCCTGTGTCACCACGCAAGGCTAAACTCCCTTGCGTCACGACACAGGAAACGGAGACTACAATCATTGTTAAAAATGTTATTTAAAAAAATCTATAATGGAATGGATTCAGAAGAAAACAAGTTAAGACGAGCCGAAATTAATAAAAATGGGTTGAAAAATTTTAATAGTGAATGATTGTATTTAAAGTAATTTACCTGGATTTTTGTATACCTGTATTATGTTTTGGAACCCAACTTTCACCCCGGTCCTCTTCTTGGGAGTGATGGGATATGCGCGCTTCTTATTTTCGCTTTGCTCGTTGTAAATACGTCCCCACTATACTATCTGAGAACCTGGCACAGGCTAGAGTAGCTGGAACTTTACGAGCTAAAACGGAACGAAAAATTTGGATCACATATTCGGGTCTTCACTCCCCGCCAAGGGACGTTACTGGTAAGAACGTTTTGATTCATTTCGCTGAAAAGAATTATCAAATATCATTATATAATGTTTTCTAATTCTTGCAACTGTAAACGGGTTAATAGCTGTATAAAATCAGGCTCCACAAGTGAGACACGTTCACACTAGACTAAAGGATTCTGCGGGACTACATACATTTGTGTGAAACTATTTCAGACATTTATACCCTGTTTTAGATGGTTTTAGATTGTTTGCGAGTGGTTGTAGATGTTTTTGTGGTGGTTGTAGATGGTTGTAGGTGGTTGTTGAATTTTTTGAGGTGGTTGTAGGTGGTTTTAGGTGGTTGTAGATGGTTTTAGGTGGTTTAAGGTGGTTTTAGGTCGTTCCATGTTTTAGTAACTACGTTCTAAATATCTGTTTCACGCGCGTATCTTGTGACATGCAAAACAGCCAAGCCGGCTAAGAAAAGGTATGAAATGCGCATGTGCATCAGCTGATCTCGTTTGGAGAAAAATTTAAAACAAAAACAAATGAGACAGAAAGTAACCTTCATTAATACGTTTCACTAGGGACACGTTTCCTGCGGAATTTTGATTTTTAGGATGCTTTAAGATTAGGCGAGTTTTTTTGCACCTTTTCGGGGAATAACTTTTCCGATTAATCACGTTTTATCAAGTCTGTTTTTTCTTTTACAGTTTTAAAATTCGAATTCATAAATTCACCCGATAGGCGGAGTTGATTGGCATCTGCCAAATCGGAAACTTACCTACTTACGTTCCGCCTTTTTGCTTTTTGATGCTGCAATTTTTAGTCTCGAGGCGCTCAAACATTATTATTATTGATTGTCCTGAGAATATTTTCTCTTCTCTTAGTTGAGTACACTATATCCAGGCTATGTACTCAAAGGAGAAGTGTACCATAGCATGCGTGGTTTTAAGGAGGAGGAACGGAGCGTCCTTTGTTTCTGTGACATTAATGAAAGGAATTACAGGGTTCAAAGGACTGAGAAAAAACCCTGGGTAACCTGTGCCAACTATTGACAACGAGTTCCGTACATGAAGCGCGCCCAACCATGCGACAGCGACTTGAAAGAAAGATTTCTTTCCCTTGTTTGTTTATTGATTTTTGCCATCCGTATTTCTCGTCTTATTCTTTTTACTTTTTTTAGCGTTTTTCCGCATTTTTCCATCCGCATTTTCCCATTCGCATCCGCACGTATCCGGTCCGCGTTTTACAGACACCCCTCTTGACACTCTTAACAGCGAACAATGTTTTGACGCGAGGATTGCCGGTTGACCAAATGCTTATAAAATGAAGTCTGAATATTTCAGTCAACAATTTTAAATATTTAAGCCTGGCCATCCATACAAATGTACGAATTAGTCCATGGGTAATTAATCCATACAAATTAACTAAATGCTTCTCAATTAAGAAAAAAAAAAACTAACTAACAATATAACTGTCGCCATAAGCTTGAGCTACCTGTTTCTAAACCTACGTACATACAGTAAGTTTAACCTCATTCCTCTTTATATTTAAAAACTAAAACCAAAATAACTAAAGCTACCCTCACCATATTAATCTTGATCTGCCTGTGTCCAAACACATACACAGAGGTTTAACCATGTGCCTCTTTATTCCAAAACCAAAACTTAAACCAAAATTTAAAAATATTATATTGGCACTCTTACCTTTTACAGAGGCGGGCATCTTGTCAATAAAAAGCTGAATGTCATTTGGGTCAGCATCTTTTAGTTGAACGGTTTGTCTTATTTGATAGTCCCAATCTTCTAGTTCAGTAATCGTAAGTGAATCCTTGGTGACCTTCACTGTAGTTTCAGGCATAACGTCAAACTGAAACGGTAAGGCCGGAAATATAATGATTTAATTTATATTTAAGTTATATTGACTATACTGGCATTTTCTACAAAATAACAACTAAATAACAACTATTCACACCCCATTTCACTGGGATCTCACTTGCTACAGGACAAACAGTTATCCTTTGTTTTTTTTTTCACATAACTCATTTCTTGTTCTTTAACGACTGGTAAATTTCTGGTCTTCAACTTACGGTAAGGACCAAAAAAACTGAAAAGATCTTTCCTTTCCCTTCAATTTTGTCGTTTCAAGTGCATCTTTTTTGACCTATAAGCTATTAAAATTAACCACGATCCTTGTTCTGCCCCATAATTTTTGGCCCGCCGCTTTATACCCATTTCTCTGCACTACTTTTCCCATCTCCAGGTTCAGAATCTCACATTTTTTGCCCTTTGGGGGTTGGCAAGTCTGTAAAGGACCACTAAACGCCCTACATAGTGTATGCTTTTGCACTAGTATGGCATATCTTGTCAAAGGAACAGTTTAATAGAGGTAAAGACAATTAACAATTAATGAATGAGGCTGAGTATCTTATGAAGAATTATGGATCGAGGAGGGTGTTACGGCCTCGACGGATAACACCCTCCGAGATCTCCATAATTCTTCATATGATACGAAAGCCGAATTCAATAATTGTTTTATTATTCATTCAAAATAATTCCCAGTTTAAAAATATGGCTAAAACATGCTAACCTCCATCGATCCATCGATGTTAAGTTCATCTTCGATAGTGCACATTTAGGGTTGTTCAGCTCCGCTAATATTCTCCAAATAGCAGATTTCGCCTTCGAGTTGTCTTATTGCTGCTCTTGCCATGTTTTTAGCTATTTTTACGCCTAGTTCTTACTCTTGAAACGAGTGAAATGTCCGCAATTTTTCAAGTTCACAACCAAAACAACTCAACCTCGTCCCCAGGTCTTCCCGGTTAACGGTGCATTAACCTGCAAAACGCTGCATTTTTGACGTCATTTCCTCGTTAAACACAAAACTCTTCCAAATTTGGTCATCAGTGACCGGTTATGGTGAATTATGCGTGTGCTTTTAGCCAATCACAATCGGGGAAATATTTTGAATGAATAATAATAACAAATTTAATACTCACTGGGACTTTGAAAACAGGTAACCACGGCTGCTTAGTAAGGGTAACTGCTAAATACAGATCAGTTTTTACAATAATTAAGGGAAGCCATTTCCAGGACTTTAATTGGTGACCGCTTATAGAGGTCCGCTTAATACAGGTTTGACTGGTTTGACTATAGAGGGAGTTATAGTAATCACTTACTAATAAGAACCTCTTGGCAGACATTTGCCCCTTTAATACCCAAAAATACAAGAACCTGGATGTTTAGCCAAGCAAAATCAAGCACGTCTTATATGTGGGTTACAGTTAAATTATGATAAACAATTTAACAAAGGAGTGTAACTTTCGTTGTAATTTTAAGTACACGAAAAACATACTGTACTAAACTGTATATAAATTAGGTAATCAGTTTTGTGAGGATTATAATAACACAATGGTGAATAAATAAAACCCTCTCGTAATAAACAGTCTATTATCTCCCTCATAAAAATTAAGGACCTAATTAAGAACCTACATAGCCTAAATTGCCAATAAGTACCCCAAAATACAAGAACCTAATTTGCCAGATTTCAAAAAAAGGTGGTTCTTAATACCGGGTGTTCACGGTACCGTAAAATAACAACTGAATACAACTATATTCACACCCCATAACTAACCGAGATCTCACTAGTACCATTATCGACTGGTCCGCCATCAGTTACAGCAAACTTTTTTCAATATGTTCAGGTCAAAATCATTTGTCATAACAGTAGCCCTGTAGCTCTTCAGAACCTGTAATTTATTTGGACTCCTATATGTCGCAGCTATTTTGTCTTCGGGTTAGGTTCCA
>OZ037776.1:26225200-26230200 GCA_964035525.1 Porites cylindrica | reverse complement strand
AAATCACGTAAATTGACAACACTGTACCCTCCTAAATGCAAATTTCTGACTCCCTTTAAATGGCAAAACAAAAGGAACAAAATATTTTCAGCAATCTGTTCAAGATGCAAGAATAATTCAAGCTGAAAATAATAATATTAGCCTCACTGAGTTTTCAAATAACAAAATATTCATGATTTTTCATGTCTTCATTAATGATGAAAGTTTCATTTTTATTTGCACTTACACTGTAGGTGTAAAAAGTACCGCTTAACAACACAGGAACATTTTCGTAATAACCGGTAGTTTCACTATATACAAATTTATGTACGCGGGTTTTTCCACATGTCATGACAACTGTGCCCCTTCAGATCAAAATAGAGAGCTGTAGCAACAACAACTGCAACAGCGATAAAGACATCAAAAAAGCAAAATACATTAATTTTATACTTCTCTTAGGCCAAACAAGAAGACACACTTTCTTGACATCACTGCATAAAAGCCTCATAAAATTCCCTCTGTTAGTGGACTTTTTATGGAGGACGTAAACACACCACAAATAGATTTCTCTTTCTCCTACCAAACTACAGTCGTACCTCTCGGCACGGACACCTCTCCTATGTTACGGACAGTTTCCAATGTCCTGACAAAATTCTCCTATATTGACCTTAAAAATATACTTCTATAATATGGACTCTCTCTAATACGGACAACGGACACTAAATTTTGGCCCCAGAGAGTAAATTCAATAAACTTAACCTCTTTATTACGGACGCTCTAGTAATCAGGTGAATTCCGAATCTCGATCAGGTGAATTTGCACGGGTAAATCCCATCTAGTCTGGCTGATGAGCTATGCAAGGTGACTTCAAAAGCCAAGTCGCTGTATACCAAACAACTTTTTGAAGGCTTCAACAACTACAGATACCATGAAGATCTTTTCCATTACATTTTGTACTCTAGTTACTGTTTACTACTTGCAAAATAGCGAAAGGCGCTTTCAGAATTGTGCTTTACGTTACAACTTTTTACATCCAGCATTGTGCTGTAGCTCTTTTGATCTTAAAACAGTGATATCTCTACAACTGTACGTATGTAGAGCTCTGATATGTACAATGTTGTATGCTACTGAAAGACAGTGTCTTAGTACTATGAATTAATAAACTTCAATGAGCTTCAATGCAGTTTCAAGACAAGTCTAAGCCTGGTTTTAGCTAGTGAACACTTAAAACTGTAAGTGGAGTCACAATTTAAGTGATGTCATCGTAGTGACTTCTTTTGTATGGACACCTCTCTAATTCGGACACTTCCCCCTCTCTGTCCCTTCGGTGTCCGTATTAGAGAGGTGCAACTGTAATGGGTTCGATTCCAAGAAATCAATTTCAAGAAACTTAACCTACTCTCTGACATTTAAAGCAACTGAGTTGAAATAATATAACTGCAAAGAAAGTTTAAAAACTACTTCTACCACAAAACATCTTGACTCTAGATCACAACTTACAGTTGACTGTGTAAACTGTAATGTGTAGTTCCAGAAAACATCCATAATACTGCCCCCCCCCCCCCCCGACCAACCCCACCCCTTTGCAGGGCACTTTTACTTTAGACCACCCACACCCCTATAATTTCCATTCTAGGGGATGCTTGTCATACACACCACGCCACAGAATTTTCTGTTATCTAACTTAGTTGGGCATGAGACCCCCCTGAAGAGAATATTTATTTCATCAAAAATGCTGTTGCACTATATACTTTTAATGTGAAAGATAATTGCATGTTTTCTGCGATAAAGAGAGGAAAAATCTTTTTATTCATCTTAAAACAGTGTCTAATGTTCTCAGTTTTGCCTTGCATGTAAAGGTCTTTATTTGTTCATTACTAACAGTGAGTAGAGGTGTATGTCACAGACAACCAAGGACACAATACCTTATGAGAGACATAATAAACTGGACAAAACTGTTCTGGATTGACGTTTTATTATACAAAAATAAAACAAGCCATTATAAGGACCCTTAATGATATTTTTGTCCTTTAAAACAATATTAAATTCCACATGTAATGGAATAATATTTTCATGTTGATCACACAAGAAGGAATTGCGTTACGGCGTATCAAACCTTGGTAACAAAATCACCAAGGTACACAAACTCATGTAATTTTTAAGAAAACAAATCACATGTTTTTCGATGAAAAAGAAGTGTTGTAATGTTAGAATGTTGTCTCCAAATAAATCTTGCCGCAAAGATAACTTGGATCGAGTCATTTACGTGCAGCAGCATAATTATCCTTTGATAAATCAGCAGCTAAGAGAGTAAAAAAAGATTCAAGCTGCGATACATATATACATGAATATGCTACCACTGAAGGGCCACGAGGCAAATCCACAGAGTTGTTTGAATCAAGCTGTTGTGCAACACAACATGAGACTAAATGGCAAGCCCCTGAGAGAAAAGCCAAGAAATATAGTCCAGCAACTATTAGAGAGGCCCACATAGCAGTGTCAGAAGTTCTTGGCCGACTTATGCTTTAACACAGCAGCATTTCGTGGCTGCTGGCATGGAACAGAGCGTGAGCAACAGGCTGCCATCTTCAAAACAGATGGAAGACCGACCTAGTGGCAAGAAGAGTTTTAAGACGACGAAAGTCTGATGAAGAAAGGGCTAGTGATTATTTGAGTGGTCAAATAAGTTGTAAACTGTCCTTAAGTTGTCCTCGTGCTTTCCTGTTGAATGCTTTTTGAAACATCCACAAAAACGTCACAATATTCTTAACACAACAACCCGTCATTTTTCAATTCGTTTTTTTTTTTCTTAGAAACAATGTGATTTTTGCATGCCTTTGTGATTTCGTTACTGTGTTTGGATACACTGTAATGCAAGTCCTCCTTGCACAATCAAATTTTCCCATGTGTGGAATTTGATAAACTTCAAAGGAGAAAAATATAATTGAGGTTCCTTGGCTTGTTATATTTTTGTATAATATAACATCAATCCAGAACAGTTTTGCCCAGTGTACTATGAGAGCATCTATGAAAGAACCAGTAAACAGTTAAGAACAACTTAAAAGAAGGCTAATAGAACATTATATGATCATAACACAGTGAATACCACAATTATATTGTGAAATGTAAAGCAATGAGCTGGATGACCAGCATTATTCATGAGCCGATATGACATTCATATTAGATATATGTAGACTATATCATACAGGTAAGCTGTGAAAAAAGCATTCAGCTATAACTGTTAATGTAAGATCATCAATAAAAACAATAATTCTTGTTTCATTCAAAGTCCCTGGAAAAAAGACCTTGGGAATCTGACCCCACTCCCTTGGAAATTGCCTCCTCTTGGACCCCCTTCCCACTGGAATTTCTGATGCCCTCTGTGGGGGGCATAAACCGCATCCTGGTGTGGAGGGTAACAGTTTCAACTTTCTCATGAACCTACGCAGGTATACATGTAATAGCTACTGGAGTCACTGCAAGTTTTTCTTTAAAATTTGTTTGTTTGTTTGTTGTATTGTTGTTAAATGTACATGTATTTTCTGCTGACACTAAACATGACACTAAACATTATAACCTCAGTGAATTGGTAATGATCAAATGTAAACAAAGCACTGGTTTATTCATTAAAAGTTAATTCTTACATATCAAGTGAACTCACTCACTTCAATTCCTCATGAACCTATTGTTGTGGTGCATAAAGCTACCATGGTGGCCAATCGTTTACATAAAACTGGTAAATGAGGTACAGTAACACCAGCAAATAAGAATTATAACCTACTTTTTTTGAAGTCTGGCAAAATAGGTTCTTGTATTTTGAGGTACTTAATGGCAATTTAGGCTATGTAGGTTCTTAATTAGGTTCTTAGTTTTTACATATGAAGGAGATAAATTGTTGATTTAAAATCACAAAAATAAATTTTAAACTTTTTAAAGTTATTCATAATAATTGTATTATGTCATATAACCCTAACAAAACTGATGACCAAATTTCTTGTTAGTCTCAATTGCAGATTCAGAATCTGTAAGCCATGTTTTGTTCCTAATGTATTTAGTCCACAAAAGAGAAGACATGGTCCCTGCAGGGTTGAACATAGCGGTGACCATGGAAACTTGGGATATAATGAATTGCAGCATGACTCAGGAGCTCGCCACGAAATGTTTTGTGAAGAAAGCTTAGGAAAAGTTAATGCAAAAGATTTAGCGCTTTTCCGGAATAGGTTGGTCCACGAATTCTATTGCTTAAAAGTGGTGATTACTTTGGAACAAGTGGTCGAGTAAAAGAAGAATCTTAATGAGCAAAACTTCGATCAATGGGGCAGATGGTGAGGCTAACTGGTCGGGTGTTGTAAACTTTCATTGTTTCATTTCAGCGATGACCGAAATGACATGCCATATATTGTTCATCACTTTTTTTGCTCTCTGGCAATGGTGTAATTTCTCTCATACTCGAATCTAGGCCCTTAATATTCGTGTATTTATGCACATGTATTCAATCAATTCAGAAACAAACTGTGAAATACCATAATATTATCTACAAGACGGAGACTGAAACAAACCTAATCCAACATAGAAATACCAATGGAAATGTTTCATTGATGACGTTTCCTTTCTTTGGGACTGTAACAGAAAAGACCCAACTTTTTCTTAAAGAAACTAACAAATCCCATCCCAAAAATTAAGTCCACCACCGAAATATGAAATAACAAAATAACTTTCCTTGATACAACAGTTTTCAAAGGAGAACATCTCACAGAGAAATCCATCTTCATTGGACATCAAATCCCACTATAAACCGACTAAAACCTTTCAATATGTACACTTTACCTCGTTCCACCTACGAGGGTAAAAAGAATCTTGTTTCATTAAAGGCGAAGAAATAAGATTGATTAGAAAAAACTCCTCAAAAAAAAAACATTTGAAGAGTGCCTTGCGAACTCGAAGCACACAAATATCCTAAACCAGATATAGAAAGGTCGTTGTCAGGGGTCAACCTTGACTCGAGACACTGATAGGGGCTA
>OZ037776.1:26212700-26220200 GCA_964035525.1 Porites cylindrica | reverse complement strand
CCATCATAGGCAATATTCCTTGGATCGCCACAGGTTTTTCGTATTGTATAGTTGAAAGTGTGGTAGCATCCACGGCACTCAATTACACACTCATCAGGACTACCAGCAACTCTAGGTGACTCTAAGATTTCATGAGCAGATATAATGCTTTTGCAACCCATTTGTGGACATCTGACAGGAAGAACCCACTCTTGATCTGGATTCCAGAAGTAGGAGAGCTCAGAAAAACGCTTGCCATCCCAGAATTCTTGTTTTAGACCAAAGCCCCATCCCTCCTTTTTATCAGGTGGCAGCCAGTGATCACGTTGCTCCCAATGAGCTGTCATTTTCTTACACATTGAAGAAGATGAACACCATCTCTTAACTTTATTTGTAACACTTAAGTAATAGTAGGGTATACTTCCATGTTTTCCACAATGAGGACAGCAATCTTCTTTATTTTCAAGTATAGCATACAGGCAAGGGTGGCTTGAGTCTAAACAAACCCAGTACAATTTGGGATTACTGTACCCAATGTTCTCAAGCAGGCTACGTACTTCCTCCCAATTTGAAGGCCACTTTGTGGTTGCATTGTCAGCGATATTGTTGTTCTTTAAGTAAAGTTCCTTTCCCCACTGTAAGAGATCTTCAAAATTCTGGATAGAGCATGACATTTGATCCTTCATTTCAACAGCACGTAAAATTGCATCACAGACAAATTTGTTAATGTCATCCCCATGAGCACCTTCATCTTCCCTTTCACTCTCACTCTCACTCTCATCCCCGTCAACGTTTGAACTAGTCTCACTAAGCATAGAATCCACATCAGAATGATCACCCATGCTAAGTTCACCGTTTGTCTCACTTTCATTTTCAGCAAAGTTACAAAATTCCTCAGATGCGTCTTCTGAGTGAAATCCACACGCATATACTGCATTTTTTTCAAAATTGTCAACACTTTCTTCTGTTGGTTCTGCTAGCGAACAACAATCAATTTCATCCTGGACTTCATTGGCAAACTTGGCTTTTTTCGATCGCTGAATGTGTCTCCATGCTGTTGTGGGATACACTGGTTCACCCGAGCACACCTCACAGGGACAGTGAACGTGGCCTTTGGATTTTGAATTGATATTTATTGCTTCCTGACTCACGGTGCAAAAGCAAAGGGAAGGAGGTATTTCGAATTCCCTACGTGCGCATGCCATTTTTCTCAGACAACTGGCCTGGGTCCATGGAAGTAATACAGCAGCCGAAATATGTCGGTGATGGTTGGTGCAGTTAAAAGTAAGCAAAAAAGCGGTGAAGATCGAGGTAAATGTAAAGATTCTACACATCTTTCCACAAACTGATCGGCCGCACACGATCGGCCATTTTTCTAAGCACGTGAGAGTCTGGGGCTTATGAGTCATGCGCAGTCTATCTTTGATCGTTGCGCGCGGTAGACTGGTAACCAGCACGTCATCATTTCGTTTTGGCGCCATTTCACTCAGTCAGACGTTCAAGATGGCAGATACAGCCAAGAGCAGCCGTGATACACCGATTCAGCCTAAGACCGGAAGTTGCATGAAAGCGAGGCCTAAGGGCTATCGTTCGCGTGAATCTCAAAAACATGGCGTCTTCAAGTAAACAAAAGAATTTGAGTCACAAGTGTTGCGCGGCTGCTCTTTGCAATAATCGTTCAGATAACCGACCAGATTTAATTTTTCATAATTTCCCTCTGGAAGAAAACCTTAAGAAAATCTGGGATCAAAAAATGAAGCGTGGCGACAAAAAATTTGCCTCGAACAGCTCACTCTTCTGCTGTTCTGAGCATTTTGGTGACAAGGACTACAGGAAAAGCCTTACCGGCAAAAGACGTGATCTTGTAAAGAGTGCTGTTCCTTCCATTTTCCCATGGTGAGTTGGCAATGACGAAGCCTCTGAAAGGTCCGAAAGAGCCAAAAGTCGGGAATGCCAAAGGATTAAACTTTCTGCGATCCCATCCAAGAGTATGGAAAATAAACATCACCCATACGATGCACCTGACATCTCTGCAAAGGACACTCAAGACGAAGATTCAGGTGAAAAACCATTAGATGAAGAGAGGGACTTGGTTGCCGAGAATTATGAACTTAAACAAAAGCTGTTTCTTTCAAAATTTGGTTTGGAGAGGTTTGGATCGAATGATGATGACATATTTTTCTACACAGGATTTCAGAGTTACCGAGCTTTGATGGCATTTTGGAACTTTATTAAACCTTGCTCTGAGTCGCTGATGTCGTGGAACACAGCACGCGAAAAAGTGAAAGAAAGCTCCGCAAACAATGCTAATCCATTTCCTTTTTTGCAAGGACAGGAGAAACAAAGAAATAGAAAGAGAGAAATAGAGCCCATCGATCAGCTGTGGTTGTTTCTAACAAGGGTGCGTCTTGGCTTATTCGAGCGTGACTTGGCACACAGATTTAGTTTCTCTGTAAGTACAGTGTCTGATGTTTTTATTACTTGGGCAAACTACCTTTACATAATGTTGGGAAGTTTGCCTGTATGGCCTTCAAGAGACAAAATAAAACAACACTTGCCAGATTCTTTTAAAGGAAGGTATGAAAACGTACGTGGAATTCTTGATTGCACAGAGCTGAAATGTGAGTTGCCCAAGGATTATCAGAAGCACTCAGAAATGTACTCAGACTATAAATCTCACGACACATTTAAAGGGCTCATCTGCATTTCACCGAGTGGATGGATAACATTTGTTAGTCAGTTGTATCCAGGGAGAATAAGTGATAAGGAAATTGTGGAGAAGAGTAACTTCTGTCAGTTAATTGAAATGGGGGACCAGTACCTTGCAGACAAGGGCTTTGAGATCCATGACCTAATGGCCCTCAGAGGAGCAAGTTTATATATTCCTCCAAAGAGATTTTCTGCCAATGACCAGTTCACACAAAGCCAGTGTTTTGAGACCATGAGTATAGCAAATGTGCGTATTCATGTTGAAAGAACAATTAAGCGAATCAAGGCTTGGCATATTTTTAGTCAAGTTCTGCCTCTTTCCAGCTTTGGGTCCATAAATCAGATCTGGACTGTATGTGCTTTGTTAGTAAATTTTCAATATCCAATTATTTCAGTTTAAAGAAAGGAAGCTTTCAGTATTTTGGAAGGGATGGGTTCTTATATCAGGGAACTAACAAGTGTGTTTTTTAGGAACTGAATGTTAAACTAAAGATTCTGAAGCTGTTCAGGTCGTGTTACTTTATTTAAGTCTCTGGTTTGGGTTTTTTCAATAATTGGAGGACTTGATATGTGAAAAAGTGAATGCAAAAATAATATTATTCTATCAAATGCACATGGGTAGATTGGGTAGTCAGATTTAAAACTGATGGAGACTGGCTGTGCTTGAAGAAAATATATTTGTTATAGTAATCATGATGGTGATAATAATATAGAAAATAAAACCAAAATTTGTCTTTTCTTCAAACCTAAAAGTCTATCTGTAAGACAAATCCTAAAAAATAACGGTCAAAATTTTCAAAAACAATACACAAAAATATCTAGTTTCACCTTCCCTACCACCACCATCCCACCACTTGTAAAGTATAACTTGAATACCTTTCCTTGTGCTTTAGAACATACTAAAGCTCTTATGCAGACATTTTGTTAGAGTCAACTTATATTTTCCAAGAAACTAATAGTGTTGCTTTGCAGTTCTAAAAACACTCACTGTTTTTATTTTGAGATATATTTCTTGTGAAAAGCAATTAAACTAGGCTTAATTTCATCCTCCCACCTTGAGGATGATGTGACCTTGAGAACCAAAACTGAAAATGTGTTGTTGGTAAATATGACAAAGTCAGTTAATGGAATTCCACTGACCCCCATTTGCATCTGAGTCTGAAACCAATATTTGTGCTTTTCTTTTACTACAAAGACAGAGTTCAGTTCCATAAATGGGTAACTGCTTTCCTTTTGATGATTATTTATTGCAGTCTCTGGTGACATATCCTGCTTGGACTCTAAACATTTTATTTCCACATTTCTGTATTCAATGTCACCATTGGCATACACTATTGTTGCAATTCTGTCAGGGCTTGCTGTAAGAACATCATTTTCTTTGTCTAAATTTAATCCAATCTCTTGAACTGTCACTTCCTTGATGTCTGGCAATGACAAGAGATATTCTTTGTACAAATCAGCTGCCACAGGTTCATTTTCAATACCAAAGATCAATCCTTTACTTTTATAATTAAGATGTTTAGCTTGTGAATAGCTGACCATTTTTTGGGGTGCTCCCTTTGCTATAATTTTTTTTACTAGATTTTCTGGTAATTTTGACCCCTGTTTTTGCATATGAGAAAAGACATCTTTACAGATACTGGCAGTTATTCTGTTTTGCTTTTGTTCAAACCAAGCAGGATTCGTCGATTGTCCTCTTGTTGCCATTTCAATTTGCTTTTGCTTGTCTGTAAGAGTTTCAATAAATAATGTTTCTGTTTGGACTGTTGGCGGTTGTGCTTCAGATGGATCAGTTGTACTTTCAATAAAACTTGAAATATTCTGTTCTTGCTGTTGGTTATTAACATTACAATCTGATATCTGCTGAAGCTGTAGCTCATCATAATCATTAGAAGGAGTGCTAAGGGGTCCCATTTCTGATTCACACTGCACAGTGGAAGGTGGAGCAGAGATTTCATGATTCAAACTTGAATTTGAATTCAGTGCTTGCCCATTTGAGACAGGATTCACATTTTCTTTACCAGCAAGGGAGGAACTACTAAAATACGGTACTACCAAATTTTGAGGCTGCCGGGAATAATCTTGAAGTTGCTTATGAATTGTTGAACCTTTAGCAACAGTGCCAACTATAGTCATTACTGTTTGAATTGTCTTTTCCTCTGGTAACATAGCAGCAAAGGGTATACGAGCATTTATTTTCTGAAGATCGTGCCTCAGCTTTACAATTCCATCAGCATCAAGCTTCTGTGATTTCAATGGTCTGGGATCGTAAAACTGAGAGTCAATACTCCTTTTCTTCCTACCAGGTAAGTCAGACGCATGTCTTGGTTTTGTTATTTTTAAAGCCATCACTGGAGAGAACTCTACTTCTCGTCTACCCCCTTTTCCCCATTCCCTCGGTTTTGATGTGCAGCATCTGTTGTCAGGAGTGATATTTTTTAGCTCTGACTTTCTCGTCATGTCCTCAAGTTTCCATATGAGCGCCATTACATGACAACAACACCCACTGTTGGAAGCCGGACACTGCCTATCACACTTTGCTGCTAGAATCTTTGGGGTCCCACTTTGTTTACAAACCATTTTCACACTGTATTTAACATTCCTCTTATAGGAAGCCCAACAGCAGGCACGGACGTATATGATGTTATTTTCTGTGTTATTATACACCTGTAAATCGTGCACAAAATTGACCATACGGAGGCCTTTGTCATTTGAGTTTATAACAACTGCTGCATTGGTAAATTTCTTCATGGATTTACCAGAATTTTTTACCTGCTCAAAGGCATCCATAGGCACAAATGGGGGCAAAACAGAAAAGTCCTCTGAAAATTGAGTGTTTTCATCCGGTGGGAAAGTGTCTAAAATCGAACTACACGAGCTTGCTTGTTGGTCGATCAGCTCAGTCTGGACTGTTTCGATATTAAAGGTCTTTAGCTTTTCAACCTTTGCTTTCGTGTAGCTCTTCTCTCTTCTTCTCTCTTCTCGTTCCCTTCACTCTACAGTGACAGCGCTGTTACATTTAACAAATAATTGGTATCTTAACATTGACAAAGGCATGACCAATTTGATTGTGCTTCTCGATCTTGCCAAAGCCTTTGACACCGTTTCACATAATATTTTATTAAAAAAGCTTGAGCTCTATGGTCTGAAGGGTGTAACGCTCGACTGGTTTTCATCGTACCTATCAAATAGGCAACAGCAGTGTGTAGTAGAGGGCTGTGTATCTAAGCCCCAGTTGATAAGTTGTGGTGTTCCACAGGGTTCAATTTTAGGCCCTTTGTTGTTTTTAATTTATATCAATGATCTCCCTGGATGTCTTCTCCATACCAAAGCACACATGTATGCCGATGATACCACGATATATGCGTCCTCCGTATCCACTGCTGAACTATATGCCAAGGTCAATAATGACCTAACTCGCGTTAGGGACTGGCTTCTTGCAAATAAGTTAAGCTTAAATGTCACTAAAACGGAGTATATGTTCTTAACAACTACCTTCAAATTATCTAACTTAGGAAGAGACTTTCCAATTAAGATTGGCAACAATCATGTTAAACGAGTCCAAACAACAAAATATTTAGGAATTCACTTAGATGAAAATCTTAAATGGAACGAGCATGTTGACAAACTTTGTTCAAAAGTCAATCGATCCATCAGTGGTCTAAAACAGGCAAGTGATTATGTACCATTAGATGTTCTAAATACTATTTACAAATCTCTTATCCAGCCTGTGTTCGACTACTGCGACGTTGTTTGGGACAATTTAGACCAGGGACTTGCCACTAGGATCCAGAAATTACAAAATCGTGCTGCACGCATAATAACCTTTCAAGGTTATGATGTTCGTTCAGCACAAATACGAAAACAACTAAACTGGGAAGAGCTTGCCTCGAGGCGTCAAAGGCACTTAAGTCTATTAATGTATGATACAGTGAATGGAAATATACCTAGTTACTTAAGCGATCTTTTCTCGAATGTCTGTGAGAACAACCCTTATAAGTCTATGCTAAGAAATGCGGAATATAATGTTGTACTGGACCACGTTCCAAAAACAGAATATTATAAGGGGTCTTTCTCATACAGAGGAGGAATGCTGTGGAATTCTTTACCAAATGACATAAAAGCGTCCGAATCTAAAGCTATCTTTAAAAGAAAACTGGCTAGTAGGCAGGCAAACTGTTGACTACATTTTACTATATTTTATTATTTGTACATATTTTTAGTGTAGTTGTACAGTATTTACTTCTGTTTCTATACGGCTTTCAAGTAAAGAAGTTATGTAACTTATGAAATTACCGTATTCAAATAAAAGTGAATCAATCAATCAATCAATCTCAGGATCAGGGTAAAAAACTTTCTCTCTGTAGTAAGGAATCGCGTTGAATGCCTTAACCCTGCCCCAGAAAAGAAAGAAATCTCAAATTAAAAGCAGAAAGAAAAGATTTTAGCGAAAACGAAATTTTGTTGACTAGCGTGGAAGGTTAGATAACATTGTTTATATAATGCAGGTGCTACGAAACTTACTTTTCGACAAGATCTTTCTTCAGTCCCTGTTGGTTCAGTCTTCTGCATTTCAACCAAAATTTTAATTGTGGAATTGTCCATTTACTTTTTCTTCTCCGTTTTTCACGGATGAACATGGAATGTCTTCTGGTGTAAGGTTTACGTCAGAAGACATTCCATGTCTTCCATGCAAAGTCTCGGTGTTTTCCGCCATGATTTTTGAGATTCGCGCGAAAGATAGCCCTTAGGCCTCGCTTTCATGCAACTTCCGGTCTTAGGCTGAATCGGTGTATAGCAACAGTTTAAGTC
>OZ037776.1:26200200-26205200 GCA_964035525.1 Porites cylindrica | reverse complement strand
TTTTTTTAAGGAAAATAAATTGAAAAATAAGGGACAGAGAGAATATAAATAATCTGAATGGGTCATTTAAGCCGGTTGAGACAGAATATGATCTGGATGGGTCATTCGAGCCGGTTGAGGCAGAATATGATATGGATGGGTCATTTGAGCTGGTTGAGGCAGAATATGATATGGATGGGTCATTTAAGCCGGTTGAGGCAAAATATGATATGGATGGGTCATTTAAGCCGGTTGAGACAGAATATGATATGGATAGGTCGTTTGAGCTGGTTGAGGCAGAATATGATCTGGATAGGTCATTTAAGCCGGTTGAGACAGAATATGATATGGATAGGTCATTTGAGCTGGTTGAGACAGAATATGATATGGATAGGTCATTTAAGCCGGTTGAGACAGAATATGATCTGGATGGGTCATTTAAGCCGGTTGAGACAGAATATGATATGGATAGGTCATTTAAGCCGGTTGAGACAGAATATGATATGGATAGGTCATTTGAGCTGGTTGAGGCAGAATATGATATGGATAGGTCATTTAAGCCGGTTGAGACAGAATATGATATGGATAGGTCATTTGAGCTGGTTGAGACAGAATATGATATGGATAGGTCATTTAAGCCGGTTGAGACAGAATATGATCTGGATGGGTCATTTAAGCCGGTTGAGACAGAATATGATATGGATAGGTCATTTAAGCCGGTTGAGACAGAATATGATATGGATAGGTCATTTGAGCTGGTTGAGGCAGAATATGATATGGATGGGTCATTTAAGCCGGTTGAGACAGCATATGATATCGATGGGTCATTTGAGCTGGTTGAGACAGTCAGTGATATGGATAGGTCATTTAAGCCGGTTGAGACAGAATATGATATGGATGGGTCATTTAAGCCGGTTGAGACAGAATATGATATGGATAGGTCATTTAAGCCGGTTGAGACAGAATATGATATGGATAGGTCATTTGAGCTGGTTGAGGCAGAATATGATATGGATGGGTCATTTAAGCCGGTTGAGACAGCATATGATATCGATGGGTCATTTGCTATACCATGCATCGTAGAATTTGGGCAGCACTTCATTCATGAACTTTGCTCTGTCCGTTTTTGGGTATGGTATCCATCAGCCATATTTGGCTTGCTCCCAAGGACGTGTGTTTTTAATGCTTGGCCTTTGAAATTCAATACTCCCAAAACGCAATGTTTGACGACTTGTAGAGGGAACTGTTGTTGCGTTGGATTTTTTCTTTGCTTGCATTACTTTCCTGTGGTCTTGCTGCTAAATATTCTTTTCGGTCCGTGCACACTTCGGCCAATCTAATTTTCCATTTTTCCAACAAAAAGGGAAAAAGGAAATATTACTTATCCTTATCATATTTACATATTTTAAAGTACAGACAAAAATAGAAAAAAAGAAAATGGTGAGGAAAATTGATCATTTTTTTTATTTTTCTAATTTTGAAGTCCGCTTCAAAAATACAAAAAATACTGTAAACGGCTAAAAGAGATATTTTGCTATTTTTAATTTTCTTCCTATTGTTAGAAAATGAGAAAAATAAAATAATCTCCGAGTCCTAGATCATTTTTCTATTTTTCTGTTTTTCCCAAAAAATAGAAAAACAGAAAAATGAAAAAATGATATTTATTCGAACCATTTTTTTATTTTTTCCATTTTGTTCAAAAAATGAAAAAATAGAAAAATGGCATACCTATCGCCTAATTTTCCATAATTCCATTTTAACAAGAAAAATGAAAAAAATGACAAGTGTTGCGAATAATTTTTCCATTTTTTCAATAAATACAAAACAAACAAACAAACTAAAACGGATAATTTTTCATATTTTGTTTTAATGAAAAATAGCAGAGAAAAATGACAAATCATGAACATTTACCAAGAAAGAAAAGAAAAACCTAATCCACTTTAGACTCACTAGTTTTGTTAGACGATTTACACGGGGTCGGCCGAGACATGGGATGGGAAGGGTGGGTGGGGGTGCTTTAGTTCTCGGAATGCGAACGTAGTTTCCTTCACTTTTGGATTTGATTAGCTGATTCCTTTACCTCATTACTTAGGACTCACTCTGTGACCCGTTCTAACACTGCGTCACTATAAAGTGTTCCTGTTCCATTCAAACTCTAGAACGTTTCCCCATACTTGTCGCATGGGCTTCCCGACATTAGCGATCTTTGCTCTCGTCTTTCCAGGGCTGAGTTGCTTAAAAGGTGGATAACGCTATCCGCTGGATAAATAACTATCCAGTAGATAACGCAATTGGTTTCCCTAAAATACATAAAAAATTATGAGGCCGCTGGATAGTGATTTATCCCGTGGATAGTCGCTATCCAACGTTTAATCAAATGTATGAGCAAATGTATGGGCCAGATCATTAAGATGTTCTCTCCCGCGAGTGTATACTAGCCGCCTCGTTATGTTTCTCCTCCATAATATTAATTCAACATACTTTACTCTTGCAATCCTAAAACACCCGTTCTGCGGCAAGATCCGTTATTTCGGCAGGCTAAGCAGTCTACTTTTGAGCATCTATTTCATTTAAAAGCGTCCGACCTCTTTACTGGCGTGCTCTTTATTTATCTTGCACAGGTGATTGTTCAACGACCTTCTTCTTAACTCCTTTCCCTTAATCTTTCTCACGAACCAGTTTTTTTGTGCTGGGACTATGGTGTTACTGGTATAAGTTAACCCCCCCCCTTTCCCGTATCAATTTTCACGCCTTCTCCGCCTCCCTCGTACCCTTTCTAATATTCTTGATTTCCACGGCCGGTACGGTACGGTTTTCCCACTGCTTTCATCCACAGTCGACTCCCGACAACTCAAACCTTCAGGGAAATCGGGAAATGTTAATCAACTTCAAAAGTGAATGGAACTACGTTCGCATCTCGAAAACTAAAGCCCCTCCCCCCCAAATTCCCCCACATCTCCGCCGACCCTGTGTAAATCTTCTAACCAAATTAGTCAGTCGAAAGTGGATACGAATTAGGTTTTTCTTTTCTTCACCGTGAAATATTCATAACTAATCTCACCTTTCTGCGCCATTTTTCAATAAAATGAAAAACTGCCTGAAAGGGTGCATCCTTTGAAAGTTTTTCTATTTATTAAAAAAAATGGAAAAATAGAAAATTGGTCGTAACACTTGTAATTTTTTCATTTTTCTTATTAAAATGGAATTATGGAAAATTAGGCGATAGGTATGCCATTTCTCTATTTTTTCATTTTTTGAACAAAATGGAAAAAACGAAAAAATGGTTCGAATAAATATCATTTTTTCATTTTTCTGTTTTTCTATTTTTTGGGAAAAACGGAAAAAATAGAAAAATGATCTAGGACTCGGAGATTATTTTATTTTTCTCATTTTCTAACAATAGGAAAAAAATTAAAAATAGCAAAATACCTCTTTTAGCCGTTTACAGTATTTTTTGTATTTTTGAAGCGGACTTCAAAATTAGAAAAATAAAAAAAATGATCAATTTTCCTCACCATTTTCTTTTTTTCTATTTTTGTCTGTACTTTAAAATATGTAAATATAATAAGGATAAGTAATATTTCCTTTTTCCCTTTTTGTTGGAAAAATGGAAAATTAGATTGGCCGAAGTGTGCACGGACCTGGGAGGCTCCTCCGCAAAGGGTTACCTTTTTTAGGCTTTAGATACATGTATAAGAAAGGGTAGTAATTTCACTGGTTTAAGTATATTAAAGGGTAGGGAAATCTGTCATTTGGGTCTGTTAAAGGGCCCAATAGGGCTAATAGATGAATGATATGGCTTTAAAAAGTCGAGAAAACGTTCTGTTTTTAAGATAGCCTGGCAGAGACCCTCTATTTCCTTTTCAAAGCCCGTCGAGCGCGGGTGATAAAAAATAAACCGCAGGGGATTTACTGACCACCAGTACAAAGGGGTAGGAACGAAAAGAAAAATAAAGCAATGTCTGTGTACAGGCTATTTTTGAGATTGATTTCTATGTAAAAAAACAGTGTATTGATTTACAGCAGTCGATCGTCCAAAGGGATACAATGTTCTAAACAAGGTATGCGGAAGGGGCAACATTTGTCACTGGTCCGTGCACACTTCGGCCAATCTAATTTTCTATTTTTCCAACAAAAACGGAAAAAGGAAATATTACTTATCCTTATCATATTTGCATATTTTAAAGTACAGAAAAAAAAGAGAAAAAAAGAAAATGGTCAGGAAAATCGATCATTTTTTCATTTTTCTAATTTTGAAGTTAAATTCAAAAATACAAAAAATACTGTTAACGGCTAAAAGCGATATTTTGCTATTTTTATTTTCTTGATATTGTTAGAAAAGTGAGAAAAATAAAATAATCTCCGAGTCCTAGATCATTTTTCTATTTTTCCGTTTTTCCCTAAAAATTGAAAAACAGAAAAATGAAAAAATGATATTTACTCGAACCATTTTTTCATTTTTTCCATTTTGTTCAAAAAATGAAAAAATAGAAAAATGGCATACCTATCGCCTAATTTTCCATGACAAGAAAAATGAAAAAAATGACAAGTGTTGCGAATAATTTTTCCGTTTTTTTAATAAATACAAAACAAACAAACAAACAAAAACGGATAATTTTTCATCTTTTGTTGACAAATCATGAACATTTACCAACAAAGAAAAGGCAAACCTAATCCACTTTAGACTCACTAGTTTTGTTAGACGATTTACCCAGGGTCGGCGGAGACGTGGGATGGGAAGGGTGGGTGGGGGTGCTTTAGCTCTCGGAATGCGAAAGTAGTTTCATTCACGTTTGGATTTGATTAGCTGATTCCTTTACTTCATTACTTAGGACTCACTCTGTGACCCGCTCTAACACTGCGTCACCATAAAGTGTTCCTTTTCCATTCAAACTGTAGAACGTTTCCCCATACTTGTCGCATGGGTTTCCCGACATTAGCGATCTTTGCTCTCGTCTTTCCAGGGCTGAGTTGTTTAAAAGGTGGACAACGCTATCCGCTGGATAAATAACTATCCAGTA
>OZ037776.1:26170200-26195200 GCA_964035525.1 Porites cylindrica | reverse complement strand
CAGGACACTTTGCAATAAAATTATCCGTTGCATAAGTCAAGAGGCTAAACAGGTACAACAGTTTTCTACTCAGCTTAAAACAACAACAACAACAACAACAAAACATAACACTGTGTCATTATAAAGCCAACAAACTAACGCGGCCACTTCTTCCGTGATCCACGACGATGACAATGGAAAGAACAAACCACGACCGATACGATGCATGGGTAAGAGTCACTTAATTCTTATGTTAATGTTAACAGCCTTGAACAGTGACTAAAACTTACCGTGACTGTTTGGTTTGATGTAAGTGCTTCAGGTCCGCTGTAAATCATAGCTCCTCGGTCACAAACGAGGAGTTCCCTCATCTTTCGTAGCGCCGATGAACTGTAGTAAGTGAGGATGGCGGCATTTAGAAGCGATATTCATTTCTCTTTCAAACAGATTTATGTTATGAGGAGAAAGAATCAACTCATGGATCTGTTTCACTGCTACAGTACAGCCACAATACGTTCCCTCATTGACAATTCCCCATCCTCCCTTCCCAAGGTATTTCTCCGTGATTTGAATTTCGTCCCGGGGAATAACCCAGTCACGTGTTTCCTGGTTCCGCAATTGATTTATAGTTTCCTGTGCTGTTGAAAGACTTAACTGTAGTTCAGAAACTTCTCCTCGGCAATTGGTCAACTGCTGTCCTATCTCCCTCAGTTGCCGCTGCAACTCCACTAGCTGCCTCTGGGAATTTTCTTCACGTTGTTGAAACTCCCTCAGCTGCCTCTGAGAATTTTCTTCACGTTGTCGAAACTCCCTCAGCTGCCACTGAGAATTGTCTTCACGTTGTTGAAACTCCCTCAGCTGCCTTTCTGAATTTTTTTCTCGTTCCTGAAGCTCTCTCAATAGCCGCTGCATATTTTGTTCATGTTGCTCAATATCCGTTAGCTGGCTTTGAGAGTCCTGATACCTTTCTTTAACCACTCTGAGTTAACTTTGTAAATCCTGCTCGCGTTGCTGCATCTCCCGTATCTGTCTCTGGAAGTTTTCCTCACGTCGCTGAAAATCCCTCCACTGACTTTCTATTTCTGAGGTTCGCCTTGGCGAATTTGCTTTGCGTAGATTTTGTTTTTTTTTTCTGAAAAGATAATTCATGATCAAAAACAAAACAAGGCAATCATGAAAATCACCCAAGTAACATGGGCAATCCGATTAAGTGTCACCTAATAAAGAAAAAATAAAAATTTTGACTTCAAAGCTCCTCTCTTGAAACTGAGCGACACATAAGCTTAAGAGATACTGATGAAGAAGATGAAAATCAGAATTTCGTTTCCCTCCGATTGTCACTAAATAATTATGGCTTGCTTGTAAACTCACACAAAATATTGAAGTGTGTGTCCAAGAATAGCCCCTTCTTTGAACGAGCTCTCATTTTTTCGTTCAGATGAACCTTAAATCAGTCGATTTGATATCAAAACGTTTCGACACGTTCCAGTCCGAAATTGAAATCATGCTCGCATTTTTACTCTATCTGCTTATCCCATAGGACGTTGCATCTTTTACCGCACAGCGGAAACAGTTTTTACCAATTGCCAATCTTCCTACTTCTGTTAGTGACATGTCCCCTCCCCACTACTTTATCGGTCTTCCTCTCTCCTTTTCTCATCTTTCTTTCCCTCCAAGATGATCTTTCCCAAGTCCTTATTTCTTTACATTGGCCAAAATACTTCAGCTTTTGTTTCTTAAAAAAGGGTAACTTACGAGTTCAAAAAAACAATACACTAAATCTGGAGTGCAAAGACGTCCGTGATGAGTTTTTAGAAAACCTGAATTTTTCCATATAAATTTTCTGTAATTTTGATACTGTGGAATTACAGAAAATGTATGGGAAAATCAAGCATCAAATATATGAATTCAGGAAGAATTAGCGGGTTTGAATTCCAATACAAAGCTTTGAATTTCCCTCCATCTTGTCCTGATTACCTACGATGCCACTATGAGCGTGAACTCCTCTATACGAGCCCACATCGCTGAGGTCTGCAGTCTTTTGTAACTTCATACTAGATTACACTTTTGTAAGTGCATTTTCTGTTCTGCACGATGAGGACTAACGATGTGCTGCGAGATTTGCCATTGCTATTAAATTTGCATTTGCATGTCAGCATTTGTGATTTGCTCTTTTAATAGTAATAAGCTTATATGTTACATTAAGAAAACTATTTCAGTGAAAACTCTCCTAATATGTGTAATAAACAGTTCACGTCTTAGAAAGTACTTTGTACGCGGTCCTATTCACGACTTGTTTGTGTCAAAAGCCGTCACTGGCTCGTATCTTGCTCGTTCGGGTTTTGACACGAACAGCTCGTGAAAACACTTTCTATGACGTAAACTACATTTTTGATAAGAAAACTACAGTAACTGAGGACGAGTCAGGATCTGAGGGGAAATTTTGGCGGCGGAACCGCCAGCGCGCGAGAAAAATGAGGCGAGGAAGCAATTCGCATCAATGGATTTGTCAATTACAGACTAATGCAGTTGACTCAAAGCTTTCATTTAGTCTTAAATATGATCTGAATTTTTTTTACTCCAAATCACTAGAATAGGGGCCAGCCGGATATCATTGTTGTTCTAGTAGTCTACCCCTCTTGACACTGTTAACAGCGAACAATGTTTTGACGCGAAGATTCCCGGTTGACAAAATTTATAAGCGCTAATATTCTGTCTTGTTATAATTATAACAATTATTCACCGAAGTGGAGGTGGCTAGTAGTGGATATTTTCCACTACTAGCCACCGACACTGAGGTGAATAATTGTTTTAGTATATACTAAAACAGTGAGATAATTGAGGACAAAAATGATGATTTTTTACTCATTTACTGTTGCCAACGATTACACTTTGGGCGCACGATGACCGAACGGCCTCGGTCATCCCTTTTTCTTCGCGACAAATAAAACTTTTGAAGGCGTTTGTATAGCTCTTGCGGGGAAGTTTCTTCAAAAGGAGTTGTGAATTCTTTTGGTATTTAAAATCATTCTGTAAAAAAAGATTATTAAATTTAGTTTTAAGCTTATTTGTGAACAAGTCAACTAAATTAAGTAACGCAAGACTTAAGCTTAATTTGCATTTGTAAACAAAAACCTTTTTCACCGGTTTTATCGATAAATTTAAGTCAAAAAGACAAAGATTTACCTGTTAAAACTTCCAAACCGAACTTCGTCACCTTTTTCATGTATTTTGGGAATAGCTTGCATGATTAGTTGTGAAATTTCTTGGTTTGTTACGGCAGCAAACAGGGAAGGCATTTTGCTCGCAACTTACGCAAGTTTGGCGTCGCTCGCTCGGAGGAACTGGAGCTGAAACCGTGAATAGTGAAGGAGATTCACTGATTGCGTAGCCAATCAGAGCGCGCGAAAAACACTATCCACTGATTTTGTATATACTAAATATGGATATTTCACTCATCAATTATAAATATTTAAGCCCAGCTATCCACACAAATGTACGGGTTTAACCGTACGCTTCTCAATTCAAAAACACTAAACTAACTACTCTAGCCATAAGCTTGAGTTACCTGTTGTTATAAACCTTCGTAAATACAGTAAGTTTAACCTGTATTCGTCTTTTTATTTAAAGACTAAAACCAAAAAAAAAGAAAGATCTGCCTGTTTCCATACATATACCTCTTTATTCCAAAACCAAAACTTAAACAAAATTTTGGAAATTACTTTGAACACTCTCACCTTTGATTGGGACGGACATTTTTTCAATAAAAAGCTGAAGCTCATTTGGATCAGCATTTTTTAGTTGAACAGTTTGTCCTTCGTGACCCCACCAGTCTTTTAGCTCTTTAATTGTAACTGTATCCTTGGTGACCTTCATTGTAGTTTCAGGCATAATTACAAACTGAAAAAAGTAAGGAGAGGTAGTATTGGATTACTTCCTTGAAATACGTACTGTAGTCGATTAATAGAGATAAATCAATACATTTAGAGGTCAATTAACTGCATATTACACCGATATCCGGCAGTATAATCGTCATCTGCGATCAAAGTTCACCTAAAGTGTTGCGCAAAGTACCGCACAGCTTCCTTAGTTTCCTCAACAACATGGCTTAATCACAGTACAGAGTAACCGTTGAATGTTAGTCGTTAACAAACATTGCGCATTTTTTACAAACCTCTATAAAAAGGTGACACTTGGGAAGGTCCCGAAGGTGTCCGCTTAATACCCAGGGGGGGGGGGGGGGGGGGGGTTACTTGGCTAAATGTTTGCTGGGTATGTGCCGCTCGCCTCTCAGATCCCTTACCCAATTATAGTCTATTCTGTGACCAATTATAGACCCCATCTTAGCCACTTTTGGGCAAATAATCACTTTTTCTTTTTATGAATTGAACCATTTTTTAAACTGAATGAAGAGCACTTTACTTTTCACCCACAGTGGAAACATTCTGGGACGTTTGCTAACCGTAAATATAAAGAACCGTCTTACCCCAAAAAATCCCAAAATGTGACACCCCATTCTAGTAACTCTATTGAAATTTCGACCCCTCTATAGTCAATCCAGTTGTGAAAATGCGACCCTATCAAGCGGCACATTCCTACAAGGAAGCCTCTTATAAGGAGGTAACCCTTCCCCCCCCCCCCCCTCCGGGCTTACCTCCTCGCGGAACTTTGTGATAAAGTAACACAATCTTCAAATTATAAATAGCAATCACATGATTTATACGATAACATAACGCAGTTTTTATATCTCACAGCAACCTTATATCCGCTTTCTTGCCAGTTGTTGTAATCTAACGGTCAATCCTTGATATTACCCGATGAGTGTGGTAATCTTTTGGCCACACGAAACAGAGCTGTAGTAATAAAACGATGCACTACCTCTGAAGTCTTGAACCAGTTTATTATAATTGTATTGTTAAATTATATATTTAAAACCCTTTCACTACCAGAGTCATGGATCTATAAAATTCAGCTCTTAAGCACCTGGACGAAACCCCTTTATCAGTACCCTCACATGGTACTATTTGTTTTCAGTATTGGAGGAAATGAAATTTTGACTTCTCTTTGATAACGTTTTGATTTGGCTGATTTTGTCAGTGCACTCTTGGAAGTGAAAGAGGAAAAACATCAATAACTCACCTACCATCTCGTCATGCCCCACTATCCTACTGGCATACAAAATGCGGCAATCGTTGAACATCGCACGATACCAAAGTTGTAACTCTCCTGCTCCATCCTTCTTACCGCGCAATGAAACGGTTCCATGTACAACACAAAGCTGTGTATAGCCCAACTGACTGACCCAATCCATTTTGTTTATTGGAAGTGCACCTCTTCCCCAGGCTCTCATCCTACTGAAAATCGCTGCTGCCGCAAGGACGGTCTTGACTGGATTTGTGCGCTGAGGCGTTTTTCATTTTATTGCGTTTGTTTTTACTTACCATTTTGTGAAAACTCAGACTAGATCAACAAAATGCACATTCTGAATCAAAGTGACTTTTTTCCTGCATGTGTTTAAAATGCTTCGCGCTGGAGCAAAGTTTACATGTTAGTTGACATAGCACCGCCTACTCTGCATACTTCAAACATTGAGAACTTTTTAAAGTAAACTTTAAAAAACACAATGGTCCAAGAAACGAGAAATGGGTTCATAGAAATCATACTCCAAAGAAATTCTGTGACTGAAAACCGATCAGATACCATAAAGGAGTTGCAGCCCACAGGTTTGAAGAATAATCTAGGACAGGGAATTTACCCGCCAACCACAGTTTCTCTTTCATTTTTAAAACGCGTGATGTGACGTCTGGGGTCAGTGATCCTCAGGTATTCTGTTTTGTAGTCAGTGCTCGTTTCGCATAAGTCACGGTGCAAATGGTCTACGGTGCAAGCGAAACAAAAAATACTATATATCCTCGTCTGATGCTTACTGTGTTAGGGAATAAATAATAATAATAATTATAATTTATTACATTTAATATAGCGCTTTAACTATTAAAATATTCTAAAGCGCTTTACAATATGTAAAAGAAAATATATATATATATATATATATAC
Organism: Porites cylindrica; assembly: GCA_964035525.1. Lineage (NCBI taxonomy): Eukaryota > Metazoa > Cnidaria > Anthozoa > Scleractinia > Poritidae > Porites > Porites cylindrica. The sequence goes on along the minus strand of OZ037776.1, from coordinate 26,189,167 downwards.
AATAAATGGACAAAAATAATAATAGTAATAAGAATATAAAATTACAAATTAAAAGCTTTCTTAAAAAGATAAGTCTTCAACTGTATACTTTAAAAGAGTCAATGCTCCTACAGTTTCTAAGGCTAGATGGCAAAGCATTCCATACTGTTGGTCCAGCATTGAAAAAGGCTCGATCGCCAAAAGTCAGTTCCGTGTCACCTTAGGGACTACATGCAATGTTTCATAATCAGACCGCAGGCTGTATCTAGTTCTACGCTTTACAACAAGTAGTTCAGATAAATATTGTGGCGCCAGGCCGTTCAACGTTTTAAAAACTAAAAGAGCAACCTTAAGTTTACTCTAAATTTCACTGGCAACCAATGAAGTTCCCTAAGTACCGGAGTAATATGGGCAAACTTAGGAATTAAGCATGTAACCCGAGCCGCCGCATTAAGAACTTTTTGAAGTCGGTCATATTGATATTGCGGAAGCTTATACAAAGGAGCGTTGCAATAATCTAAAAGTGATGTAACAAACGCATGACTTACACACTTTGTTGATTCTGCAGACAGATATTTCCTAATTTGCCTAATATTATAAAGCCCCCTAAATGCCTTACTACACACCTTTCCTATATGAATATTCATAGACATATGGTTATCAAACCATGTGCCAAGGTTTCTAACATGCTTAAGGGGCTGAATGTCACAGTAACCAACTTAGCAACAGTATTTGAGTTAAAGATCATCATTTTTGTGCTCAATTATCTCACTGTTTTAGTATATACTAAAACAATTATTCACCTCAGTGTCGGTGGCTAGTGGGGGATATTTACTTCCGGTTCTTCATCGTGCACCTGACTACTTGTGTGTCTGCTGTAATTACACAGAATAGTTGTTCACATTAGATTTTAGAGCACTCGTTTCCATGCGATAGAAAGGAGCAGCTATGTATTTACTTCCGCTTCTTAATTGTGTTCTTGACTACCTGTGCGTCTGCTGTGATGACACAGAGTAGTTGTTTACATTAGGTTCAAGAGCAATCGTTTGCATGCGCTTATTAAAGAGCAGCAGCTATGTATTTACTTGCGGTTCCAAAGCGTGCGCCTGACTACCTGTGTGTCTTATGTGATTACACAGAATAGTTGTTTACAATAGGTTTTAGAGCGCTCGTTTCCATGCGCTTAATAACAGCACCAGCAGTTATGTATTTACTTCCGGTTCTTAATTGTGTTCTTGACTACCTGTGTGTCTGCTGTAATTACACCGAGCAATTACTTTGCATTGGTTTTACATTGTTTGTTTCCCGCGATTCACAGTAGCGACAACTACTCATTTACTCCCGGCTCTAATTGTTTCACGTGACTGCCTGTGTCTGCTTTGCAATACTGAATTGGTTTGTACAATACTTGTTTCTCGCGGTTAGAAGCAAAAGGAGCAAAGTATTTAATTGCCGCTTTTGCCTGTTGTGATTCATACAACGAAATAACCGCCAGGCACGTCGTTAACATAACAATAATAACAATAATAAGCAGGTTGTTAAAATAGTAGAACTTCTTCGACGGCGATGGTGAGGTGGCTGGTGGAAAATCGTTATAATTCGGGGGAAGAATCTGTAAAAACAGAGAGCAACATTTTCAGTTAATACATGACTGTACAGTACTGAATGCGAAATAGGCTATTAAGGACTGGGAGCGAGGAAAGTCGAAGGTGTGGAGAGGGTTTGGTTCAAATAACAGAGAAGGTACACTTGTATGAGGAAAGTACGCACTGTGCAGCGCGGTACTAATTTCTGACAGCCTCTATAAAAATAGGGCCATGTGTCGTAAACAAATTGCGTTACTTCTGTTCGCCACCAAATTTGGCCCACAAGAAGTATATAGTTTAAACCAGTTACAGGGCTAGTTTCAGTCCCCAACTGTTGATACGATGTTTTGAAAACTGGCAAAAAGGGCGTAATCATTCCCAGTCTTCTGTTTTCGCTAGCGCGGTTTTGTAGCTCACCGGAAGTAAAATTTCACGTTTTTGGCAGGTTAAAACACGGGGAAGAAAAATCGCTATCGAAAAAATTTTTTTGCTTTCCTTATCAAAACACTGTATAGATTCTATCAAGCAAATAGAAACATTTCTGTCATATACACTTTAAATCCCTCTAATGACATAGTAAAAAATAAAATCTGAATTATACCACATGGTTAAAAAAACATTTGAATTAAGGACGCATTTGCGGGATCTTTCACGTTTGAAAATACAGCAGTTTCCCGCGTGTTGTTTCCTATTTATGAATAATAAAGATAAGTCATATAGTTTCTGTGAAAGTACGGCACTCACTCTATTAAAGTTCGGTGTCATGATCCTTTGAATCTTTTTTCCTTGAAGACCGAAAGTCAGTTAGAAATATCATTTTCACACTTGCTTGCGGGATCTTTCGGAATCTTTGCGGGTCAAATTCGTGTTTCTCAGTTTTCTCAGAATTTAGGCGCTCCAGAAGAAAAGGTACATCAAATTTCTTCTATACTTAGAAGCTTTTTGTAGTCAGAAAACAAGCGAAATATTTTTTTTTAATTCCTGCCATCGAATGCTCGATATTTTCTGACTGTAGCCCTTAAAAATGTCTTCAAATAGATTCAAAACCGCAGATGGTAAATAAACTCATTCCTACCTTTGCAGCCAATTCCCACATTCTCAACCGAGATGACAAATGAATCAGACATTCTCTATCAAAGCGAGCTGGGTTCGAATCATGAGCTTCTAAAAGACACTTCATTACTGCATAAACAAAAAGAAAAGTAGAAAAACATGAGCAATGAAAGTGGTCTATAGATGTGCAAAACTAAACTAAATGACGTAAACCGGGGCACTCAAATGGTCGAATCCTGGCACCATGGACGAAATCATGGCGGTAGTGCTTTCGCAGGGTTTCTACAGTTTTAAGCTTTTCACACAAAGAAAATGAACTTTGAATCCGGCCGTCTTGCTATGCGCGTTTCACTGTACTGTTAACGTGTATAATTCAGAGAACGGGAGTCCAATTTCCATCGCTTTGGAAGGCTTTTTTCTCAAAGTTGGGGACAATGTATCAATGAGCTTGAGTTTCAGGGGATTCTATGGCACTGTAATTTACCCTTCATTTCAGAGTTAGGGAACTATGACAATGTTTTAGGTCAATGCTGTGTTGAAGTCATTACTTAGTGTCTTTGACTATACGGAAAATGCTGTTACAACATTGTTCCAACATTGCAACGATGTGTTGCCCTAAAAATCGTCTTTGCGAATCGTCCCGTGTAACACTACCTTTATACAGAAGATATCAACCACATTTCATCAGAGAAAACTAACCGTAATTATTTTTTGGTGAATTTTGCAGGCATAGCATAAAAATTTGAGAAAGGTTGACCCAACTTGTCAAGTTTCAAGCCATTTCCATCCTTGCCATTCGTAGCGACAGACGAAAAGAAAAAGTTCTGATGCCTATTATTTAAGCAATAGACCACACTTTCTACGGGTTTACCGACGTGATAACCCACGCGGGATGTTGTTTAATTTTTACAAGCTTTTCGAGTGTTCTCCCAACATCCCAAGCGGGTTATCACGCCGGTAAACCCATAGAAAGTGTGGTCTATTGCTTTTATAAAATAACTTTTAGTAGAATGGAGTCTTTTAGGTAAAAAATATGGTTTTAGTACCGTGATCAAGTCATGTCTTCTCTCTAAAGTCATCATAAGCCAATCATGACTCACGATTTAACAGCACTGAACTTTCTCAAAACTCAGTTCAGTCAAACAACAAACAGCAGCACTTCAAAACACGAGTTTTTGCACTCATTACATGATAACTTATGAAAGCTGTTTTACAGGAAAAGTCAACACATATACATGCGAACGTACAATGGAAGAATACGTTCATGGTTTGTTTACTACAGAAGTAGAAATTAATTGAACATCAGACTGTACGCAGCTGTATTTTGTAGAGTCGATCCGTAAGAATTTCGTGCTTACAGACGGAACTGGCAGCTATTGTAATGGAGGACTTCATTCACTTTTTACAAGCCGCAGTGGTTTAAGATCTGTTTTCTGGACTTTATTATGGTCAAGAAATGCTGCGGTAACGACGTGGCTGCATTTGCGAAGTTGTCGCATGTAACTTTATATGCACGTATAGCGACCGAAGGAAATATAGCTAAATATGTCAGTGGTGGAGAAAGGTTTCTTTGCCGTAGCCACATATTGGCGTTAATATTTGTCGATTTGTGAAGTCAGGTGGTTTGAGGTAGGTTATGGCATCGATATCACCGAATAATTTGTGCAAATGTTGGAAAAAACCAGCCCTAAACTGTGACATCTTTCATAATCGTTGGCTGCTTGTTTACAACCTACAGCGGCCGATTTTGTACCATATCTTGATCAGAGATCTCTTTTTGGAACAATTTCTTTCATTAAGGAATTTAATTTTGACATAAAATAAATCAAGACTGCTAAAACTATCCGTTTTGCTTTGGTGCTGGTTGGCACATGGTTAAGTTTTCCTAGAGACTTTCTACACCAGAAATTCACACAGTTGTTGTCTTTCTCTGCGATTTGGCATCGTCGTGAAATGTAAACTACTTTCCAGCTTTGTACTTTATACCTTCTAAAGCTATGGCAGTAGCGAATTGTGACGCTTAGTAATAAAATGTGGAAACCAACGCTTTTAATCATGATATTAAGAAGGACTGGGTAAGTAACTTGTTCTGTTTTTTCAGCCTTTCTAAAATCGTTGTTTGCAGATCAATAGCCGGTTTTGTTTATGGCTCGTGGTCCGGATGCCTTTTTGTATGGGTTTACCGGTATAATAAACCATAGGTTTTTTACCAATCAGATCACGCGTCCTATCTCAGTTATTTTATAAATCGTCTTCAATGGCAAAACTGGACCATAAGTTTCGGAATTCAACAGATGCGAAGATACGTTTGATATTTTGAAAAAGATAGCAAAGAGCGTGGTATAGCCCTTTGTGGGCTTGTTGACATGGAGGTGGGGGACCCCAGGTAGGTGAGGTAACCTGCTTCGGTGGGGTAACCCGACTGTCCATATCATCTCTCATTTTAATTTGATCACGTTTACATGATAGTAGTAGTACCCCACCTCCATGTAAGCAGGCCCTAAGTTTGTTTGCAATCCTATTTATTTTTACCTTTTCCTTTTCCAAAAGGGATATCTGAACAGTGCCGTTTGACATCATTAGCACATGCCTTATATAACACAGGGTCCGCTTGGATGTCTGTGCGACCCTCTCTCATTTGACGAACTATTTCCTACAAAATAATCAGAACAAAAATTGGGCTCCAGATTTTAAGGCCTAACATGCTACAAAATCCTCTTTAGAGGTAAGCAGGAGTTACGCTCCTACGATGTTAGTCCAAAATTTTCCAAAGAAACACGTTGCTAACTTGCGTGGCAGGCGTCAAAAGAGACAAACGCTGGGGGTGGGGGTAAGGGAGGAAGTAAAAGCCACGTAGGTTACACATTGCCAGTCCACATTCTGGATTACAGCCAAACCCCGCTTGACTAACACCGCTTAATACGGACAGTTTTCATTCTTTCCGAGAGTTTTCTTTGTCCCTGGGGGATAGAAAGCCCTTACATTCTTTATAAATTCAATCCGCTTTATATGGACACCCAGTTACTACGGACACTTTCTATGGTCCCTCAGTGTCCGTATTAATCTGGTTTGACTGCGCAGACAGTGATCATTGAGCATTAACAGCGTCAGATGGGAGACTGTTCTATACAGGTATGCAGCGGGTAAAAGAGCAGTACCCACCTTCTACTCGAAAATAAGCGCTGAAGAACATGATTAATTAATGCACCCTTCACTGGAAATCTACCAAAAAAACTTTAAATTGTGCCTTGCGAGTTTCATGCCGGGGTTCGGGAACTAAAAGCCGAAATTATCATTACGTATTTTTTGGCGTTGCAAAAACTCTTCCAGGTTAGAAATTGTGTTTAGGTTTGGGTATTCAATATTTTTATCACATGATTTGGTGTCATCAAATAAGCGACCGATAGAAACCTTGGCACACACAGGAACCAAACTTTTCTTGTGATGCACTGCAAACGTACAGTAACCAAAGTTTATTATATGGTTACAATAGTACGCGCGCTCTGATTGGCTGCCTCCTTGTAATGACCGGGCATTATGTTCTGCAATGACTGGGCATTACTACCTAGGTGTCCAAGCCTTATACAATCTGTGTTTAACTTGATAGTGGACATCCATTGAGGGCATCCACTGACTAGTGCCAAATGAATGTATCGCGGGCTCAAGTGTACAACTTATTCTGGTGACGTCAGGGATACCAGTACCAAAGCATGTCAAAAGTTACATTCATAATTGCAAATGCAGTAATCGAAAATACTGTGGCAATAGCAAATTCAATACGTATTCTGTATACAGTGCTGTTCTATACAACTGTAAAAATTGATAATTAGAAACGAAAGGCGTAATTCAGACTGTTCCATTGTCCATTAATGAATAGCATCATTGACCATGGGGTGTTAAAAATGACGTCATCATTGTGACCTCTCTAATACGGACACCTCTCTAATACGGACACTTCGCTCTGTCCCTTCGGCGTCCATATTAGGGAGGTTCGACTGTAAATAACTTATTAACCTCGTCCGTTTGGTCATTACAGGGAAATTTCAGATCTCGACCTTGAAACTTGTTTACAAATTTCCATTTTTCCTGACTTGGCAATCTTTATTTTCTAAACCAAGTCTGGAAAACTGGTTTACACATTTCAAGACTTTTTCAAGAATTCAAGACTTTGTGCGATCGATACAAATGGATCGATCGATCTTATACTGGCTACGTTGTAAAGGAAGACTTACCACTCGACAATTCTTCGTTGCTACTGATCCTAAATGCGACTTCAGACATTCTTCTACTGCAGATGGTGGCGAACCAGCACAAAACTTTTTGATCTGGCCGGGAAAAATTTACTGCAATGTAACACGTGATGCAATGCAAACGCGTAACTCCATCAAAGACAGGCTAAGTGCCTGCATCAATGAAGCCATGCTACCCGTTTAAAGTACACTTGCCCAATAAGATGGCTGAGCAAAAAAGACGGCGAACCTTGCGTGACAAGCCTGACAATAACTATGTTTAAAAAGATTTTCCGTTAAACTTTGGCTTCCTTTAAACACAGATTATTTTGTACGTAAGACAGAACACGGTAATGTTAAGAGAAGATCACGACTAAACACCCAAGCAAAGCCGACTGACAAATACAAGCGTTCTGCCGCCCTCTTGCGCAACCCCCTTATGTGAGAGCTGGAACGCGGCGATGCACTTATCGCATTGACCGAAAATTGTAAATGAAAATGGTTTGATGCCGTCAAGACAGTTGGTTTCTGATGGGGTGGTGAGAATTACCGTACACAGACAGTACCCACCACTAAAGTCTTGTGGTGTATTATCACACCTGCCTTCAAAGAATTGAATAGGTGTGATCTCCCCCTATCACAAGTAAAAAAATAGGTGTATTTTAAGATTTGAATTTGCTGCAAGCAGACAAAAATCTTCCCCCAAATTCTCACTGTAAAATCAGTGTCAATCAGGCTCATCAAATGTCCCCTTTGGTGAAAATACTGTAGTTTCCTTTGAACTCATTATCATATATTTCCAGACCCAGAAACAAAGAAAAATAAAATTTACACCAAAGATGAAATTAAACCATGACATATACCCCCCCCCCCCTCCATTAACTTATGATCACCACAACGGTTTCTTGAAGAAGCTCACGCCATTGTTCGCAACACCAGGTAGCTAATCACTATCTATCACATAACAGTACACACTAAGTCGTTTACCATTTGTTAAAGGCTAGTTACACACCTCTACTTTACACTCCTCTACAAGTCTTGTATCCAGTCTGAAGTCTTTTGCAGCTTGGCGAATGAGTCGTTTAGTGTATTCTTGACACTCTTCAGACAGGCGCTATAATGAATCAAACAGTAACTATGTTCATCGAATGTTTCTTATACCAGCCAATACCCAGACAAATTATTTTTTTCTGAAGTTACCAGCTCATCAAACACACTTGGAATGCTGGGATAGCACTTTACCCATAACCCACGCGGTTTCTTTGATCATTTATGATTGATAAACTAAAATAGTATCGATTTATTTCCCGCATCTCGCCCCAGTAAGCATACAATGAAAAGACCTTAGGGCCAATAATACAACTAAATATAAGACGCGTCCTACACAAGGCTTCTTAGCATGAAATAACACAATAACAATACAATAACAAGTTCATCTCCAGCATTGCACACATTGAAAGGCCAGGATACTGGTAGACTGCGAGCAGTCTCTCTTTTTCTTCAGATTTAGTAAGGGGAGTGCACGGGCGCGCGAGCGATGAGCGGCGAAGCCGCGAGAGAGACGGGAGAAACGAGGGCGGCAGCCCGAGAAGAAAAACCGATGCACTACAGGACATCGCGCTATAGAACAAAGATTCGTTACATTGAATATCAAGAAAGAAAAAACAAACAAACAAACAAATCGGCGCCCAAAGAATGATCTTGAGTGACTTGCAGCGTTGGCTTAGATTTAGTTAAGCTACAATTAGGATATGTAGAACACTATCCCTTGAAAATTTAACATCCTGCAAACAAGAACTAGGCCTCGGGTGATCACATTCAAAACATAAAGCGCAGGAAACAAGAATCGCCGAAAGGCGATTTTTAACTGGGCTGCAAAGGGGCTATTTTTTTCCGAAGGGGGGGGGGGGGGGGGTGGCTATACACACTCAGGCTACCACAAAACCTTGTCGCCGACCATTGCATGCGACAGAATCTCATGTGAGGCTGAAACATAAACTCATTCAGAACATTGTACCCTTCTGAAAGACTTTCGTAACCAAAGAAAAAGAGTACCATTTTTAAGTGGGGGCTGTATAATGTTATAATATTGTAATTTTCACGCCCTGTGTTGGATTTCATTGGCACGTGCTGCTAGACTCATTATATATTCAGTTTTGTTTGTACCTTCGGTGCACTTGATAGAGATTAAAATGTCTGTTCAGTAACCGCTTGAACGTGTGGTTCGCTGTGTTATTACATATAATAACTATTAAATTCCACCATTATGAATAAAAATAAACAAGTTAGCCATTAATTCTAAGCAGGAAACGATTTGCATTATTTTCACGCACCCCTTCCCCAATCCCTCTGTGCCCCAAAATATAGTGTGACAGTATAACGTGGCTAATTTGACGTAACCGGAAATTCCAAAAATTGTTGTCGTTCTACGAGCATAAAGTGCGACGGACGGAGCTGATTTACACTAGACAGAAATATTGTATTGTATGAAAACCAGAAGTATACTAAAACAGACAGCCAACTGCCCATTGATCCCGCCTGATCCAGGGGCCTCTGCCTGCACTGAGACTTTGCTGCGCTTTTCACAAACAGGCGAACTCTAAACTTCACAATTGTGTTTTTCGCTGCCGTCAATCATAATAACGATCACAAGCGACGAACCTTGAAACAGAGAAACACAAAACGGATCGAAATCCCCAAATCACAAACCATGACCTTTTGAACCCGTGAAGTAAAGTTTTGTTTCCTAAGAGGTCCCTTAAGATATGATGATTGACAGCAGCGAAAAACGCAATCGTCGGTTGGCTTCTGAACTTCAGAATTCGCATGTTTGTGAAAAGTGCAGTAAATAGACGATCCTAATTTGCGGTCTACAGTCTACATGAAAACGCACTTTTTTTTCCACAACATAAAAAATATTCAGTTTTAAGATTTTCCTCTTGGTATTTTTCTCTAACTTAAAGGAATAAAATCCTTTGCATTTTGTGACCTAAAAAAGTCTAAAGTTTTCTCGCTCGCATGTTGCTTTCATCAGCACGCACTTCAAACAATGTATTTTACCTGATACCGATATGAGTTAAAATTCGCTCGAGTTCATTGTTTGTCTCACCCATGACTAACTTTTCTTCATGGACGATAATTATGCCGCTTTATAACTCCTCCGAAGTTTTTGTGCCAGCTAAACAATATGGAATCACTATTCACAGTCCTTGGATATTAAAAAGACTGAACGTGACGCACTATTGCGACTTTGCTTACTTCTGATCACATCTTCACGCGAAGTCTCTCTTTTCAAGCGATTCATCTCAATGCACAATAATTGACCCTTATATTAGTTAAAACCCTATGGTTCATTTATATTAATGCTGTTTTTGCCCCTCACATTCACTGTGTTCGTTCGTATTCAGAACACCTTTAGGAAAATAAAGGTCATATAAGTCACGTGTATTATGTTTCGAGATAAATGGATTATACGCTTTTTTAAGTTTCCATTTTGCGGTGACTTCAGTTTACATCTCCATAAAATGGTAGAAGAAATATCAAGAAACATCACGAGAGCTGAAAATTTTCAAAGGCATGTTTCTGGAACTCGCTAATGCTGACATCAATATGGCGTGCTTGCTGAATGGGCGAAAACACAGAATTGTGATCACAAGATCATGTACAAATTTAATGATAAAAGCTTAGCAAGATACAGATACAAACAAAAGCAAACCCCCTGAAACCTCCACGTGGGCTACACTTGTATGCTCTACTCAGTCATCAAACCTTGTCAGTTAATAGCTCCTATTTTCCTCAAGTCAAGCCTTGAACTTGTGTGCGAAATTCTCAGAGTTCCTATTTTAGTCCGAGTCTTCTTTATCCTCAGTATCCGAAATTTAGACCTCCAAATTAAATAGAAAGAAATATTTAAAGGAAAAGCCAGTCTTCTAACATGGCAAAGTTGTCACGTCCCTCGCACATGGACGTGCGTAACATCAGGATTCATCTGACATTCATCCACATCGGCAACTGAGTTGTTCGCTTCACTGACTACGACAGCTTACAATCAAGTCTTCAGCCATAGTGTCGTCAACTGGTGAAATAGTTTGCTCATAAATTGTGCTTCTTAAGAGGCCCTGCGCCTAAGAAACGACCGATGATTTCCGGCTAAAAAATAAAATCGGCCGATTTTTATCTCCCAAGTAGAAGTTACCGAATACTATTCAAAAATGAATTTCTTTTGTTTCGGTTTCGCTTTAAACCAAAAATATCGAGCCGCAAACTTTTTCCGTCTGATAGCAGCAAAATCAGGCCCAAAATAAGCCCTCGCAAAAACGGTTCAGAAATCACTATCGCAACGCAAAATAGCGAGAAAACCACACAGTGATGAAGAAAAAGGCCTTTTAATGCAATATCATTCGATAAACATCGAAAAACTGCCGAAGGGAATAAAAAATAAATTTTCAAATATTGCATATTAAATTAGATGGAGCGTTGGAGTTGATTTTAAAATAATAATTTCTCAAAATTCCAACGCTGCTGAAAGCAATCACAGTGATGAATCAGACATCGGAGAGATATACATCACGTTTTCGGAAAAACATTTTTCGGCCAAAGTATGCTGACGTTGTAAAAACCGTTCAAAGTTACCGTATTTACCGTTAAGTTGCCACTTCGACGAAATACTTCTCTGTTGCCAATATGGCCAAGGATAGCGTGGTAAACGCCACTTTAAGCCTTGCTAGGCGCTCAAAACCATTCTAAATAGAAGTATATAGAATTAAAAGAGAAAGGAAAATGAAAGATTCGCAGAAAAAGAGAATAACTCGAAATTACCATCTGCTAAGGAGAGTTGAATCTTGGAAATGTTGTCGCGTGACAGCGTTCATTTGTCTGCAGCGGGATCCAAACAAATACGTGAAATATAAGTTAAAAAAAAAAAAAAAAAAGTCTTTCTATCACCAGAAATCGTAAAGTGAAACAGTTTTATGTTTTTCCTATTAATGATGATGAATTCAGCCTCAGCTAGTCTCCAAATACTTTGAATGTGGGCACGGGCGGCCCAGACGTAGTATGTGTCACTGAATTAATGAATTAATCATAACTATAACAAAATTGTCAAATCTGATTGGCTCTCAACTGCCCTGATTTCAGCCTTAATTGGACAGTTTAATACGACAGTAAGCGTCATGCCTAAGTAATTGGATAGTACGCGCCATCACGCGCGCGCTTAAATGGCTTTTTTTTTCACTGCTAGCAAAACAAAATTTCGAATTTCTTGTGTTTTGATTTAAAAAATAGCCTATTATGTCACAAATTTTGTTAAAGTTATGATTAATTGGTAACAGAACTTCGTGTCGTCCAATTCGGTCTGTAATCATACTCGTGATTAAACAAATCGGACTCCCGCTACGCGGTCGTCCGATTTTGTTAATCACTCGTATGATTACAGACCGAATTGGACTCCACTCAGTCCTGTTACCATTACATATTAATATTCACATGGACATATTAATGCGATGAGTCGTCGAAACTCCCATGGACTAAAATAGTCTAAAAGTCAAAATAAGTCGACTGAACGAAGGTTCGCTGCGTTAGTTTTGACCAGAAAACAAAAGGCGATCGCGGGACCGTCCGTAAGTTTTCAACAGGGCAGCCCTGGTTTTCAAGTTCGAATTCTTCTAACATTCGCTGTCTCAGCTGCTGTCACATTGTTCGTCCAGCCGCTTGCATAGGTTCTTGACTCTACCAGACTTATTTGCTTAGATTAACAACGTCTTACTCCATAATATTTTGTCCAAACTGGTGAAGGAGGACGAGAATTTTCCGCCCAGGAAAAAGGCAAAATCTAGCCCCCGCTATGCAGCTGAATAGAAGATACAGCTGAAGATATCGTAAAGTAAAATTTATGTGCGCGACATCTTTTTTTATTATTATTATTATTCTCAAAACTCAGGGGCACCCAACGATGAAAACACATTTAAGGCTGTCCAGAGTACTTTTGACCGAAAAATGCATTCTAAACAGCGCTTACATCAATTTAGCCAGGAGGGCTAAAAGCGAAGCTAAAGATTTATAGTTTGCTCATACTAAATATAAAATATATCGTGTAATGCTAAGCGGAGAAGGCAACGAGACAGGGCCACCCAACGACTGTTTCCTCAAATACTTTCAATTGAAAACACTTTTGTAGCTATTCATAAAGTATTTTTAGCTCTATAGAAATGCATTCTAAGTGGCGCTATAAAATTTGCATCTCAGTGTTCGGCCGTTCTAGAGGAACTTGAGTCTTTTCGAAATTACGAGGAATTCAGAATTATTTTCCCGAAAATTTTAGATGCAATTTAACGTATTACGAAGGAGATAATTTTTCAGATACCTTCTTTCATCACATTTTTGAATCCGAAAATTTTAGGATTCCATTTTACTCTCTACGAAAAATAGCCTAACCCGGTGAGTGAAATGTGAAAAACTGAAAATTGGATGCCCTTGACCAGAACTGTGAAAAACAACAATAGGTCTAATTGCAGCACACTTACTTGTACATTTCCTTGCCGTTGATTTGCATGACTGCAACGTGAAACGTCCAGAAAACTTTCTGGATTTCACTTTTTATGGAGAAAATGTGGTACATGTTCTTGTTCACTTTTTCCACTGCCGCTCATTTTTTTAGCTCCGCTATAAGATTCGTATCTGATCGGTGCTCCTAGGGCAAATTGGATCTTTTTAAAAATTACAAGGGCTTCAATATTATTTTCCCGGTTGATTGACCTAGAAGCAATGGTACCATCCCTCCCATTACATAGCAAGTGCTGCATTGTTGCGCGAACGCGGTCGCTAAGGTTGAATATTCACGTCGCGTATTAACCCTTCTCGTTTGCGGCCATATCGAAGCGTAAAGGTCAACAGTGTTTGTTGATGAGCGAGCAATTATTGTGCAGTTGCGATGGGTTTTGTGGAGCAAGCGAGCCAGAAGCAGGAGCACACGTTACCTGCAGATTAGCCGATGGTTATTTGGAGCGGATTCGTCGATTATTCTCGAATTTATAGCGCTTCGTGTGAAGGCGCGTGGAGATGGTCTGTTTGTTTTGTAGCCAGCCTTTAATTCTTCTTTAGTGGATAGTACCTACAATTGCAAAACTCAACAAAATGCCACTTAAACCGGCCAGGAAAGACAAGGATACGTTCAGTTGAAGGTATCTTAGCTTTGTTTTGTTATATTTTGACTTTTGGAATATTTTAGGCCATGGGAGTTTCGACGACTCATCGCATTAATTTGACGAAGTTGGAGAGCAACGCCATGCTAGGGGGGACATTGGTAGGTACCCAATACCGAAAATAAATGCGGTATCGGTATTTCGTCGATTTTTGACACGGTATTTCGGTATTTACCAATTTTTCTCACGGTATTGCGGTATTTAATCAATTTAATTTAATTTTGCGAGGAAACGTGAGACGACCTCGAACTGATCGGTACAACGAACGAAAAAGATACCCTACCAATTTCATCACAGATTATCTGTCAGAATTGTGTAATGGTAATCATTTCCCATTGATCTAAAGTCTTAAAAATACTGACATGCATTAAACTAGCCTGCGTAGCAGGCGCTTGGAAGTAGTGGGCGCGAGAAAGAACGGGCGCGCGCGAGGGAAACACGCGAGGGGTCATCCAAACATCTGCTACGCAGGCTAGCATTAAACAGGAGAGGGCAATGAACAGTACCGCAATACCGTGATCTTCTTTTACCGAAGACCGTTAACCAAAAGGAAGAAATACCGCATACCGCAGGGCTAAATGATACCGCAATACGTACCCCACTTTAAAATCCAAATTACCGAAATACCGCTTGAAAAAAAGCTCAATACCGTAAGCCCCTCCATGCTGTTGAAGAGGTGGTAGAATATTTGGGCTTAAAATATCCAAATATATTTGATGTTTACAATCTTTGTCATAATTATCACAGCAACAAACTTTCATCTTTCAATGTTAGTGTTGAAAGACATGTGCGGGTATTTCGAAATACCTTACAAATCTACAGATCTAAAAAGAGACCTTTTAGCCAAGGTTTCAGTGCAAAGTGACTGAGTGCAGCAAAAAATAATTTCATCCTGTAACTTTCCTCCGCAAGAGTTTGAGTGCATGGTATGCTGTCCAATCGGTAATGTGACAAGTTGTGCGTTGTGCATTGGTTATCATCTAAATATCATAAATATTATAGTGGAAACAAATTATGAAGAATATTATTAAATGAAGTTGCAAAATGAGTGAGGCACTTTCATCGAATTAAAAGTCCTACCGGTCTCCTATATTTTTTATGATGTCCTCCCCAATATTTGGGTGACCCTATACCTAATACTCTAAAACACGGAATTTACAGAATATTCTGTATTTGATTTGAACTGGACTGACGAAAAAGCAGAGGCAATATTAAAAATTCAATTTTCGTACTGCCTTAAGCCACACTATAGACCTTATGACGGTTTTGAAAGCCATCTTGACGGGTGAAGGGTCCGGTATCACGGGAATCTAATGTCGGATATCTTTCATAAAACGGCTGTTCTAAAAAAAGAGAATTGTAAACTTAAGCTTGACAGGATTGTACTACCAATTAATGGGGGCCGCACCTGTGCCTAAATTTGTCCGCTCGCTTGCTTTAGATTTTCCAGAGTCTTCAAAGCCTTCAAAGGAATGATCTCTTTTTCAAATTTTCTGGAGATTGCTCGGCTGGTCGTTCTGGCGGAGATATGTCCAGAAATGCACGCATTGGCGAAAATGGCAGAAATGGCAATTAATCGCCAAAATCGCCAAACTATAAACAAAAATTCAAATGAGATGGCAAAGGGGCCCTTTGCAAAGTGGCGATTTCGGCGAAAATGGCGTATTTGGCGAAAATGGCAGAAATGGCAATTAATCGCCAAAATCGCCAAACTATAAACAAAAATTCAAATGAGATGGCAAAGGGGCCCTTTGCAAAGTGGCGATTTCGGCGAAAATGGCGTATTTGGCGAAAATGGCAGAAATGGCGCTTAATCGCCAAAATCGCCAAACTGTAAACAGAAATTCAAATGAGATGGCAAAGGGGTCCTTTGGAAAGTGGCGATTTCGGCGAAAATGGCGTATTTGGCGAAAATGGCAGAAATGGCAATTAATCGCCAAAATCGCCAAACTATAAACAAAAATTCAAATGAGATGGCAAAGGGGCCCTTTGCAAAGTGGCGATTTCAGCGAAAATGGCGTATTTGGCGAAAATGGCAGAAATGGCAATTAATCGCCAAAATCGCCAAACTATAAACAAAAATTCAAATGAGATGGCAAAGGGGCCCTTTGCAAAGTGGCGATTTCGGCGAAAATGACGTATTTGGCGAAAATGGCAGAAATGGCGCTTAATCGCCAAAATCGCCAAACTGTAAACAGAAATTCAAATGAGATGGCAAAGGGGTCCTTTGGAAAGTGGCGATTTCGGCGAAAATGGCGTATTTGGCGAAAATGGCAGAAATGGCAATTAATCGCCAAAATCGCCAAACTATAAACAAAAATTCAAATGAGATGGCAAAGGGGCCTTTTGCAAAGTGGCGATTTCGGCGAAAATGGCGTATTTGGCGAAAATGGCAGAAATGGCAATTAATCGCCAAAATCGCCAAACTGTAAACAAAAATTCAAATGAGATGGCAAAGGGGCCCTTTGGAAAGTGGCGTATTTGGCGAAAATGGCAGAAATGGCAATTAATCACCAAATCGCCAAACTGTCAACAAAAATTCAAATGAGATGGCAAAGGGGCCCTTTGCAAAGTGGCGATTTCAGCGAAAATGGCGTATTTGGCGAAAATGGCAGAAATGGCAATTGTAATCGCCAAAATCACCAAACTATGAACAAAAATTCAAATGAGATGGCAAAGGGGCCCTTTGGAAAGTGGCGATTTCGGCGAAAATGGCGTATTTGGCGAAAATGGCAGAAATGGCGCTTAATCGCCAAAATCGCCAAACTGTAAACAAAAATTCAAATGAGATGGCAAAGGGGCCCTTTGGAAAGTGAGGATTTTGGCGAAAATGGCGTGCACTAATTCTGTATCTTTTCATCAACCACAAATAAAAAAAAAATATAGAGTGCATGTTGGCCTCGTTCTTAAAACGTGTTTTGGCAGAAATGGCAATTACTCGATGAAATACCTAATTTGTCAAGACAAATTGAAATGACATAGCAAAGGGTCCCTTTTGAAATGGCTATTAATTGCCAAATAGTTAACCACATATTAATATAAAAATGTTTCCAATAGTATAATTGTATACTAATAATGACACTAAGTGTCATTAATCTGTTTTTAATGCTTTTACCTTTAATTGATAACCTCTTGTGATTTGAAATTCGTCCCACACAAGAGTGTTCGGTCGGGAATTACCACTTATAACTAATTTCTTGCTCAATTCAAATCGAATGGCCAACGAGTTGTATTCAATTATCAGTAAATGGTAATCTTCGTAATGTTCATGGCAACTTTCTTACCAAAAAATCCAAGATAGGTATCCTTAATTTTCCAGGCTTGTAGGCATTGTTTGAATAGCGACAGTTCAACATTATATGTTATGAGGAATCCAGGTTGGTTCTTGGCTACGCATTCAGATAATTAGATGGTCCGTATTGCCTTGTATATCCATCCTGTTCGTTATAATGGCGTTCAATCGTACAAGTATATATAAACGAGCTGGTTCATTGCAGTTTCACAGAACATGAACGTATAAGGTTTAGTAGTTGTTATACAGACGCGGCGACCATGTTGAAATAGTCGATTTTGGATAACTACTCTATGTAAGTAGAAACGATTAGTGTCATTCCCAGCCGACTTTGGTGGTCACTCTATGTTTATAGCTCCTCTATGTAAGCAGAACGATTAATGTCGTTCACAGGGACTCTCAGGCAATTGTTAAAATAGAAGGTAAAAAGGCCGGGTGACGTGTTTCGACGAGCATTAGCATTAGCAATTTAATGGAAACATATTGTACTGAGAATTGGTTTGGTGGTCTCAGCGCAAAAAAACAATACATTTTCTAAATTTCTGGCCCCACCTCATAAAGCAATAATGGGACACATTTTTGAAGAACGAGACAAACATGTACACTCTCTTTTTATATATCTAGTTGATGAAAAGATACAGAATTAGTTTGAATGGGATATGTTTTATGAAAGAGACAAACAAGTTATTGCTTTGATCCAATGTTTATGTTCAATAAATGCGGTGAAGTATTGGGCACAAGTGACATTTCGTGCAGGTTTACATAAAGTGGAAATAAGCGAAATCACACATTTCAAAATGGCGCACGCAAACTGCTGGACATTTCGGCTTTCGTTACTTTTAGGGGACCGTTTCTCTAAAGAGCAAAGCAAGTAAGTGCGAGAAGAAAGGGAAGAGTTTAAAACGACGGAAGAAGATAATGTGTATAGTGGAGAACCAAAAAAGAATGAAGGGCACACACTAGCTGGTTATCGTGAAACAGCGTGAAAGCATCTTTTAGCCAGGAACCATGCGTTTCGCAATCGCTTTTGATTTAAGGCTGTCTCACAATTTAATGGAACCAATGTGAAGAGAATTGTAACCAGTGAGGATTGTTAAGGTCTACATCGAACCTCAAAAGTTAGAGTGTCCATGGCAAGGAATTATTATGATTTCAAGGACTTGGTAGTTCTCTCCTCGATTAATTAGAGTGTCCATGGCAAGGAATTATTATGATTTCAAGGACTTGGTAGTTCTCTCCTCGAGTAATTAGTGGACTTGTAAGTCTTTGAAAGGAATGAAACAATACAAAAGCAAATGATGCTAGTGTGATATTTCAGCGCATCACATCACTTTTGGTAAGTCAAGCGACATCGAAAGTAAGGAAATGTTTACTTAACCTGTGGAGTACATGGCACAAATACATGTTAGCTTAACTGAAACGACTTGCATTTGTTGTTTTCAGATATATTTGATTCAGTTGTATTTGATAAAATAATGTTGTTTGACAGTTAGGTAAAGCTGTTTTGTCATATATTTGATTCAGTTGTATTTGATAAATGTTGCCTCACAGTTATTGGGGCCTCTTATTAGGCAAGTAATTTGAACTTTTTTTTAGTACTGTTGCCTCACAGTTATAAGGACCTCTTTA
>OZ037776.1:26112700-26167700 GCA_964035525.1 Porites cylindrica | reverse complement strand
TATGCAACGTGAGCAGTTTCCCAGCGCCAACATCATCTAACTGACTTTAACTCGAACAATAAAAAAATTATAGAGTGACTCCTATGACGGAATCGCTTCGAACAACGCAAATAGCCTTCTTCAGGTTCGCAACGCCTTGTGGGTTTTTGAGGGGGAGCGGAGACGAGGTACAAAAAGTATCCGTGCAAGGCTCCGTGTAAGGAAAAATCATATGAAACCATTTGTGAGAACATCGTTTCTCGGTACCAGACCCTCGTGTCTTCCCTCCCCCGGGAGGCCGTTTTTCGCCACAGACGACCGAAAACCGAATGACTGGGCTTGCCGGGCAGCCCAGTAAGGAATTATTAATATATGACCTCTAAATGTGAGACCAGCGGCCAAAATTAAGATTTGATCAGTCAATTTGTTTAGAATCGACTCTAACTCTATGCACTGCATAAGCTGCGCTTTTTTTAAATAAAGAAATGTAGGAAAACCTCTTTTGTTCAAGCAAATTCTAAGGTCACGTTTCACGTGCCTGGCCTGTCAACACTTCAGTTTTCACGCCAAAAAAGCACTTGACCGTCAAAGACCATTCTCTCTGGCTTTGCGGGTAGTCTCTCTTTTTCGTACCTCTCCCGTCTCGCGCCCTCAGTCACGCGCGTGGTCATTTGCGTCTCTCGGGCGTTTTGATCGACGGACGAAGAAGAAAGAGAGACTGTTCGTAGTCTAGGATACTTGGCACACAACCGTTTAAATAAAAAAAATATTAAAAAAGAAATGTCGGCTGTTGAAATGTAAGTGCAAGTTCTAGCAACAAAGTTACAGTTTTTACCACGGATCGCCAGACAAAGCAGCCTTACCTCATAGTTTTTCTTGAGACATTCAATGGTTTTTCCCTCTCCTTTAGGAATATCCTTGCAAAATTTAGGTATGTCTAACTTGCAGAACTTCATCAACTGCGGATTAAGTCTGACGTCTGTAATATAAAACAGTGTACTTCAATACGTGCGTGTGGAAAAGCAACCTTGCTAACGAGATTATAGACTGTTTTTCAGTCCTCCATTTTCCCGTAAGCGGGTCTGGATGAGAGGGGTACAAATGTCAGTTGTGAGTTAAACTTGGGCCATTTGTCAGTTGTCAGTTAACCCCATCCGCACTCTTCCGTAGGATCGTCGAGATCAAGCGCCTGCCCTAAAATGGCGGCCATCTTGGTTTCACATGTACCAAGTCTAGCATGGGGAGGAGTATCGAATCTACTAAGGGGTGGGGGGTGGTTTCGAAGGAGGCGCCTCCCTCCCCCACCACTATAAACCCTGGTGTCCGCCCTTTCGATACATTTAAAGCCAATATGGCCACTCTTAACCGTAAGCGCTACATCTTGACGATTTTACAGAAAAAATGACTGCGAACACCCTACCGAAATTCAGGCCTCCATTTCTTGTAAATTTTATATCTTTTTTCCTTCAAAAGAAGGCAATTACTTTCAAATAACGTGGAAGCAATCGAAATTCATGATGGTTTGAACAAATAGTCCTGTATTTGAACGGTTTCACTTTTGCTTCTCCTTGCCCTTTTATCTCAAAATAACATTGATTGCTCCTGCGTAACATCAAACCTTACAAAGTACTAGAAAATCTGCAGAAACTACGTGAAAACGATGACGACGCAGTGTAACTTTTGTATAACTCTGTTTGAAAATTCTTCATACCACTACTAAAACAAATGTATGGAAGAGAAAATGCGCAGTGGGGGATGTTGCAATATATTGAAGTAAATGTACCTTGGGATTGTCTAATTTGTCTTTTAGTTATCATATCACTGCAGCTAAAAAACGAAACAAGAAACTGTGTCAGTACATGAAGTGGATACAGGCGCTATCCTGAACTACACGAGTCTAATGATATTTGCGAACACATGAAAACTTATCCGCTGCTTCCGACCACATCTTAATAGGGAGCTTGAGCAACGACGACGGTAACGAGAACGGTAATAAAAGCCATTGGTTTAGGACCTCTTCACATGAGCCTGATTGATCGGGCTGACCTGGTTTGCGGGAACAATTTCCCCTTAGGTTCATATGACAAGGCCGACATAACAATCCTGTGGATGAGTTCTGGCGCGATATTTGACAAAATAAGCAAACATGGCGAAAAACAAAAATTATAACTTTTGCGCCTATCATAGCTTTGGTAACTCTCAAAGCTGTATCACTGCAGTTAAATGGGATGCTTATGATGTGAAAAATACAGCAGGCATAAGTGGCAAAACCATGCCATCTGGACCCCAGATTTCATCGCGCTTTCATCCCAGTAACCGGGCTGAAGTGCTCATAGGACAAAAGTTTCAGCCCGCTTACCGAGATCGCGGTTGGAAAAACCGAGGCCTCGGGAACCAAGCCAGCCCACCCTTTCGTATCAACACAACGACGATTTTTAGTGCAACACAGCGTTGCAACATTGTTGCGACATTGTTTCCAATGGTTACAACACTGTTCCAGCATTGCAACACTGTTGCACTAAAAATCGTCGTTGCGAATCGTCCCGTGTAACATTACCTTTAGAATGGCAAAACAACAACTTTGCACGTGTCACTGCAAGACTACCACGTGAAACTTCCTAATTTCACCTTCTATAGAGGACGCGAACACAAGACAACAACTTTGTTTTTCTTTTTCCAAACTTTGATGCAGTCCTCTAGCATTCAACTCCAAAAACATTTGCCAACATTTGACGAAGTAAACGAGATGGAATGAGCGAAATCAAGTTTGAAGCAACGCCAACTCACTTTTTAATTAAGTGAAGTTTTCGTAGCCGTCGCCATCGTTGTTGTTCAAGGTGGCTCGATACAGTTTTTCGGGGTCAATACCTCGCAAGGTTGACCATAAACTACGTCGCCAGAAACAACGATTTGGAAAAATTGCCACCACAATTGTATTAGATTAAGATGAAACTTTGTTATGAAGCGGGTTGCAATGACATCGAAGTTGTCATAGCAAAGAAATGACGCCATTACCTATGACTCCCTATTGCCTCGGTACGAACATAATGAAAGAAACCACAAAAGCTTGTCCTAGAACATAGCTGTTGGAAAATCTTGCATCCCTGACATCATATTGTCGAGGTGCATTATGACTATACCTTTTATCAAATTCTGGTTTGTGTTTGTTCTCCTTGAGGCAAGAAAACATTTCTGAAGGTTCCACATCATTGCAAAACATCTAGAAAACAAAAAGAAAAGAAGAAAACAACATCAGCAGAGTTCGCCTTTGAATTGTTGGGGAAGATAAACCAACCTTTCCCCTACTTACCCCTTCCCCCTCCTCCCCTAACCCGGACGAAACTAACAGACACCTCCTTCAGAAGAATTTAGACCACTTTTAGTTCACGAAGACACGTCATTGAAAGCCTAGTGTGAGTTAGATTGCAAAACAGCCCGTATTTTTGCCTGAAAATCGTGCGTTTTGTAAAACTCGTTTGGTCTAGGCGTGTCACTCTGGCTAAAAAATAGTTGGGAAATTATTAAATCACAATATACATATATGCAATGTATCAACCTTCCAAGCACCAATATCCACATACAAATTCTCCAGAACGACCTGCAAACATTTCCTTAAGGTACTAATTGGGAGAATTTAATAGAAGATTAAAACATTCTCCCTTTGGTGATCATTTTAGTAATTCTCCTAACCTTTTCTCTTGATGATGTATGGATATTGTTAGGAGAAAATTGATGTTAGTCACTCTTGGGACCTATAAGTTTGAAAGGCTTCTACTAACCTTGATCATTTTCTTGCAAGGTCGCCTTAATTTGTAGTCTAACTCGGGGTCTTCTATCTCTTCCTCCTGTGCAGAAATAAGAAATACTTTATAGGAAATATCACCGATAAAACAGTTACTGGGTACACATCGCTTCAACAACTACAGCAATTTGGTTGAAATAAAATTACCCCAAGCACGACCAATCAGAAATGCTGTTCCTCTGCTGTCATTTCGCGGGGAAACCAGGGGTGTCGTCGCCAAATGTCGGCTTTTTTTGTAATTAATCTCATCTCTGCTAAGGATCATAAACTTTTAAATGTTAAAAATACCTCACGCTGGAATAAGGCGTCTTTGCAAGGGTCTGATAACTCTCTTCTATGATCCCTAAGACACTCCAGTACCTAAAAGAAAGCATACGGATGTGTTGGAGTTAAACGCCATGATCAACTTCAACTTCAACTTAATTGCGTGAAAACAGTCATGGACAATGAATAAATCATGCTGCCCTCAAAATTCCTCTTTCCACAAGTTTAAAAGTTATATAAACACTTCTGACAAGAGAGTTGAGAAGCAAATCAAATTCCTAAAAATCGTTGGAACTCCTCTATGTAATCAAGTCTTAATAATTTTTACTTCAGTGCTGCCGTCCTACAGATATTCACAAAAAAGGAAAATTCATTACGCATTTCAATAGTGCACAAGTAACAGTCGTGCACGTCGCTGCAAGCACTGAACTCGATGGATTTAACAGAAAACCAAGGACTTAATTTGCCATAATTCATAACAACAAAGGAAATTCTTTACACATGCAATAGTGCAAAATTATCAGCTGCATCGCAATGCATCAAAGATGGGTGCCTTGTTAGGACGCAACCCTACCAGTATGCAGTATATACAGGGATGTTACATAATTAAAGGACTTAATGTGTCCTCCTCCAGACCTACGACATAATAGCTTCAAGTTCTTTCATGGTGTCTGAATTCTCCTCTGTCAGACACTCAAGACGTGATGCTCACTTCACAGTTGTGGTAGCCAGTTTCACGCGCTCAGATACTTAAGGGCGTCCCAAATTGTATACCAGAGTGAGAGCGCGAAAAATAAAACGAAACGAAACGAAAACTGGAAAGAGAGTCTGAGGGCGCTTTCCATTTGTCAGAACTGACCGGCCAGACCATTCCCGTTGTAATGAGAATTTCACTTCTAATCAAAACTATCCAGCCAGGTCAGTCAAATCCTAAACAGTATGCACGAAGGAGATGGTTTTTCACCAAAGACCCTTTGGAAAAAGCTGATTTTATTTGCTTACTGACTGGTCCGGTAATGGTCCGGCCAGCCAATTCTGACAAATGGAAAGCGCCCTGAGTAGGACATATCCTGTTTTCACACATACGATTTGGGACATAACCTGCGATGGGCCTACCTTGAGATTCGCTACTTTAAAAACGAGAAAGGATCTGGTGCCGCAATGTGTCCCGCAATAGACCTTATTCACGATGCCCGCCATCTTTGCTTGCGCTCTGGGATCGAAGGGATAAAAGCTATGTCACGTGGTATTTCAAGGGGCAAACAAGTGATAAAATTTGCCAGTAGAGTGTTTTCACTCACGTGGCCAGCGTCTATGCAACTAGTTTATTGGAACAAAAGAACGCGTTAACGCCTGCGTCGCAAGTGGAGGTTGGGTGCCCATGGGCCAGGGGGCTGCAACCGCAATACACCCCAAGGCGGAAGAACACCCACAGACCTACCAACCCGCAACCCAGCCACGAGCCCCCCCGCGCCCAGCCCCCCACTATAGCACCCGTCACACTGAGGCCAGAAGCCCAGTGGAAGTAAAATGAACCAACCCCTGAAAAATAAATAACTAAATAAATAAGAAAGAAAGCGGAGGGAGGGAGGGGAACCAAGAGAAACGCTACGCTACTGGAACGCCACGCCACGCCACGCTAACAAAGCTTCCAGTACAACGCAAACACAACGTAGGCACGTGGCCTCCGCATGCGCCAAAGCGACATACCGCTGGACAGGAATCTGCCCTCCAGCTCATGAACAATGGTAAACGCTACAAACGCAAACACAGTCACGCACAACGCTACAGATGACCAACGCACTGCCAAAGAATGCCAAAAACACCCGAGACCATAGCTCCTGGTCGTTAACTGCATTAAATATGATTTAATAGTATTTAACGCCTGCGTCGCAAGTGGAGGTTGGGTGCCCATGGGCCAGGGGGGTACAACCGCAATACACCCCAGGGCGGAAGAACACCCACAGGCCTACCAACCCGCAACCCAGCCACGAGCCCCCCCGCGCCAAGCCGAAGGGACCTCCGGGTAGGAAACCAGGAGCAAGGGGGCTCGAGGCAGCAGAGCCCCAGGCCCCGAGGGTCCAAACCTGAGGCACCCACCCCCACGGCAGCCCCAAAGGTAGTACAGATACCTGCTATGCAGCCAGCTGTCTGGATACGTGGACGATGGAGCTAACTGGAGTGCGAATATACATCTGGTAGGCATCACTAGACCACCGGCCTAGGGTCTTGATCAGATGATCCGGAACTCCCCGAGCAGCAGCTGTAGTTGCCGCCCCAATACGGAAGCTATGGCCTGAATAAGAGCCAGTATAGCCAGCTGAGTGCAAGATACACTGAACTGTGGATGACAATTGTTGCCGAGTAAGAGGGCGACCGTCACTAAAAGTAAAGAGAGGACCCTCAGAAGAGCCACGCAGAGCCAAGAAGATGCCCAAAGCACGGATGGGACACACCAGGCCCTCACCACGCCCCACATATATATCACAGCCCATGCGAAACGGATCAGTCTTAGAGCACTTGATGTGAACTTTAAAACAGGTAGGATTCACCAGGGAATCAGCTTGCAGGTCAGCAACAGTCATATGGATACTAGGCTGAAATGCAGAATTCACCGTGAACTCCCCAGCTCGTAAGAAACCGAAGAAACCCAAACAGCATGCCGCCCACAGCATCACATGGTCTCTCCTGGAGAAGTCCAGACGATGTTAAATCGCCCGCAGATGATCCAGGGTGATAGGCAGGCGCCGGGGTGATACTGGACCTTGAACCCGCTTAATTCCCCTGAGTAAACGCTGCAAACGAAGGCAGTTGACGAAAGGGTCTAACAAGCCATGGTCAATGTGAAGGGAACGTACTGCTGACAGGTATACTTTTATAGATGCGTGGGTCAAGTTGTCGGCCAAGAGTGAAGCAAAGCGCATGAGAGTCTCCTCATCGGCAGGAGGGAAGGAGCCATCGCTGTTAAGGCGACCATCCCGGCGGCAAAATTAATATAGCGACGCTGAGCAGAGAGATAAACACGCCGAGAGGAGGGCGCGAGTCCCTGGGAGAGCAGAAACTGACACCTCTGTGTCAACACGTCTGGAGTGCGGCCAGCAGCGACTCGGGAATTATACAGGGAGTCAGGTCGGCTTGAGGTGCCAGACGACGAAAACGCTGAAATTGAAAGCGTGAGAGGGAGTCAGCTACTGGATTGGCCAAGCCGCGACCTGAAGACGCGGTAAACATAAATGAGTGGCGTATAGCCAGCAAGGATAAATGACGCAGCAGCCCCATCAAGAGGTGGTCCCGTGAAGTGCCAGACTTAAGTACAGCCACCACTGACTCATTGTCGCACAGGAACTCGACCCGCCGAGAGCCCCACTGAGAACCCCGTAAGGCGGCGGCTACAACGATGGGGAAGAGCTCCTTGTACGCAATCGATAACGACCGTTGCCTCATAGACCAAGCGCCGCAAAACCACTTGGTGTTAAAAATAGCCCCATAGCCCAGTGACCCTGCAGCATCCGACGAGACTTGGAAATCCGGGACGGGCGCCCACGTGGGAATGCAAAAGAAACTGAGGCCATCCCAGGTTTGAAAAAGCTCCCGCCACCAGGTAAGGTCCCGACGGAATTCTTGGTTTAGCCTGATGGGGTGATCGTCCAGGCGGAAGGCACAAAGCAAGTCAATCATCCGACGAAGAAAAGTCCTCCCTTGTGGGGCAACCTTGCAGGCGTGATGGAGGTGGCCAATCAAGGATTCCAACTCCCGCCTCTTACAGAAACGCTTGGTGGACCACTCTTCAAGTAAGGCAACAATCCGGTCTCTTTTCTCAGTGGGCAGGCGAGCCTCAAGCCTATCGGAGTCGAGTTCAATCCCGAGGATAGTTAAGCAAGTCGTCGGTCCCTCTACCTTGTCAGGATGAAGGGGGAGACCAAGCCTTTCGCAAAGGCGAACACAGGTAAGTAAATAGAAGTGGCAGAGCGGGGATGACGGTGGACCAAGGGTAAAAAAGTCATCCAGGTAGTGGCGTAGGAAGTCCACGCCATAATTATGAACCAAGATCCATTCAACCAGGTCTGCAATAGAAGTGAAAATAAATGGCGCTGAACGCAACCCAAACGGGAGAACCAGATCGACAAAGTACTTCCCACGCCACTGCATCCCCAGCAAGGGGCGATCGTCGGGATGGATAGCCACATTCCGGTATGCACTGGCCACATCAAACTTAGCCATTAGTGTTCCGCGACCCCACGCCATGATGCCCTCAATAACTGCATCGACTGAAACGTACTGCACTGTGAAGGGAGGCTTGGGACTGCCATCGTTCACGCTGTGCCCAACAGGAGAGGAGAGGTCAAGGATGAGACGCCATTTGCCCGGTTGATTGTTCTTGGGAATGACCCCAAAGCGGCTGATGTGTAGAGAAGGAAAAGGAGGGGCTGAAAAGGGGCCAGCCACCCTGCCGGAGGAAACTTCGGTCTGCAAGTAGGAGTCTATCACAAATGGGTGCTCGAAGGAGGAACGCATGTTCGAAGAAGCGGACTTAAGATTGACCATGGACTCAAAGCCAATACGAAAACCCTCACGTAATCCGGACAACACATAGGCCACTGCTGCCTGGTCAGGATGATGCTGCAGCTCTGTCTGAAAGTGAGCTTACCGTAATGGAGAGACCTGGGAGGCTGGGGCTAATGGCGAGAAAGAATGAATAGAAACTGCAACGCTGGGTATACTAACTGGAACTGTAACAGAACAAGACGGCTTCACAGAGGAACGCAGATCACGCTGCCCCCCTGACGACGCAACAGAACTATTTACACTATGTACACAAGCCTCACCGGGCAAAACTGCCCATTCAGTACCGTCCCCCTCTCCCCCCGGGTTGGGGAGATCGGGATCGTGCGCTAGAGGAGTTGGGAAAAAACACAATTGAACTGGGTGTGTTCACCCTCACAGTTACTGCAGCGGTGTCGATATTTGCACCTACCAAAGGGCCAGCGGCAAAAAGGAGAGACCAGGCTGGTGTCACGGGAGGCGGCAGGAAGTGGAGCTGATGCCGTGGAAGAAGACGACCGAGGTGGCGGGGGTGAGGCCATGGCTGAAGACCTTAAGTGAAAGTTGTATAGGTCTAAGTTCATCCTTGACCAGTCACTGAGGCCAGAGGCAGCCGCATCCTTTCTGAACGCCAGGTCATACTCTAACCAAGCTGAACTAGAAAAATGACGAGCCGTTTGAACGATAAGCAGCTTATACTTGGAGAGATCGGGCCAACGATGAGGGTGAGCTGCACACAGCACCATCTGAAAAATAGTGACGGCTTCCGTCCAAGTCAAAATGTCTTTTATTTCCACTTGCCTGCGTTTTGACGAGGACACCACGAGCTTACCATCGAGGAACGTTTGCGGCTCCTGCTCCACGGCGCGAAGGTTCACGGACAACAAATCTGCTAATTCGACAAACTGGCCGCCTACAATTTTTGACACTAGTTTTGAGGGAATAGGGGCATGCCCCGGACCAACGATAAAAGCCTTCTCAGACTTGGGAGATGCCAACGAAGACTCAAGGCTTGGAAGACCGCTAGTAACGCCGGGCGATACGAAAGTGGAGGGAGTAGGAGCCACGGGGCGGGCCGAGCTCGAGACGGTAATAGCCGGCACTGGCGTAAACGTAGGAACAAACGCGGGAAGGGTAAACGTACCTGAAGCCACCGAAGAAACACCGTCACCTGTACTTGCACTCGAAGCGGACGCTGAAGAAAATAAAGGTTGTGGAGCCCGGCTAGCAGAAACGCCTGGAACCGAAGAAGAAGCCTGCGAGGAGGCGTTTCTCTGGATCGATGAAATAATGGCGGGAATGGAGTTTCCGATTGCCCGAACCACAGCCTCGGTGAGGGAGTCAGCCAACTGAGGCGACCAAGAGCTAGAAGCCGTACTCGACACAGGACTTTCAGACGTTGCCGTAGATGGAAGGGGGTCTTCGGTAGGAAGGCCCGCCGATAAGCTGTTGTTGGTCGAACGAGATGGGCGCGGCATTACAGAGGACAACCAAAAACTCCCCAGCAGAGGACGAACCACAACAGGAAAAACGACGAACCACGGCAACGAAAACCACTTCGACCGGAAAAAACTTTGAAAGAACCAAGAGAAAAAGCTATGCTAATCGAACTGAGAAACCAAGCTAACCAAAACTAGGGCAGAACCAAGAGAAACGCTACGCTACTGGAACGCCACGCCACGCCACGCTAACAAAGCTTCGAGTACAACGCAAACACAACGTAGGCACGTGGCCTCCGCATGCGCCAAAGCGACATACCGCTGGACAGGAATCTGCCCTCCAGCTTATGAACAATGGTAAACGCTACAAACGCAAACACAGTCACGCACAACGCTACAGATGACCAACGAACTACCAAAGAATGCCAAAAACACCCGAGACCATAGCTCCTGGTCGTTAACTACATTAAATATGATTTAATAGTATTTAACATAAGAAAAGAGTTCAACTCCCACAGGACTGGTTTGGGACACAAACATGGCCGCCGCCTCATTGTTTTGGGACACAAATATGGCCGCCATGACGTCATGTGAAAACACTCAATGGTCGAGTTTGTTTGTTCTATCAAAACGAGACAAGGACTTCATAGTCATGCAAAACGCACATATTGAGTTTTGGCAAGATTTACGTCATCACTGTTGCCATGAGGACATCTAAGGTCGCTACTGCATACAAAAAAGTAACAATGATCACTTCCACCGATATTTTGACATTATCGTCTTTAAAATGAAAAGGTCTTCATTTCCCGTTGTCTGGAATAAACAAACTCAACCGCCATTTCTTCCACTGGCAATTTTTTTCACTTGTTTGCCCCGTGAGAAGCCACGTGACATTGCTTTTATCCCATCAGTCCCTGAGCGAGTGCAAAGACTGCGGGCATCGTGAATAAGGTCTATTGTGCCTGGGAATGTTAAGGGGGGGGGGGGGGGGTACCGGTCAGCCGTTGCGCGGTTATCAGTAGGTAAAATCGGCTGAAGCCAGATTGTTTCTTTCAGTAAAATTACATGAAGAACAATTCACGTCCAACACTACTGTGTAACATAAAATAAGATAGAAAAACTCCACTGTAATGCTTTGAACCCAGCCTACATCTATATCTACTACACCCTGGGGACCAGCTGTCAAATCCAGTAATTTTGAAAATATGCATGTACTCATGCCGTATCCCATTACAATTTTTGAAAGCTAACCGTTTTCGGTTCAGTGCTTAACCCTAGTCACTGCAGATCGGTGCTAACTTTCTACTATGTTTTCTCCATAACTGGCGATATGTAGTTTTGCTTTACAAGGTTAGAAGGATTCAACCTCGTTCTTGCTGTTGCGATCATTGGGTGAACGGTGAAAACAAACCAAACAAAAAATTGTGAGGGAAAGGACTCCTTCCTTAGAATTAATTCTGTTCTGAGGCCATGTGACCAGACCCAAACAAACTCTCGACAGGTAGGAGAGAGAACCTGGGAACGAGGTTGAGTGGGGTTCTGTTCCAATCTCGTTACGTTAGGAGAATAATGCGTTGTGTAAAACTCTGGCTTCACCTGATGTTATCTAATGCTAACTCCACTGCCCCAGTAGTGACAGTCCTTGCCAAATACTTGGCGAAAGTAAACTCGAGCCAATCACTGTCTCCTCGCTTCTAAAGTGGCGAATGTACTGTTATCCCTTCGTCCTTTGCGACAATGTGCGGATTTTGTTGGTAAATGGCTTGGTTCATGTCCACCTCCCCACTATTAATTTTGAGCTTCTCTCTCTATTCGGCACCCTCCTCACTACAGTGTTGTACCATTTATCAGAAACAGCTTTCTAAAAATTTCCAGGCTTCAGATTGATTTTTTCAGGATTCCATAATTAAATTAACCTTGTCACTCTCAGAAGTGACAAATAATTTATTTCTGCTTAAAGTTCCAACTTACTAAACCCCTGCTGTAAGCCATAATTCTCATCGAACTATCTTACCTCTCCTTTCTCAACCCTTTCACTACAGTGTTTTCCAAGATCCTGAACACAGGCAATCTGTATCTCAGGCATAAGATGAACATCGACAGCCCTCTGGTGCATCACTCGTTGAACATGAGCGGCACACTTAGGTGAAACCTAGGTGAAATATAAATCAATACTCATCTGTTAAACACTTATAATGAAATAAAAACATTAACTAGCAGTAATCGAGGATCAGAAAACTTGTGCGTTGCGAAGGGGAGACGTTTGTACGATTCAGTGAACGACGGCGCGCGCAATGCAAACAACTGGTTTGACCAATGGCAGAGCAACAAATTGGGCACCGGAAGTCGCGTTTAGTTCTTTCCGCGAGCTTTCCCGTCGTCAACTGACGTTCCCGTTCGGGTTGCTACATCAGCCTATTAAGGAAACAGTTTCGACAAAGCCACGTTCTTTGTTTTTATCGAGACCGTCGTATCAGCGCAGTATCTTCAATGCTTTTGTAGCTGTTTTAATAAATATAACCTGAGTGAAATCTAAGAACTTTCTAAGCATTAAAAAATGAAGTTAAAGATTTTTATTCCCTTAATGAGCTGAATACAACACAACAGGTTTTCACAACACCAAGAAACTTCAAAAATAATTGTTTTCTGTTGGTGCTAGCGAAAAATGTGAGAATTTAAAAGGAGATCAAAAGACGAGAAGACGATATTTGTCCACAAAAATATCCAAAAAGAGAACTTGACCAATATCTGGCCATCCTGAGCTCTCGCTTGCCCATGAACTCAAAATTATTTTTTCATTAGACAGTATGGACTGTTCTAATATTAACACACATGTGTCTCAATGTTGCGTCTGTATTAAGGAGGTTTGACTTTACCTTGGTTTGCGTGTCCAGAACAGAATTCCTGTAAAGACAAGATATCACTAAGCTGTTGGGATATGACTCCTGGTCATCTAATGAAGAAGCACCACAAACTGTTTTGGCATCGTCTTTGCAAAGTCTTTTTATTTCTGGATCAAGCCTAAAACACAGAAAAAAGCTTATTCAGCACAATTTTATTGTCTGCAAATTAATTCCATTATATTATTGCAAACATTTTAAACAACACCATAACCTACAAGCACAACTACCCTGCAAAAAGTTTCAAGGGTTCCTCTTTTCTCAACAGCCACTTAACGTAGGTCAATGATGAAAGATGCAAATAGTTTATCACAAAAAAAAAAAAAAAAGCAAGAAAGGGATCACTATACGTTTCTGGGAAACTGTCCACCTACCCCTCCCCTAAGCCAACATTTTGCCCTAAGTGAGAAGAAAGTGTTAATGTTGGCTTAGGGGAGGGGTAGGTGGGCAGTTTCCCAGAAACGTATAATGATCCGAAAGGAGTAAGACATTGCACATGAATCTCAGGATTTCTATTTACTGTTCCCTTTTGCACCCTCTGTTCTGCCCTGGCGTCTGCCTTGTCATAATTAGTTCATCAACCAATGCAAACCAAAGACGATTTCAATACGTAATGAACGTCTGTACAACTTAATCCTATTTTACTTTTTTAACAACTCTGGTAGAAACGTATTTACAAAACCAAAAGTTAAAAAATACATATGATAATTTCATTTTGTTATCCTTCGTTTTTAGTTCCCGGATGGATGCCCACTGCATTATTCAGATACGTCTTACAATCATATGACAAACCTATACCATATGATCCAAAGCTCAAAACCTCATATGCTCTTACTTGAAGTCTCTTGCAATAAAGAATTCCAGATGCAACAGTTGTTCCTCACACTCGGGAATCATGTTGTCAGTGTGAAGATTTTCCATGAGGCACGAAAGAACCCTGTTGAATGGAGACAAGATCTTCTTACTATTTTCATATCATGTTATACACTGCAATCTCGCTAATAAGCCTGATAGGGGCTTAATTTTAAACCAATTTGAGGATAGAGGGCTTAGTGGAGGAAGGGGCGGGGGGAGGGGGTATTAGAAACTGGCCAAGTAACCCTTTGTAACTCAATTCATTTCATAAAGGGTATTACTGACCCAGTGAAGGATACATACAGTGCGTAGGAAACTCCTTACACCGTATCTTACACCGAAGTTTGTGTGCAACCTGCAGATAATCATTTACACTTTAAACATTTTGAGTGTTAGAAAGGGAAGGGGTAATGAAAAATAGCAGGATTATCGAGTCATTTCCGGGTAAATCTCAGTAAGCATAAGCAGAACACCATCAAAATTTAGAATTCAAAAAATTATTTGACAAACAACAAGAAAGACGACGAGAGTAAAAACAGGTATAAGACTTCACAAACATCACAAAATACCCTATGTAGGTAATGTTTTCAATATATTTAAAGCTGAACTCTTCATCTTCACTCTATGTTTAATTCCTTTCATGGGTTAATATGAACTCTACAGGGGTACAGTGCAATTCCGATGGTCCATTGTACCATTGGTACCAATATAAAATGGTGGTGTCATTCCAATCGTTCTACTGGTGAATATGCATCTCATTAAGGGGACTTAGATTATTTTCTCACGTGGTCTAGCTAAGTATAGGGCAATTCCTATGGTCCATTGGTACCAATGGTACGATTGGTACCAATAGAAAATGGTGTCATTCCAATGGTCCTACTGGTGAATATGCATCTCATTAAGGGCACTTACATTATTTTCTCATGTGTTCTGGCTGGGTACAGGGCAATTCCAATGGTCCATTGGTACCAATGGTTCGACTGGTACCCCTGGAAAATGATGCCATTCCAATGGTTCTACTGGTGAATATACATCTCATTAAGGGCACTTACATTATTTTCTCATGTGGTCTGGCTGGGTACAGGGCAATTCCAACGGTCCATTGGTACCAATGGTTCGATTGGTACCAATAGAAAATGGTGTCATGGCCTGGGTTATTGACTCAGAGGCCATGAGGGCTTATAGAACGAGGAATATTCATAATAACTATTAGTGCGTTTCTACTTTGTGTGAGAGCGAAATTGTTTTGCATGGTTAGCTTATAGAACGAGGAATATTCATAATAACTGCAAGCGCGTTTCTACTTTGTATGAGAGCGAAATTGTTTTGCGTGGTTAGCCTATAGAACAAGGAATATTCATAATAACTACTAGCGCGTTTCTACTTTGTGTGAGAGCGACATTGTTTTGCGTGGTTAGCCTATAGAACAAGGAATATTCATAATAACTATTAGCGCGTTTTTAGTTGGTGTAAAAGCGAACTTGTTTTGCATAGATGGCTTTTAGAACGAAGAATACACATGGCATGTTTGTATTTCGACCTCGCTTTATTCACCAATAGAACCATTGGAATGACATCATTTTCTGTTGGTACCAATCGAACCATTTTTACAAATGGACCATTGGAATTGACCTGTACCCAGCCAGGTCACATGCGAAAATAATCTAAGTCCCCTTAATGTGATGCATATTCGCCAATAGAACCTTTGGAATGATGTGCTTTTCTATTGGTACCAATCGTACCATTGGTACCAATGGACCATCGGTTCGACGAATTGTATCCGTTTGTGTATATCGGACATGTGTGGAGGGGTACAACTTCCCTCCTTGTTGTCACAAAACAAGAATCAAGTCACCTTACAGGTGTTTCTCATAATTAAAAGGGTTTATCCAAGAGGGTTAGAACCCTTCATTGGTTTTATTTTCCACTGGATGCTGAGTTCTAAGAATTATCAATTCTAGTAACTTACTAGGCCACAAACCAATACCTTAAAAATGAAAAAGGAAAAATGACCACACCTAGGGCTAGATTATATGTTGCAACATAGTTACAGTGCAAACAAAGATCATTTCCCAACTTACATGACATCTCCTTCCTTTTTGCCTTTATCTTTACAAACAGTCTGAACAACAGGCTCACAAGCAGCATACAAAGTATGATCAATGCGGTAATCAGTACCAGCTCCAGTCTCTTCCAAGAGTGTTTCAATCTACCATTTCAGAGTGTAAAATAAGTCAATTCAAACAAAATATTAAAAAAGATCACACAACGATTGCCCCTTTTTTATTAGAAGTTACAACCAGTTGCAAAAACAATGAGACACTCCGATGAAAAACCGGCCTTTCTTTCTTCAAAGTGCTGCTTATCACATTTGTGAGGTACAATAGTCAACCCCTCCCTTCCCTCCATTTAAAGTTGTTCCTCCAAATTTTGGGCACGACCTTGTATTGCTAGCAACTTTGAAAAGGGGGACGAGGGGGGTCACCAGTACAAGATCATGGACAGGCAGTTTAAGCCAAAGTAAGATACACCAACTGAAGTATTATTGCAACTGGTGGTAAACAGGCTCCACAAGTCCATGCACGCACACTTAAAAACCAAGATGTTTAAAGGTAGAGTCATGCAATAAACAGGATTATATTTAACAATTAATGAATGAGGCTGAGTATCTTATGAAGAATTATATGATACGAAAGCCGAATTCAATAATTGTTAAATTATTCATTCAAAATAATTCCTAGTTTAAAAACATGGCTAAAACATGCTTACCTCCATCGATTCATTGATGTTAAGTTCATCTTCAATAGTGCACGTTTAGGTTTGTCCAGCCCCGCAAATATTCTCCAAATAGCAGATGTCGCCCTTCGAGTTGTCTTCTTGCTGTTCTTGCCATGTTTTTAACTATTTTTTCGCCTAGTTCTTACTCTTGAAACAAGTGAAATGTCTGCCATTTTTCAAGTTCACAACCAAAACAACTCAACCTCGTCCCCCGGTCTTCTCGGTTAACGGTGCCTTAACCTGCGAAAACGCTGCATTTTTGACGTCATTTCCTCGTTAAACACAAAATTCTTCCAAATTTGGTCATCAGTATCTGGTTATGGTTAATTAAACGTGTTCTTTTAGCCAATCAGAATCGGGAAAATATGTGCTATAATTTGTTACTACGCCGTATTTAACTTCCTGTAACAATTCTCCTAAGTAATCCTTTAAAACCGTTCAGATAGAAGCTGTTTTTAACAGCAATTTCCAGTACAGTATCTTTTCCCATTTGTTTTCAACAACAGGTTCATAAATCTAAGGATTCAGTGTTTATCAGGCGGTTAATGGTAAAAATTACCGCGTGAAGCAACCACTCTTACCGCCTGTAACCGCTTAAAGGTTTACTAAAATTAAATAAGTAGTTTTAAAAAAATACGCAAATTGTGACCCGATCCAATCAAGGAAATGAAAAAATATATGGAAAAGTACTAAAGTAGACACAGCTTTTCCTTTAATGGCCCACGCACTTTGGAAGGAGAACATTGAAGACAGAGTCAAATTATTGGAATCAAACATTTTAGATGGTTGTCCAAAGATGATAACAGCCGATTTGCATAAAATAGGTCTTAAAATGAGAGAATGAAGTTTCGAAGTACTCAGCTCCTCTTAGGGTGGGGCCATGTCCCTCACTCCACTACCCCCTCCCCCTCAGGAAAGTGCCCCTCTCAGCTAATAAATTTTGGAGAGAACACTGTAACCTTATAAATTAATTTCTTCAGAAGTAAAAATAATCTGAATAAAACATTTAAGTTAAAATGCTTTAAAAAGTGCATACAGATACATGTATATGTTGTAGTTAATTTTTTATGCCAGGTAATTTTTATTTTTCTTCTGTTTCTGGGTATGATAATGTATGCTGATGAAGTTGAAACAAAAGAAAATAAAAATTGACTGCTATAAAAAACTAACTACAACAGTTCAGGGTTCTCAATAGAAGGCGGCACCCGGCGATTGATCGCCGCTTACTTTGGGATTTATAGCCGCTTACTTTGTGTTTAAGTCGCTTTTCTTTGCTTTGTTTTGACACCTCTGGCTTTGCTGAAGAGCCTCCTACTTTACCAGTGATCACCTCCTACTTAAAAATCTATTGAGAACCCTGACAACATATACATCAATCAATAAAATTAATCATCATCTGCAAGATGCCAAACGCAAAAAATTACTAGAGAGTACATGAATATGTACTTAGCCAAAGGCTATAGTATAACCATTGGACACTGTTTTAGTATGAGTTGAAGACATAAATTGATTTACATTAACAATTACACTTTTATTCCTTATCACTTACATCCAATAAAAAGAGGCAATTTTAAACAATTACTTAAAAGACCATGGCTTATTTGAGTTTCAATAAATGTATGAAGAACTGACCCAACCCCTCCTCCCCACCTAATCCTACCATTGATGAGATGCCACTCCTTTGGAACCCTACAGCAGCATTGCAATATGTAAGAATATTTTCACTTCATCGTAGGCCTATGTTGTTGCATCTTATGACCCTCGTTTCTTTTCAACTGTGTCGTAAAAATTTGGGCAACTTGCGAGAATTTTTTGGGCAAACGGTTTACTGCCCCCACCTTGAGCATTGATAATGACCATGACCATAATACAGCTGGGCAAAGAGAGAAAATGAAGTAACTTTTCTCGCAAAGTACATATAAATGACACAGAAAAATGGCCATGTTCTAAACTTCCACACCTGGTCTAACATGTCAACCACCATTCATCTCCCACCCAGTAAATATAACTGACACCCAACATGGGCTTTCATTGCTTAGGAGACAAGTGCTCTTTAGAGAAAATAAACAGTCAGAATGCTCGCACAAAATGGAGAATAGAAAACTATGTATGAATGACTATGACTTTGACGAATGACTATTTCGAATTTTATGCATTGAATTTAGTAATTTGCCTGCCTTGACATCATCTCAGTCAGTTTTTCCTTTCTCCATAGAGCAAGAGCCATCTGAAAGTAAGCTACAATGTAACATTTTAATAACACTATTTTCAATTGTTTAAAAATCATGTACTTATTGACTTACAGCCTCAACACATTCTGCTCTGATCACATTATTCTCGCCTTCATTTTCCTCAGCAAGGCTCATTAAACAATCGATGGTTTTTCCACCTTTCTCTCCTCCATTACGACAGTGACTCTCAATTTCCACATCACATTTAGCCACAATCTCAGGATTGATAAAGAAATCATCCATCAGTTGCTGCCTCAGATCAAACATTTCTGCCTGGCATTTACCACTCACTTTCTGATCTGAACATGGCAAAAAAGAAAATTATTATACACATTTATTAATCAACTAGATCACATGGTCCCACTGTGTATGTTTTACAGCTGTAGTTCTAAATCTTAACTATTGCAGCTTTTGATTGACTGAAATGAACATTCTAACAACTCTCTAATATTTCAGTTTCCAATATACCATTTTACAAAAACTAAGAAATTTCTCATGTGCTGATTGGTCAACAGTTATGGCCGATAAGAGTACAATGGAAATGACGTGATGGTGGTACAATTTGGTGACAGCCAGAACACGACGCAGTTTGGGACGAAGAGAATGAAAAGGAAGATGCAGAGGAGGTTGTCGACAATGAATTTGAGACCAACAGCGAAGGCAAAGAAGAAGAATAAAAAGTACCAGCAGCAGTGGCTCTTTTTAGAGCCACCCTGGTTCTTTTCAGAACCACCAAGTCGAGTAAAGTCAATAACCAATACTCTAAGCTTTATATTTATCTATTTTTTTAAATACCCACTTTAAAGTAAGAAAATACGACATTCTTGCATTTCATTTCATGAAAATAGTTGGCTATAACACACACCCCAATTTTGGACCAAGCAAAATTTGTTTAAAAAAATGCTGCGCCTTATAACCAAACAAAATATGGTAACATCTTAATTACCATCTTCTACAGCTTTCTCCAAGCACACAAGAATGTTTGCCAAGGCTCCATGTTTTGTTCTGCCTCTCTCACACTCATATTTGTCTTTATACTGGCGGTAGAACTCTAGGCAGTTTTTCATCAGAGGATAGTTGGCCTTGTGGAAAGAGTAAAACAAAAACACAATGTCACTCCACTTCTCGGTGTCACTTCGTAAATTATTAATGTCTACATCTCTTGAAGGATTTGTTTACTCTGGAAAGTGGCAATACCTAGATAATGCACAAAGCATAAATTAATTTATAAGATTGCTTGAGGGACAACTACCTTTGTTAAATTAAAAAGGTTAACTTTTCACCTGAGGAAGGTAAGAAATCTCAAAGTTTCAAACTTATAATTTATTAACAAAAGCAAATCTTAATAAAAAATTGTTATTCATTACAATGTGTATAAATAATAAAATAATATGCAAAAGCTTACCTTAGGGTCTTTAGCCTCAAATTTCTGCCGCTCAGTTAACTTATCTCTACACTAAAAGAAAAAAGCAACATAACATACAGGATTG
Source organism: Porites cylindrica (assembly GCA_964035525.1). Lineage (NCBI taxonomy): Eukaryota > Metazoa > Cnidaria > Anthozoa > Scleractinia > Poritidae > Porites > Porites cylindrica. Next base: position 26,147,420 of record OZ037776.1, on the reverse strand, counting down.
TTATTAAACAAGGCACTTTTAGGGGGGAAAAGGGGTATGTACAGTGTATGTTCCTAAATTGAATTTTAAATATGGTTGTTTCGCATTTTGAGGAGTATGTGTAGGCCATGTTCATGTCCGTATTTAAACAATCTTAATGTCAATTGTCACCATTTCATCTAGTCCTATGTTCCTGTTTAACCCTTTAAGTCCCAAAAGTGACCAACAGCAATTTTCTCCTAACAATGTCCATACATTGTCAAGAGATAAGGTTGTAAGAATATAAAAAATGATCACTAAAGAGAAAATGCCTTGATGTTTTATTAAATTCTCTCAACTAATTCTTGAAGGAATTATAATGTATGGAGATCAGTTTGGAGAATTTGTATGTGGATATATACTGGGGCTTAAAGGGTTAAGGGCCTAATGTTGCTTGTCGGAATTTAACCCCAACAGGGCCTCACAAACTTAAGAGAAAAAGTGACAGCAAATACTATACAAATATATGTTACATATACAAATACTACTTATTGCAATACTGTACATAAAACTCAGGAAACAACCACAAACTTTATGATGATTAATTAATGTAATAAGTTCATGAGAAACTTTAAGATAATAAGTTCATGAGAAAAAACCACCTACTGTGAACCAACAGTGTGTAGTTTATTCTTTTCAATGTGACTAATGTGTGATGCAAGTTATGTGGGTTATACACTGAGGCACTTACATCAGCACATGAGTGATTGAACAAAAGAATGTTTCTTCTTCCATTGGCAAACACAATAAGGACAAACACTCTACTGTCCCGAAAGATCTCGAAAAACAGTTCTCTGTCCTTAAGAAGTGCAATGACAAGTTTGATTGTTTAGTGCACGAAATGTTGCTAATTAGGGAATCAACATCTTCTTTACATGTTCAATCGGACTCAATTCGAGAAAAACTTTTTGCGTGACTTTTGCATATTTCATATATGCTAATCATCGCCAGGAAAAACCTTTTTGACAGTAAAATAAAAACTGTTTATCAGCAAACATTTTGAACTTGGAAATGGTGTCAAGATGACACTGAAATGTCATAATTATCTTTCTTGCCTGCATTGTTTTTAACTTGTTTTTATAAAATAATTATATCATTGCCAATGCAATGCACATTATAAAGTGTACATGTAAGTGATGCAATGAGCATGCAAGCACACAAAGTAAGATAATTTGTAGCCTACACAACCACCCACATCACACACATATATCTTCTATTTACTCTTTTGGCACACGGAAAAGGTCCCCTTTCTCCGTGCAACAATGAAAATAGGAAACATCTGCATGTAGGCCACCTACAAGTAACAACAATTAAGTCTTCATATAAATGCACTTCAGTGACAATGATGCATACTGTCATGTACAGTGTACAATTCACCAGTTTATATTTCATTATTCTTTGTTTTTGGAAACCCAAGTTTGAATCAAAAGCAAACAAATTTTTTCAAACAAATGGTTATACTAGATACAACATGTACAATATTACAATGTACTGTACATGATAAGCGAATGAACATGTAATAAGACATTTATCAATTATTGAATTAAAACGTACATACATAACATCAATGTTGAAGCAGTCAGTAAGTCAGAACAGTCGATCCTAACCTCGTCACTCATTGTTTCTTCATCCTTGTGTTTCTTCAAACACTTGTACACTCGTCCCTCCCCAGATGGAACCTGTTCACAGAATCTCTCCCTGTCATCTTTACAAGCATAAAACAGAGGACGATCTAAGTGATAGTCGTCTGATGACAGTTCAGCCAGTCTGTATATTTGCTTCTGACATTGCTGTGATAATTTTTCTTGGTGTTCTTCAAGGCATTCTAGTACTTCATTTTGAGAGTGGATATCCTGAGAAAGGAACAAAGATTTAAACTTAATTAGCATCAAGGTTTTAGCCAGACGGGTGTCCAGCTGTCCTATGGATACCAATTTTTGGAAGAAATTCAAGGAAAATTCACTTCATCTCTTATAATTTTATGGGAAAACATGCCTCCTGGATGGCCAGTTTTCAATATCTGGCTAAAAGCATGATTATCATACATCATACTGATAACAGGATCAATTACTGCATTGCCCCGCTTTAAATTCACAAAACATAAACTCCTTTATAACTGGAAAATAAGAAAAGATAGATCAGCTACAAAAAATGTTTTTTTGATATAATTTTATATAATTCTTCTTCATGATAAGTTATTATTTTCTCTTCATTTCTCTTCATAATAAATAATAATTGTCTCCATATTAAACCGCTTTTTCCTTCCTGACAATAATTATTAGTACTATAGTGAATAAGGCCAACCAAGTCCTAGGGCTAATAAGACGGTCTGTTGGAACAACTAATACAACAACTTTTTCATTGCTTTACAAAACATTGGTCAGACCACTTCTAGAGTATGCTCCTCCAGTCTGGAACCCATATCTTGTCAAAGATATTCATGCAATAGAGAGCGTGCAAAGACGCGCGTCAAGATTAGCTCTTAGGCAAAAAAGAGGTGATATGTCTTATGAAGAGCATTGTGACATGTTACATTGGCCATCTTTGTCCAGTTGTAGGACATATTCCTCTCTTGTTGAATGTTATAAGATCGTGTTTGGCTTATCACACTTGGATTTTGAGGAATTCTTTCAATTCGCAAAAGTCAAATCCACTAGGGCAAATCACTCGTATAAGCTTTATTGTAAATTATCTAGAATCAACTGTTTTAAATATTCTTTTTTTAACAATGTAATTAGTTATTGGAACAATTTACCTAGTAATGTTGTTGAAGCCGGTACCCTTGAACTTTTTAAATGTAAACTCAAATCCTTTTTAAAGTTGTAATTTTTATTGTTTGTTTGTTGTTTTTAGGAGAGTTTTATTCATAGGGTTAACCTCTAGACTCTCCCTTTCAAATTTATGTAGTTATATATGAGTTTGAATAAACATGTATGTTATGTTATGTTATTATTTCAATCAGGTGTCACAATGTACAACGTATGTGTTATGTTCAATTATATTCCAGGTTTAAAATAATTATCCTTTCTTTCAAACTCATTATCAGAAAAAAATATCAAAAACAAAATAAAACAAAATTCAGTCCAACAGTGGAATTGAACCACAACATAAACGCAAGACAATCATTAGCCTGCACCACAGACAGAACTAAACTTCTGGTTAATTCCATCTTTGAAAAAGCACTGAAATGGCCCCCATCTGTTTACCAGGATTTGAGTAATGCTCCATGATTTGACTTTTCAAAAAGCTATTGTCAAATTGCAATCAGGATTAAGGGAAATTTGAAATGCAATAATTATCTCATTTAAGCGCCGCGTTTGATACCGTGGACCATAGGATTCTCTTAGATCGCCTTCAGTTTGATTTTGGAATTTCAGGCTCTGCACTTAATTGGATTGAATCGTACCTTTCTAACAGAACCCAGCGCATCTATATAGACGGAGTTCTATCGAGTAATTTTAATCTTAAATTTGGAGTTCCACAAGGCAGCTGTCTCGGGCCATTATTGTTTTCCCTCTATGCTAGTAAACTTTTTAAGATCGTCGAATCACATCTTCCTAATTCCCATTGTTATGCAGATGACACGCAACTGTACATCGCGTTTAGATCAGGAAATGATTTGGAGGAGACCGCTGCTATAACTGCCATGGAATCATGTATTGCTGATATCAGTAGATGGATGCATTCGGATAAGTTAAAACTGAATTCCGATAAGACAGAATGTCTTCTGATTGGAACACGACAACAACTTCAGAAAGTCAGTAACATTAGTACCTTATCGGTTGGGGACTCCCAAATTGCTCCATCTTCTGAAGTTCGAAACCTAGGAGCTTGGTTTGATTCTAAAATGAGTATGCTAAGTCATATCAACAAAACTTGCTCATCCGCTTTCAATTATCTTTATAACATGCGTAGAATTAGGAAATATTTAAGTCGTTCAGTCACCGAATCATTAGTTCATGCTTTTATCACCAGTAGAATAGATTATTGTAACAGTCTACTATATGGCCTCCCGAATTCACATATCATGAAACTCCAACGGATACAGAATGCCGCGGCTCGGTTGGTCACCGGAACACCTAGATTCTGCCATGTTTCACCATTGCTTTTCCACCTTCATTGGCTTCCAATAAGTTACCGTATAAAGTTTAAGATTCTACTTTTGACATTTAAGTGCTTATATGGTCAAGCTCCTAATTATCTAATTGATTTCATTACTACCAAAAAGCAATCCAAGTACTCTCTAAGGTCAAATGAGTCTATATTCCTCGAGTTACCATGCATTAAGACCCATCCAACTCTTGGCGATCGTGCATTCCAGTCAGCTGCACCTTATCTCTGGAATGCATTACCTTCGGAAATTCGCAACATGAAGACATTGGACACTTTTAAGACTGCTGTTAAAACTCATTTTTTCAATTTAGCTTTTAAATAGATTTAATTGTTGGCTTTTATAATAGTTTTTTTTTTTTTTTTTTTTTTAATTATTATCATTATTTATTTATTTATTTTTATTTATAGTTTTTAATACTTTTTATTGTAGTTTTTAATAGTTGCTCATGCTTTAGTCACCTTTAACATAAATTTAATATAACAATATTGTAAAGCGCAACCGAATATATTCATATAGAGGTTTGCGCTATATAAATGTAAATTATTATTATTATTATTATTGAGTGCATTGGCAGTCCAGAACAAGGACATTGGCACCGTGCTTCCCAGACAATACTAACCAGGATTTTTTACTTTCGATCCATAACGCATGCTAGACAATAATAAAAACAAACCTCTTCATCTTCTTCTTCTGTTTGAAGTCGGCCACAAGAAAATTTATGCACATCTTTGGAACAATCATCTAAGAAGTTCTCAATAAGACGATAATCACTGAAAAAAATGGCTTGCATTCTTGTCATCATATGCTTGCAGGAGGGTACAGTTAAATTCCGACGATGCTCAAGTAAACATGGGATAATCTTTCCTTGCACTGCACATTCAGGGAGCTTAAAAATATAACAGACACAAAGTTATTATAAACACCTTTCCAGAAAGGTGATATTAATTTTTTGTTGTCATAAGATCGGAACATTAGTAATGCTGGTCTGTGGCTCTGACAGCAAAGAGAATTAGAAAGCACAAAAAGGGCTGGAAGACTTTGATTAGTGAATATGAAATACAACTGTAACTGAATTACAAAAAATACAATCGTATTACAATTACACAAATAGCAACTGAAAAAAATTAATGCTGACATGACACTCCTTATGCTATCAAATGTTTTCAAAACATTTAAGTAGTAAGGACTCAGAAGTGTGTTGTAAGAATAAAAAAATGATTGTCTAAATGAACAACAAAAAAATGCTCACAGTAACTGTTGGTTTGGAAGTGCGGGCTTGTTACATGTGGGTTTACCTAGAGATGTGATTGATGAAATTAACCCCTTTCTTTCATATAATTGTGTATGTGAGTCATAGAAAGCCCTTTAAGTTCCAGTGTCAACAAAAGGAATCGAGCCAGATCATGAACAAAGAAACTGGATTTAACAACACAGTAAGGAAGACTCATATTTAATTCACAGTTGCTCAAGTTAGATACAATAATTATAATTAGCCAGCATCAAGCAGCGAGGAGAGACGGCTGTATTCGCAGGCAAAGATACAATGAAACAGTAATGCGTGACACAAGTAATGCATGTATTTTAAAGTCATGACTGCACAAAGTGTGACTATTCAATCAAATATCCAATCTGTGTTCAATGATCAAAGGTCATTGATAATGCAACAGAAAATAATGAAACAGCTTAGTTAACCACTGGAGTTTAAAGTAACTGAAGCTTCTGTTGACAAGCACTGTAATATACTTGGGAACGTATAAAAATATAAAAACCATGTACAGCTGTAGCGAAGCCTGAATAAACTTCATTCACATGGATTTCTAACAATCAAACCTTGACGAAATTTGTCCTGCCCTTGGGTAAAATAATAGATTCCCACTGGGCAATGAGTTGAATTGAAAAGTCTCACATTTTAGTACAGTAATTCTGTACCTGAATTACTGTCAATATTATAAACAAATCAAAATTATAATGATTTTTCCATCACTTGCATGTACATTCACATGACTACCATGACATCAGACACACCTTAAACTCAACACCAAGGCCTTCAATGTGGTGTTACGTTCCACGCATATGAGTACGCAGAAGAGAAACATCATGAGAATGTGGACAGATTCTGGAAAAACCCATCCTCAGAGACCCAGGGGCAGTCAGTCGGGTCGGGAGAAAAGGCGGGGCGAAAGTTTTCATTACGGGCGAAAGAGCCCCTAGGTACTGACTCTCACTGGACTTTTCAAACTGCCTCATCACTGCCGCATCTCAATTATGATCTGTCAAAAACAGTGTTCTCACCAGGATTTTGCCTTGGGGAGTCCCAGGGCCCCCTCTTCTGAGAAATAGGGGCCCTGTAAGAACATTAGGGGGACAAAGTTACAAAAAACACGCGGTACGAAGAACCTGAGCCCGCACTCCAAATTGTCTGTTACATGAAGTACCTACCTGATCCAATATGGCGGAAGAGGTGTTTACGATTCGGAGGAGGAGTTTACGATGTAGTGGGACGTGCGTGGGACCAATGAAAGTAAAGGCAACAAAATTAAAGACTTTGACTCATTTGATATCATGTTTTTTTATTTATTCAGACAAACAGAATGCTTTAGTGTTAGGGTGACCATTAAAACTACTTAAGTCCGTTTGACTCATAGCTTGCCCCTGCGCCCTAACGGGCACATCTTCTTGGTTTTAATGCGCCATTTCAGTTTTTTCTTGCGGGAATCCCGCAAGGCCGCGGCCTGGTGAGAACACTGCAAAAACAGAACATTCTCAGGGCAAATTCAATATTGCTCTTGCTGATAGTAACCAAAACGTTTTTTCAACTCATCGGTGGTTCCTTTGTTTCTGGTTAGGAATAAAAGTCTCCTTTGTATACACAAGCTTGGTGAATGAACCGGGCAACTGTGGCAAGACAATAGCCGTCGTCTAGGAACTTACGAAAAGAATGTAGGGGAAACTGTTTGCCGATTAGGCACAATAAAGCATTTTTTGTGCCCAACCAGGAGCCGGTATCTGCTTGAATTTTCCGAAATAGTTTGGTGAGAGTCATTACCCAGGGGCTCTTCCGCCCTTACTTGAATTGAAAACTTTCGTCCCGCCTTTTTTCCCGACCCAACTGACTGCCCCTGGGTCTCCGAGGATAGGAAAAACCTTGCTATACAGTTAATGTGCCACTGACCAAGAATAGTCTGCGGGCTCCTCTTCTTGCCCATAATTAATGTTATTAATAAAAGATTATAGACACTTACTACATTGTAGATGTTACTATAGTCTTGTGAGTGACTTAATTTATTGACTTACCTTTTTTAAATCAGCAGCACAAAATTTGTCTTTGACTTTATTTTCAAACTGTTGATCTTTGGAAAACTTTGTTTTATATTCCCACAGCATCTAGAGAAACGTTTGCACAGGGAAAAATAAACGTTAAAACTTATGATGCATGTAAAAAGTCAAGATTGCAATATTCCTACAAGTTATTAACTTTACAGTGAACAGAAAAAGCAAGTTAACAGTATCAAAGCAAACAGTATACATTACCAAGTCTAATTAATGTTAGTATAGGTAATAGCATGGTTTGTAGTGATATTTCGAAATTGTTATACGTAATTTCATAAGCCGTTAGGCGAGTGAAATTTGAGACAATTTTGAAATGTCATGAGTGGTATTTAAGCCAAATACAGGGCTTCTGATATTTCGTGGGAAAAAAAGCAAAATTTCGCGGGATTTGCAGGGGCAAATTCGCGGAAAAATCAGCCGATTTCACGGGATTTACACGGGAAAAAAGTAAAAATTCGCAGAAAAATCGTCCGATTTGCGGGAGAAAAGTCAAAATTCGCAGAAAAATAGGCCGATTTTGCGGGATTTGAGCGGAAAAAAGTCAAATTTCGAAGGAATTTCGGGGGCAAATTCTTAGAAAAATCGGCCGATTTCACGGGAAATTTCAGGAGGAAACTTCGCCAAGAAACAATCAGTAAAGAACAGCCGATTTTGCAGGATTTTTTTTCGCAAATTTTCCTAAAATCGATCAATTTGGGTTGATATGTCCAGCGTTGTTTAACGTTTTTTTTTACAGGCATAATCATTTGTTCTTTCAACAACAGTTCGCTCGAGAAATGAGCGAATGCTAAAGCCGTTAACATTATGGTTAGTGCCCAGTTTTTCGCGACGTTCATCTAAGAACACCTGGTAGTTTTGGGACGTTGTTTACTCGTTGCAGTGAATTTGCAGTGAATTTGGACATTTGGGGTGAATAGAACAGGTCTAATAGCCAAGGTAAGTATTAAATAGGTTTTTCGAAATGTATTTGGAAATATTTCTGGCGGATTTCGCGGTATTTCGCGTTTCTTTGGGAATTTTGCGGGTCCGTGACCGCGTGAAATATCAGAAGCCCTGCAAATATCACATTCAAATCATGCTATTATTTGTTTATACTACTACCCGCAAAAGGTTTGTAATTTTCACATGTAGGTATTTCAAATTAAGCTAAAATACCACTGCTCTAAGCCAATCAGATTGCAGAAATTTCTCATGTAGTAGTATAATGATCATTATTCAAAATATGAATACTACAAGTATAAAAGATGACCCAATAGATGCCCAGGGTGTATATTTAACTTTAGCGGTGTTTAAAGGAGAAAGGCATTTACATGATTGTATTTCCATTTTTGCAACAATCTTTACAAAACAAATATAGCTTTCATTTGGTGAAAACATGAAGAGAGTTTACAGTAAATAGCATACAGTGTAATATCTAGTCAGGCCGATAGAGGTCCATAAATTATCTCAACTTCAATGTCAGAATTCTTGTTCAAGGTTGTTGTGATGACATCATTAATAATTTAGCCTTATCACTTTGAGCTAATTCCTAACTGTACATGTAGTACGTGTATTTTCACGCAACTGTGATGGGGAGTGTCTATTATCCAGACAGGGGGGGTGTTTACTAGAGAGGGACACCTACATGTACAGTATAATTATGCAAAATTAACACCTTAAAGGGGGCTTAATTAAATAAGAGGGAGAGAGATCATTAACTGTAATCATGTAAAATAAATCACGTTCGTATAACATTAAGGCTTAGCTTGCATATTAATAGTTAATTTGTAGACATCATGTGGAGCCTCTGAAATTTTCTGATGCACAACCATGTTCCAGGACATGTATACTCTCAAATACACACTATACAGTGTAAAATATGTACTTGTACAGAGTAGTGGTGACGTTGTGGTGTCTATGGTTTTCTTTCAGGCTTATAGTAGAGGAATGTGTGCTGGACGCTGGGCCAGGCATGCACGACATCATGTCCTAGGAGAACTTTTAAGAACTAATTGCTCAAAAATGCTTTATCACAGGCATTAAATTTTGAGCGTGAAAACTTTAGTCAAAACAATGTTCCTTTAAAATTCAGATGTGTTATACACTGTACAAGTGAGGAGGGGTAGCTGATTTTGAACTGACACTGCTGAAACCTCTGCATCATCTGTAGTCTAAGTGTACACTGTACAGTCATGAAATATTATCACATGTATGGGTCAGTTTACACAAAATTTTTTAACCTACAGTAGGTTGGTTCTTAATTTCATTTTCTCCCCTAGCCCTGATTACTCATGAATTAGGGCTAGGAGACAAATGAAATTGAGATTCATCCTAGGTTAAAAAATTTTATCCTGAATTGTATTTTGACCTATAACATAAACACTGCAAAAAATAATTGTTTTCTACTTTGTTAAATTAATCTGCTTTTAGGGAAAAATACAAAAATGTAAAATACGCTTTATACTCTGAAAAACAGAGAGAGAACTGACTGGTATGTGTAGGCAAGGATCAAGACTTCAGCAATGTTTTAAACTTACATGATGACAGTCTGTGCTCAAATCATCTTCCTGTAATAAAGATCAAAGACAAGAAAACAATCATTTATTACTGAGATGTATGAATGCATGCCTGAAATCAAGACTAGTATGTTGGGTTTATCTTTTTCATTTCTTTGCCCCTTCAATCATAGCCTAACATGTATACAGAAGAGTTCTTTATGGATACTGGACTGACTTAATGCCAGAATAGTTTCATTCCCGAATGAATTAAGGTCACACACTGCACTATCAAACATGGCAGAGTTAACGGGCTCGGCCTTTTGTCCCATTTGAAAAGGAAGTGAAAAGGATTGACCAATCAGATACCATCTACTGCACACACTGTAAATATTTTAAAGACAGAATCCATTGGGAAATTGAGTAATTTTAATTTTCAGTGGACAAAAAACTTGTACCAGATATATTTTAGGCTATATCAGATTCTTTTTTACACTCTTGAGGGCTATAGATATAATTAGTTATCTGTAATAATACCTAAGACAGTTTCCTATGAGAGCCTTGGAAAATGAATTTCAAATTTCACAGGAATGGAGAACACAGGTAAAATAGTCATACGTAAGATTTCATTTCTTGAAATTTGAAGCTTTTGAAGTTTGCTTTCTTGGGCTCCCATAAGAACCGTTTCTTTTGAGTCATTTCATGTAACTTACACTGTATTGTATTAATTTTATAGCTCTCAAAAGTGTAAAAAGGATGAAGATATGTTTGAAATTATTCTGGGACCAGGTTATTGTCCATATGGAAATTAAAATTACTCAGTTTGCTAATGGATTCTGTCTTAATGTTTGTTAGTTTTGTTTTCTTTTATCAAGTGAAAACTACATAATTTTTTAAAGATGTTATGTATCGAAGGGAAAGTTCAAAAGGATGTCACCAAGTCAGTGGTCAAACTTAACGCTCATCCATTCGTCCAAAATGAGTAGTTTTCTTCCCCACTGGTCCTCTGGATAAGTAAAGTTATCACTCTCTGAGAAATACGTGTATTTTTTTTTTTGGGATCGTACCAAAAAGTGCTAAACGCCTTGAACCAAACAAAGAATCCCAAAGGCAAACATTTCAAAAAAAGAACAGGAAAGCAATCATCAGATGATAAAGAAATTTACACAGCATTTGAAAACACCTCCTCTGACCAAAAGAAAACGTAAGCTCCAGGAGGCATGGAAGGATAAATACAAATGGCTAAGGTTTGACGGAAAGGAAAACAAAATGTTCTGCGAGTTTTGTAGATAATTCCTGAATAGGAAAAACAGTTTCATTAACTAACTTGCAGACACAAATGGCATACATCCAAAAAAAATTGGAAAATGATGTAAGTGATCAGCAGTTTTGCTGATGGACCAGTAAATTTTAATTCTACTGGGCCTGTGGAAGACGAGACACAAAAGTTAATTTCGAGCACTGCAAGTTAGAATTGGTAAAGCACATGTTTCAGACTTTTAAGCAGTATGCCTTGGTTCAATTCCCCATGGGACAAACACTTCCAAGGGGTCTTAAAATAACTAATAGGCAGAATATGCTGCCTCTTCTTCACACCTGGAAATCTACAGTTACACTGCAGACTCTTTAGTCTTCTCTGATAACTTAGGGAGAAAAAAAGGCCCCATCTTAAAAGCAATCCACTGATCAAACTCTTTTGGGACGTAAAAGAATACACTACAATGTACACTGTACCTTGGCTTTTTCCTGTAAGCAAACAAGCAGAGCAAAGTTGTTTCCTTTTGGAATTTCAGGACAAAGACGAGCAATGTCCTCAGCACAATTTGACTGATCATCGCCCAATCTTCCACCAATACCACCAATTTTGGATTTAGCAGAGTTTTCTCTGTCGTCTACTTTAGGTTTTTGAGCTAAAGAAAAGCAGCACATACTTCAATTAATGTAATACTCTCATGTAAATGCAAAGTCAGTTACAGTCAAACCCTGTTAATACTGAAACTGAAGGGGTCAAAGAAAGAGTCAGTATTCACAGGGTGTCCGTAAAAGTGGGTCATGCTATTGAAGAAACAAATACAATGTAACCTTTTATCAGAAAGAGAGACTATAAGGGATAAAAGAGTACACCAGCCCCGTCGAATTAAATATCTCTAACCTTCACAAAGCTGTCATTCTGTAGACTAAATCCTTGGAAACACTTAATCAATCGCCCATCTACATGTACATGTACAAAAACTGTTCTTTGCCTAACTTGTTTGCTGCCAAAATAGTCTAAAATTGATGTCAACAATTCATCATAATCCAGTATACTGTAGCACTGGTAATATCGACATGCTGTCATCTGAAGGTTTTTTTACCTTTAAAAAGGAAACATTTATTACAATACACAGTTGATTATGAAGTGTCGGCATTACCATGGTTGACTTTCAATGAGAATCTGTTAATTGGGCAAGAAAATAGTGTCCTTTGTCTGCATCGGGTGTCTGTATTAACTTATTTGAATTTGAAGAAAAATTTGAGGGCTTTCACCATGGACAAAGAAAACTGTCCATAATAACAAGGTGTCCATATTAAACAGCTGTCATAGGAGTGTGTTAGTAATGGTAACAGGACACCCTGAGTGGAGTCAATTGGGACTGTGATCATACGAGTGATTATAACAAAATCGCAGGAGTCCGATTTGTTTAATCACAAGTATGATTACAGACCAAACTGGACGACACAAAGTTCTGTTACCAATTAATCATAACTTTAACAAAACTTGTGATGTATAAGGCTCTTTTTTTAAATCCAAATACAAGAAATTCCAAGTTTTTTTTGCTAGCAGCGAAAAAAAAGTCATTTAACCGCGTGCATGATGGTGTGTACATGATGCTACTGGCCTATTAAACTGTCCTATTAGGGCTGAAATCAGGGCAGTTGATGGCAAATCAGATTTGAGAAGTTTGTTATAGTTATGATTAAAATAATAATGAGTAAGCTATAATAAAAACTGCACTTTATTTGAGTGTCAAAGTATTTTGCACGAAAGTGGTAATTGAGGACACTATTTTTACGTCTCAGTCCTAACAGAGACTAGAGACAGGACCACCATTTTATGTAGTCATCAGAGCCACGCAAAGGTCTAGCCGCTTGCAGTGCAAAGGGAGTAACTTCATTTCTCAGTTATTTTAAGACCCTGAGTATTGGTCCAGCCCCGGGAATCAAACCCACAACCTCCCGCACTGCAAGCGCATGCTCTACCGACTGAGCTAACACTACTGTGGTAAATAATGATAATGATTGCGTAAAATTAACCCTCTGCCACTCCAGTTTGTACAACACTCAACGTCTACACTGACATTCCCCAGTTCTGTGTCACTGTCATTCACACTACTGTTCCTACATGTATATAGCTTTTTTTTCTGCATTGTGAATATCACAAGTTTTAATTTTTTTTACTTTAATTTAATCTATAAAAATGTCTTGGTCTGGTCATATATTTCTTATCCCTTTCATTAATTCTTCTCAAATGAGACTAATGTCTAACCTAATATTTAAAGCGAAACTTGTTGTATCGTGCTGTGCATTTTGCAAACTTCAATGGGATTTTGGGTTTTTCTGTTCCATCAATCATTTTATTGAAGGCGGGGTTTACGTAAATCACAGTGTAATGTGCTTGTCCAGCTTGGCTGAGAATGACTCTAGACTGCTCAAGAATAGCAAAGGAAAACGCGATGGTGAAAGGACTTTTTATCAAAGGAAGGAGGCAGACGTTTCTTTATTCTTGCAAGTGACAAGAATAAGAAAGGTCAGAAAAATCTGAGAGGCAAACTTAACTAGTTGATTATTGCCCAAAACAGGACGATCACAGAGCAATGAACCTTGAAACACAAAACAAACAAAACGGATCGAAATCCACCAGAACAGCATATTAATGATTGAACAAAATGCTCAGTCATCCAAGGATTTGACCTGACAAAACCAATTTTGGACTGAACCTTATCCACTGACTGGTCTAACACTATTTCAAAGCCTGCAAATTTATTTATTTCAGCTCAACTATGCAGTACACTGGAAATTTTAATACAAATGAAGGGGACATGCCATAGTGTTCGTATTACCTGGGGGTCCGTATTTAGAGGGTAAATTTTAAAGAAAATAAATGACATTTTTCAGTGTCAGGACAAATGAAGCTGTCCATTATATATGGGTATCTGTATTAAGCAGGTGTCTGCAGAGCAGAGTTCCACTGTATTAAAAAAACATATTATGTACTTTTAACACATTATTTTTACACACTTTGTAACACTTCAACATTTTTTGCACAAGTCATTTTACTTTCCATCAATTTTTAAAATTTATTCATATACGTACTGCAGGGCTTCTGATATTTCGCGCAGTCGCGGAGCTGCGAAATTCAGGTAAATCCACGAAATCCCACAAAATTCACAAAAACATGAAAAACACCGTGAAATTCGGTAGAAATCTTATCAAATACAAGTCTGTACAACACATTTGAAACTTATTTCGGCTATAGGGGCTATTTACTTGCTGTAAACTTGCAAAATTTATCTTGGAACTTCGTCACTGAAATGTGCAAACAACGTCCAGAAACTACCAGGCATAGATTATGTTGCGAAAAACTGGGTACTAGCCATGATGTTAAAGGCTTTGCCATTGGTTCATTTCTGGAGCGTATTGTTGTTGAAAGAGCAAATGATGACCTCTGTTAGAAAAACGTTAAAAATGCTGGTCTGGTCAGCACAAAACCAACCGATTTCTAGCAAAATTTTCCTTGAAAATAACCACAAAATCAGCCATTTTTTACCGATCGCTTTTTGGTAAAGTTTGCACCAAAAAGTCCTGCGAAATTCCCGCGAAATCGGCCAATTTTTCCGAGAATTTGTCCCTAAACATCCCGCAAAATTTGACTTTTTCTTCCGCGACTTATCAGAAGCCCTGATACTAAGATACTCACAGACAAACTAAATTGTCATTGATGTAAATTTCCATACACAAATCAGTTCTAGCCAATCAGAAGAGCAAACGGTGTTTTTCACAGGTGAAAAAATCGATATGTCCAATCAGAATAACGAAAAAGGTTTTTTCATGCATAAGAAAAATTGATATGTCCAATCAAAAGCCACAAAGGTGCGTGAGTTTTGTGCCAAAATTACTTGCAGCTTGCAGCGTCCTCACTTTGCAAGTTGCTTCACAGACATTCAAGGAGAAAGGACTATAATTTAAGTACCGTTTTTCTCGTAGAAAAGTGAAAAACATCTGAGTTACTTCATTGAGATATTTCACTATCGATGAAGAAATTGAAGAGAGCCGGCAAAACAACAGTGGAAGGGGGAAAAAGCAAAGAAGATGTAAGCTTGTACTTGTACTTATTTATCGGAACTAACATAAGTCTTATGTGCTTCTGTTTAAGCTTATATTCAAACCAGGAATTTCACTCATTATACTACTACATAAGAAATTTCTGCAATTTGATTGGCTTAGAGCAGTGGTATTTCAGCTTAATTTGAAATACCGTATTTATTCGATTAACCGCCCTGGGCGCTTATTAAATTTTTGGACCTTGAGAATGGGCACTTATTCGAGGTGGGCGCTTATTCGAGGCTGGGCGCTTATTAAATTTTCACTATTTTCAGCAAGTGAAGTATGTTTATTTTGCAAAAAAAAAAAAAAGGCTAATAACAAAACGCGAAGAAGTAACAAAGCAAGGTTTCTGTATAATACTCTGAAGAAAACTCCGTCCTCGGAGAAGTGTCTTATTAGCATTTATTCACTCAAGTGGGTGGGGTGGGGGTGAGCGCTTATTTGAGTTTGATTGGGAGAAGGAGGGGGTGGGCGCTTATTCGAGGCTGGGCGCTTATTAACTTTTTCTGCCTTTAGGATGGGCGCTTATTCGAGGTGGGCGCTAATTCGAGGCTGGGCGCTTATTCGAATAAATACGGTACCTACATGTGAACCTTTTGCATGTAGTAGTATAAACAAATAATAGCATGATTTGTACGTGATATTTGGCATAAATACCACTCATGATATTTCAAAATTGTCTCAAATTTCACTTGCCTAATGGCTCGTGAAATAACAATTCTAAAATATCACTCATGGTATTTATGCCAAATATCACTACAAATCGTGCTGTTAATTTGTAGTGCTATTACCTATACAAATCATCCATTTCTTATTGTACATTCAAAACAAAAGTTAACATTACTAACTTGTAGTTCCTGGAATACTTCATATTCTTACCCTCATTACAAGTTTTTACCTAGAGTTTATCACGTTTGTCAGAACACATCCTAATCTGGTGGTCCTGTGGCACTAAGGCAGAAATTTCAAGCTATCATGGGTGACTGTAAAATAGCCACCCCTATTAGTTTTATCAGGGGCACCTGAGCGAGAAAACTGGACTCCTTTCGACTCAATTTTGTTTCCATAAGTTTTCCGTAAGAGACAAACACAGATTCGTAATCAATGATTACCTGTAGTTAATACTAACATTATTTTGTTTTCTTTGTCACTTTGCAGTGTGTTGGAGCAAATTTTGGCAGAAATCTCACAAGTTCGCTGGGCTCACTCGTTCAATTTTTGATACATCAACAACTTGTGCATAAATACAGTATGCACGTAATTTTTTAAGAAGTATTTTATGCATGTGATACACATATAGCTAGCTTTATGCAGAACATTGTTTTTATTCCTGATGATACCATTGTTAAGTGAAAGCTTGAATTTTTATTCAAGCTTTTTTATCATTATTAATTTTTAAATATACTGCAAAAGGATAACATGCAGAGATTATCAAACTTTTATCCTAATTTTAAACATCAGCCTATTTTGTCGTAAATGAGCAAAGCTCCAAAGGTATAAACATTGTTGGAAATGATTCGATTAACGGAAGTTTAAACAAAAGCGTGCAACAACTGGGCGAGATAGATTCGATACCATTCAATATATGAACAGCTGTGCATGTACAGCCAGCTAAGTCTTTAAATCAACTTTACAAAAAGAGAACCTCAATTAGTAGAACACAAAAAAATTTAAAGAATAAGGCACTATTAGGCTCTTTAAGAAGGCTTAAAGTAAAACGTATGTTAACGATGATTCATCTCAAACTTTGTTTCAGCTTAATTCTCACCTTCCTCTTTAGGCTGTTCTTCTCGTTCCTGCGATTCCACTGGTTTTTGTCGTCGATCGTCTTCAACATCTGAGGCAGTTAAAACGTGTATGAGCTTTAACAGGCACAATCAACATGACCTTACTTTGTAAACCTACGTTAAATGAGTTTCATGAGCCGATTAAAAACCGTCAGTTCTTACCAGCTTTCTCCTCTCGACTTTGGACCACAGAATTCTTCTCTACATTGTCCGTGTGACTTTTATCTGAAGTTTCCTTATCCTTAACATCCTTAACGGGAAGTCTAGCAGGTGAAGATTTGACATAATGATTCGCCAGTAAAAGAATTATACCCAAAAATAAGAGTCTTTGAATCAATGGCGCCATGTTGGTTTTCTGCATGGGGTGACAATTTTCCACGGGCGTAGAGGGAGAGTGAGTTTTCGTTACTCAATTAATTAGTCAGCGGTAGTTTGGCAAAATGAAGAGGGACTTCCGGTTAAATGATCGAGCTTCCTCTAGGGACGCTTCCGGTCGACTTTTTGACCTTATTTATGGCCCTTTTTCGCAATCTGGCGGAAAACCAGACGGGCGAGATCAAGGTTTTCAAGCGACAATTATGAAGTCTTCCGTGGACGAAGTAAGGGAAAAAGGGATTGCATTTCTTCAAGGAAATTTTGACAATGTTCGCTTTTCGGAGAATTACTGTTTTGCAGTCCATAAAGGAGACGCAGAAAGTCTAACTGATTTGATCGACAGATATCTTTCTTTGAATTCGACGTAAAGATAATTATCTTCATGTTTTCATATCCTTCGTAAACTGTCTCCATACCAAATTATTGTGGTTATTTGCTTGAAGTGGCTCCTTGATTGTCTCTTAATTTGCACATACAGCTCAGCCCATTTTTGAACACAACAGAGGAAAAATCCCCATTACTTTCTTTGGAGTCCCCTTTACAGTAGAAAGCTCTGAATCCAGACATTGCGTTCATGGATCGTTGAAGGTCATAGTAAATTAAACCCGGCAGTTTCTATTATATTTTGTTTATCAGCATGTTTGGAAGTTGGTCAGGATTATTTATTTTTTCTCATTTTTATGTAAGGGGTCATGTAAGGGGCCGACCATTTAACTCTTGAGGGGGGGGGGGGGGGGTGGGTGATTTTGAAAAAAAAATTCCTGCAAGCGCTTGTCAGAAGAAAAAAATTGCATGCAGCACAAATGTAATAGAAAGCTTATGGCAAAAAAAGGGGGGAAAATATCCTGCCCACCAGATTGCTAAAAAAGATATTCTTGATAACCAGAATCACCAGCCCCCCTCCCCCTCAAGAGTTAAATGGTCGGCCCCAAAGTGAAGAGCGTAAAATCGCACAGAAAGTTAAGTTCGCTCGTATTGCTCATGATTGAGAGTTAAACATGAAAGTCTGCGGATCTTTAGAGTGGCCGGGGGTGTTGGAAAAACAAAATTTGTGGTGTTTTGTTTAGTAGTTTGTTGAATTGATTGTTACTGATTTTAAAGTAGAAACCTAAGGTAAAACAGACATGATTTTCCATCGATTCAAATTATTATCTACATCATCTAAATCTACTTCTACCTATATTAAGTCCGTAAAAATCGCTAAGACATCACACCAACTAATATGTGGTGCTCCAAAATTTGCCTTATTTCCCAGTCTCATCAAAGCACAAAACAAAACTAACACCATTTCGACATCAGCCAAGACTAAAACACTGATAGAATTTCGTCTTTCATGTTCTTTGATATGATTTCTTATTGCAAGCACTCTCTAGCAGAAGCAAGCCCTTCCAAGAACTAAAACATTTAAAAGTGCTCATAATTTCGAATTAGCCCCTCCTCCCTTCCCCCTCATTCGACAATGTCGAAACTAAAGCGCCGATTGGTTGACCTGGTTTGTACTATGCTTCAATTGCAGGACTCGAGGGGTGGGTCTAAAAAAAATGATGCTCTGTCGTATCGGATATTTTTGATTACAAGAGAATGCGTGACAAATACAATGATCCTAATAACTTCAATATCAAATTAGAATCTACAAACCACTGTTATTACTGTTATTTCTTTTCGGCAAATACCGGGTTATAGCATAGATTCGCGATTCGGAATTCGCGGCTGCGTTAAAATAGAACAAAGAAAAATGCTTTTTAGTTTTTAGAGACATCGTGATTGCGGTGAAACTAAGTGAGAGTGAATCGTGAATAAAATTAGTTACATCCAACTACTGTACTTGTGACTTGTGGACAACACTGTTATTGGGAGGCAAAACATTCCCCATAATCGAAGCATTTTTTTTTTTGGTTTTGAATTCCGGCCCCTATCAATCATCCCCGTCACTTGGAATCAATACAATATATATGCCAATACATCAAGTACCTACCACAGCGTTGAAGGACACCGCTGACTAGTTAATTGAGTAACGAAAACTCACCCTCCCTCTACGCTCGTGGAAAATTGTCACCCTTCTGCATGGACTGTCAGCAGAAGTAGTCTGGTAACCAGTAAATTGGCCAATAGGAAAAGGATACGTCTTCTCACTTCAGTTCTCTTAGGAAATAACCATTTTTGTCGAGTCTGCTGTCAAGTATCAAATTTTGCAAAATTCGAAGAGTTCTTTTCAAGAAGTCCTCAACACAAAATTGATTATCTATTTCATTTTTATTTTTTCAGAGTAAGCCCGCATCTCCCTATAAAACATTTTAATCTGAGACTCTTTGTGATTGTTCTTGTAATTAAATTCATTGAATAATAAGTAAGCAGCGTTCAATGGAAGCTTGAATAATTAGCCACGCTGGCACTTGAACAAATATTAAAAGCACCCGCTACCGGTATTTTAGAATCCATCAGAGTCCTTTTTACAGCTGCATCCTAGCCAACCTTCTAGCCTTATAACTATGAAAAATCAATTTAAAAACAAAAAAAGACGCACCATCTCTCCTTTTATAAGTGACGCTACCTCGCATTCACGCTTCTTTCATCGAATCAGTTTTTCACGCCTTCGCAGGCCATAAAAACCGTATTTTAACATTACCCGGGGCAACTATACAAAACAGCAAACAATGCCATGACCGGAAATTTGGCGTAGCCTGAAATTCATCCGATTACTTCGAGTCGTTTTCTCCTCTCAGTAACTGAGGGAGTAATAACGACTCGAAGTAATCGGATGAAATTCAGGCTTAAGTTTCCGTTGATGTGAAACCATTCAAGTGAAAGTTAATGTGCCCAATTTGCATACAAGCAAATAACTGAATTTTTAATACATCTTATGATACAGAATATATTATACAGAATATATTATACAGGATAAAAGGTAGCCACGTCGTCCCTAGAACTCTTTGAAAAAAAGGTAAAAGACCACTACATGTCAAAACATAGGAGAGTCGCTAGCCTGCGTAGCAGGCTAGAGAGTCGCTTTTGGGGGGCTTTATTTATGTTACACTTAATCTTTTATTTTAGTTAATTTTTGTTTTTCCTTTGTTTTTGGGTGCGGTAATGCTGGTAATGTATGCTAATGTATTTGAAACAAAAGAAAAACAAAAATTAACTGAAATAAAGAATTACCTGCAACATACACACAAGTCAAATGTAGTAATTATAAGAACTATGACAGAGGAAACTGAGGAAGTTGAAACTACTTTGAAAAATTTAATGACACCGATAAAATCTCTAAAAACGCGGCTAGGTTAATAAGAGCTGTAAAAACAGTAAGATTAAGAACAAAGCTAAAAAGGCCGCCGTCTATTCGCAAGGCTAGCTCATTCTCTTTCCTAAACTCCAGCCTTTAAGTCTACTCTCAAAAATCACATATCTTACGAAGTGTTGTACGGTATGCACCGTTTTTGTCTGATAAATTAGCGCCCAGCCTTGAATAAGTGCCCACCCCAATCCACAACCCCGCCCCCTACCCACAACAACAACAACAACAACAAACAAACAAAGTGAAGTGGTCTGGACAAGAAGAGTTGAATGTGATTTCTTTTCTGCCACATCTGCTTCTCGTCATTTCATCTCACCCATTTGCAGCTTGCAGATGTTACGCTGTGAGAACTCTACCCACACGTCAGAGCACCCCGAAGAGTCAGCTCGCAGGCTAGATGTTAGTTTGAAAAATACCCGGGGGTTACTCGAGGGAATTCTTGGTGGGGGTGTGCTACCCGTTCTCCAAATCCTGACCCTATTTCAGACCAAAAAAATGTAATTTTCCACTCCCGTTTTCAGACCAGACCTTTAAAATCCATACCCGTTTTCACACCTGGCCTTTAGGCAGAAATTCTGAGCTCTATTTCGAATTCGCATATTTCTCTTTCTTTCTTACTCATTTGAAATTAAAACGATAAATACCTTTTTACACTCTCGTAGTTCCCTCGAAAACAATACCCAATTCCAGACCGTTTTCAGACCAAAACGGTGCAGAAAGCCTACCTGATGGGGCGGCACATACCTATATAGCTTATATAAGGGAGTACCCCAAGAGAGAAACACTAACTTCTGTAAGCAAATGAAGCGAGTTAGGATCATACAATAAGATCTCTTGTGTTAAGCAACGTAGCAAAATGAACAAGGAAGTTTTTCAAGGCTAAGGATAGCTAGGGGTTTAGGGTTCAAAGACCTCGGTAGCCTGCATAATATGACAGGCGCTTTATGAGAGCCAAGCGAGGCGAACGCAGCGTTTTGCGCGAAGCACGAGACGAGACATAACTTCCTAGCACACATTAATTTGTTAGCTCTTCACCCTAGACACATTTCTGAACGATTTTTTTTATTTCAACAACAGAAATTTCTGAAAAAAGTACAGTAGAACCCCATTATCCCGAACTGTGAAGGGAAACAAAAAGCAGTTCTCCAGTTAGCAGTTCAATTTATCGCGGGTCGATTGAATATTTCGAGAATATTCAATTTGCCATGTTGATAACTGATAAACCAGTTACTGATTTTCAGCTTTTCAGTAGGTATAGCACAGTGCAAATCAAACTTATTTAATTAGAAAAGGTTACATGATTACTTGCAGTTTTATGATAAAACGAGATCAGTTTTTGGCACCATTTAAAATCAGATTGCTGTAGTGTTAGTTCTAGTGTTTCTAGTGTTTTTACCTGTTATTCAACAAGAAGAACTAATGGGATGATGGGATGGCATCCCAGTGGAGTTAAATCATCCAGAATTCGAGTTATTGAGGCACTGATTTTAACTCCAATTTTTGATCAAGGGAAAGGAAATTTATGTCTGTTCGAGTTATCCTAGTTCGAGTAAACCGAGTAAACTTGACTGAAGCGTAGTGTGGTGAAATCCAACGGAAATGGGACTTGGTTGGAGTTAGGGGGGAATGCGAGTTATCTGTCTGAGCAATTCGAGTTATCCAGGTTCTACCGTCAATGTACCGTACAGACAGCGGGGAACAAGACATTTCACATGCTATTTAATGTATAATTAAGATGGAAGGATGAAATTTTTCTCTTCGTCGATAATCTCTTGCATGGTTGGTCTCATGCTCGGAGTCTTCTGAAGGCATCTCCGTACCAGGCCCCTAAACTCAGTGTTCGTCACAAGCAAGATTTGTACTTCACGATTACTAGGATCTGGAAGTTTCCGGATGCACATTTCACACAGAAGAACACCAAAGCTGTAAACATCAATCTGGTGTCAAAAGAAAATGACATGAAAATTACGTGTCGTAAATACAGTTCTCTGGGTGTTTGAATTCTCTGCTACTACAAAAGCCAGAATAAATATTTTTTGCCTGGTTACACGGAGCGGAAAAGCTGCTGGGTTAATTAAGTTCATGTCGGTATTCTTAATTATTAAGTTTTAATGCTCGTTCGCTGTGTCAATCTGCGCTTGTTTACTTGTTTTGACAGAGGATTACGTTTTCCATGGACAAACAAACAAACAAAAACAAAGCAGGCTTGGCCGCAAAAATCCTTTTCAACCACACAAAAACAAACGCTTGATGGTATCACGACTTTAAATTACAGAAATACGGAGAGCCCCCCCCCCCCCCCTCCCCCCCGAAAGGGGTACCGGCGTCTTCATGTATATGAAAGGGAAGGGATTTCACTGGTTGAAGTATATGAAAGGCTAAGGAAATCAGTCATCAATCCATATTGACTGTAAAAGTACCTACACTGTATAAGAGCTAACACAGGGATTTTTCCCCATTGTAGAAAAAAACTGTAATTGCCTGTGGATATTTTGCCTGAAATCACTCGTCTTTAAAAGTGTTTAATGAGTGTTCTAGCACAATGTATGTATTGTGAAGTGTGCCAGTTCTATTTTCTACTGGCCAATTGCTACTTTATGCACTCAACAAAGGTTTCAAATATCAATAATGGTTTGAAGGAAGACTAGCTGAATGATTCTTAATGGTGCCTTTTTACATGCATCAGGTATAAAGCAGTTTACATTACATGTACAACCCGTGCCAAAGATCACCGACCTTTGGGTGATTACTACCTCACCTGGGCCCAGTTGTTCGAAGGTCGATTAGCGCTTAACCCAGGATTAAATTTAACCCAGCTTTCTTTTTCTTTTGTTCGAAAGCATTTTCTCCGAAAATTTCCTCTGTTATTTTTAAGGGAATCCAATCATCATCTTGTTGACAGAGAGAATTAAACAAAATTTACTTTTTAAGCTTTCATATCTGAATTCAAATTTCGCGCTGTTATGACCGTGGGCTATCCGCTTAACTCAGCTTTGAACAACCAGGCCCTGGGGTTAACAAGGTGTTACTTAGACAGCCTTGAATCCCTTATTTTTTCAAAGAAAACTAACCTTGACTGTTTGGTTTGATGTAAGCGCTTCAGGCGCACTGTAAATCACATTTCCAGGAGCCACTGTCATGGTCTGCTGTATGAAATTACAAGTGCCATAATCTGACACTTTGCCTCTCCATTGGTCACCCTGTCGCCATAGCAACACATTAGCACTGCTGACATCTCGGTGAATGATGGGTACTGGTTTTTTATGATGCAGATAGTTAAGTCCACGAGCTACGTCCAGAGAAATGGCTCGTATTTCTCTTTCAGATAGTTGCCGCTGCTCCAACAGAGTCCTCAAATTGTTTTCCATGAGCTCGGTTACAAACAGAGGGCTTTCTTCGTCATTTGTGGCCCCGATAAACTGTAGTAAATGAGGGTGATGACACTTTGAAGCAATCTCCATTTCTCTATTAAAGAGGCGTATGTTATGTGGAGAAAGAATCAATTCATGGATTTGTTTCACTGCTACAGCGCACCCACAATATACTCCTTCATAAACACTTCCCCAACCTCCCCTCCCAAGGCATTTGTCTGTCACCTGAATTTCGTAGCGAGCAATGATCCAATCAGAGTCTCTTAACTGCCTTTGGGAATTTTCTTCTCGTTGCTGCATCTCTCTCAACTGCCTTTGTGAATTTTCTTCTCGTTGCTGCATCTCTCTCAACTGCCTTTGTGAATTTTCTTCGCGTTGCTGCATCTCTCTCAACTGCCTTCGTGAATTTTCTTCTCGTTGCTGCATCTCTCTCAACTGCCTTTGTGAATTTTCTTCTCGTTGCTGCATCTCTCTCAACTGCCTTTGTGAATTTTCTTCTCGTTCCTGCATATCTCTTAACTGCCTTTGACAATTTTCCTCTCGTTCCTGCATTTCCCATAACTGCCTTTGAGAGTTTTCTGCGCGATGTTGCATCTCCTCTAACTGCTTTATTGAATTTTCTTGTCGTTGCAGCATTTCTGTTAACTGCCTTTGTGAATTTTCCACACTTTTCTGCATCTCCGTTAACTGCCTTTGAGAGTTTTCTTCGCGTTGTTGCATTTCCCTTAACTGCCTTTGAGAATTCTCTTCGCGTTGCCTCATCTTCCTCATCTGCTCTGGCCAGTTTCCCTCCTGTTTCTGCAGTTCCCGTAATTGCCTTTTTAGATTTTCCTCTCGTAGATTTTTCATTTTCAATTGTGCTGCAAAGAGTTATAAGCGCAAAAAGTGTGATTCCTCTAAACACCGAATTAACATAACGATATACTATATTCGTCTCTAGTTTGAACCAAAATTTGGATCCGTTTCTAGCTAAATCTCACTGTTTTTCCTTACTAATTTATAAAGTCAGTAACTGTGCTCACATTGTGGGTGGCTCGTCCTAAAATGTGCAGAGAATTTCACACGCAACAACAATTATTTGCGGTCTATTCCCTTAAAGTTTGTGGTCTCTTCAGAAATTGCCAAGTTTACTTTTCTATTTAAGACTACAAGTGTTTTGTTTATACGTAAGTTTAAGGGGCACAATATTAGTTTACCTAGACATACCCTTCGCCTCTCCTTTCTATTTACCACGTGATTTAATTTAAGTGTTGTAATAGTGTATCGTGCCTTTACATTCTTTGTAAATTTATTGGTTACTTAATTTTTAACCTTACACAAGAGAGAATGATGCCTTACATGTATATTTAATTCTGTATTTCCATTTGCTAAGGTTTGGAGAAACAACTGATAACTAATGAAATTTGCTAAGTTTTATCGTCCAGTCTTACCTTTGATAGAAACAGGCAGCTCATCAATAAAGAACTGAATATCATCTGGATTAGCATCTTTAAGATGGATGGTTACACTGGGTAGGTTTCCAGCGAAGAGATGCATGTATTGTAATCTGCTTATAGTAACTGATGTATTGGTAACATTCATTGAACTCTGAGCCATAATGTCAAACTGAAACAGATTAAGACCAGTTATATTGACTTTCCACAGGAACCTATAGTCAGTAGACCATGAGATTCAGATAATCCTAATTTCACTAAAATCTGCTGATCCCCAGTCTAGAGAATCCTGCGCTTTTTTTTTTGGCACAGAGGCGAGCGCCAAACGCGAGTGACTGATGACAAAGCGCAAGGACCATGGGACCTTCCTTTGCGCGTTTTCGTTGAGAGAGAGACGTTTGGTACAAGGCAGGGAACCTTTGAAATGGGCCTATACACCAGGTTACGCCCACAAAGAAAACAAAGACAATCAAGATAGAGCCTAGGAAAATAAAATTAAGGCGCAAAACAAAGATAAGTTACACAGTTTCGTACCCACGTAAACCCATATTTTATAGAAGCCTTTTACAATTTGATAAGGTTATACAATACAAGGATATGAAAATGTGCTAAAACAGGAGCCCGTCACTCGGCTTCTGGCTAAAATGACTTTAACTACATTTTCAGAGAGCTAAAAAAGGTTGAAAACGACGAAGTTTTGACGTTTTTAACTCTCTTAGATCGATTTTGTCATGAGAGAATGAGCTGATTTTATGAGATTAATATTTTAGCGCATTATTTTATATTGACTTTAGATGTTTAAAGAAATAGATAAAATCATGACGGCAAAAGTTTTCGAGAACCCCAAGGACCGGCAGATTATGACGAGAAGGTGTGGTCGGTGGAACACGATTTTCCTTCGAACTTTTCTAATCAAAGAACAGTATTTTATGTAGTTTTTCCATGGCCTTTTTTGACTAAACCGTGCTCATGGGGATATGTTTGCAAAACAACCTCGTTCCAGGGCTCCCTCCTACTTGTAAGAGAAAGCCCTACGAACGAGTTTGCTTGAGAAAAGTTAGCCTGTTCCAGGCGTTCAGATAGTAAAGCGCGGGAGAAAAATTCACGAAAGAAAAAAAAAAACGAGGGGATACTAGAGGGGGAAGGGGAGAGAACGCCTGTAAACATTCCGTAAAAGAGTTCTTTCCGCCCTTAATTGACCGCCGACCGCGTAACTGTGACATGAACTACAAAGACGCGACCCATAAGCTCATGATAGTGTGAAACGTGACCTTTGAGTTAGCTTTCAATAAACAACATCAGAGGTTTTCCTTCTTTTAACTAAGCAAATCTAATTTCTGTCGCTCTGAGTCTAACATTTAGACGGTCAGTCGGCAATAAGGAGGTGTGCTGGAATCCAGTATACCGGAACGACCCTTTGTTAACAATGTTTACAGGCGTTCTCTCGCTCTCGCCCCCACCCCTCCCCCCCCCCCTGTTCCACCCCCGCCCCGTTTATCCGATGTACAACTTAACTCGCTCCCCACTTACCGCCGCGCTCTACTATCTGAACGCCTGGAACAGGCTATTGAAAAGTCTTGTCCCCTGCAAATGATGACTGTTCAAGTGGGACGAGTTTTCATTATTTTTTAAAATTAATTTACCTAATATCGTAAACCGACTATCCCCCCCCCCCCCCACCACCTTCTCAAATAAGCCTCGTTTCTAAGAAGCCCCCTTTCCAGGGAAAGGAGGTTAATAAAACCGCCGCTCTTTTAAGCCTGTCTTCTCTCCCTTCGCCCTTATCATTTTACAGTAAAACTTCATTTGGCCGGAGGATCTGGCCGAGAGATTATTTGTTCACGCGTTAAAAGTTCTGATTTGTAATCAGTGATCCTCGGCTGCATAACCTTCAACTTCTTGTACTTGAGTTTTCCACTTTGCTTTCTAGTTCTACCGGAGAACTGATACCATCTCAAGTAAACCCCCCCGTCTCTATTAATCCCCCCAAAAATGTATTTGAAATAAGTTTTCCCTCGGAGGTTTAATAGAGGAATTACGGTATGATTTTTTTCAGACCAGCGCTTGAATATTTCTTAGGGTAACTTAAAGGAGCTGTGTCACGAAATTCAGCCACATTAGCAAATTACAAAATGCCAGTTAAAAAAAGAGAAACATAAAAATAACCGCTTAAAAATTTAAAGGAAGGTTAAAATAACATAACAGAAACAACAGATGCCACGGATGGGCAAAACTGAAGAAGATTGAAACGGATTGAAATTAGGGTTTTTGAAAACTGTTCAGCCCAACAGTTTCATGCTGCTTGCATCTTCAAAAATGATGCTCAGTAGGCATATTTGTTTGTCTCGATCTCTGATTTTGTCATTTACCTGTAATTTCTTTGCTTACGTTAACTTCCTTAGCGGCTGAGGGCGAGTAAAATTTGGCAAAATTAATCAAAATGAACTGGACTGCCATGACACAACCCCTTTAACGTGCATGATGTTCGTTTCATTTAATTTTCCCTCGCACCTTTTTTTTTTTGTACTTTGCCCCCCCACCCCCTCCTCCCTCATGAAGTTTTCTAATCGTCCGTCCCTAAATTGAGTGTATTGATTGATTCATTCATTTTGTCAGCATCTGTTTGTGCTTGCAGATTTTTTTGATACCGAAAGTATTTAAAACTTGTTACAACTCGATCAGGGTAGTTATTAGATTGTGTACAGACTAGAGGACATTTATTTTCCGGTAGAATTAAGAATACTCTTCTCTATTGCCACTCAGCTTGTCAACGATGTAAACCTCCGAAACCTAACCAAGATGTCCTGCGTAGAAACCTCACGGTGTAGGCGATTAAAAAAAATTTATCAAAACCCCTTTTTTGCGCTTCTAACATGACAATCATTGCAGTTCGTTGTTACTCATAATAACTTTGAGGAAGTTTACTAATCTCAACATGGACTTTATGTAGAATCGTCTCTGAACTTTTTTGTCGTCACGTAAGCCGCTATGAAATGTATTTTCAAAATAAGACATTTACCGAAGTTTATCTAAGCGGTTATCAACTCCGAGCCCAATTTACTTTTGAGCACTGATTGTTCATAATTTAATAAGCGATAAATAACTTAAGCTTACAGAAAAGAATTTAAACGTGTTGGTCAGCATAGTAAATAAATGACGTTGTAAGCTTACTACTTACTTCAATATATCCTGCTTTGCTGACGCGAAACTTGAATTCGTTCTTCCACGGATACAAATGATGAAGTTCCACTGAGCCAGGTTCTAAGTCATCTTTACCTGTCCACGTTACGTTTCCTGACACTTCACAAATCGTAGTTTGTAAAAAATCCATTTTAATTCCTTCAAGCTTGAGCGTCCTAAAACCAGCCATCCACAATCCGAAGAGGAAGCGAAACAGGAACAGAAAACGAAAGATTGGAAAGGGGATTTTACCCAGAAGGACGAAATATATCAGGTTGCAAGAACTAGACGATAGTCCACCCTCTCTTTCCATATATCGATCCATAAAGCAAAGTAGTGAGCATATTTAAGCAATAGACCACACTTTCTATGGGTTTACCGGCGTGATAACCCACGCGGGATGTTGGGAGAACACGAGAAAAGCTTGTAAATCACTCGCCTTCGGCTCGTGATTTACAAGCTTTTCTCGTGTTCTCCCAACATCCCGCGTGGGTTATCACGCCGGTAAACCCATAGAAAGTGTGGTCTATTGCTTTTATAAAATAACTTTTAGTAGAATGGAGTCTTTTAGGGAAAAAATATGCTTTCAGTGCCGTGATCAAGTCATGTCTTCTCTCTAAAGTCATCATAAGCCAGTCATGACTCACGATTTAATGGCGCTGAACTTTCTCAAAACTCAGTTCAGCCAAACAACAAACAACAGCACTTCAAAACACGAGTTTTTGCGCTCATTACGATAACTTATGAAAGCTGTTTTACAGGAAAAGTCAACACATATTCATGCGAACGTACAATGAAAGAATACGTTCATGGTTTGCTTACTACAGAAGTAGAAATTAATTGAACATCAGACTGTACGCAGCTGTATTTTGTTGAGTCGATCGGTAAAAATTTCGTGCTTACAGACGGAACTGGCAGCTATTGTAATGGAGGACTTCATTCGCTTTTTACAAGCCGCAGTGGTTTAAGATGTGTTTACTGGGCTTTATTATGATCAAGAAATGCTGCTGTAACGACGTGGCCGCATTTGCGAAGTTGTCGCATGTAACTTTATATGCACGTACAGCGACCGATGGAAATATGTCAGTGGTGAAGAAAGGTTTCTTTGCCGTAGCCACATATTGGCGCTAATATTTGTCGATTTGTGAAGTCAGGTGGTTTGAGGTAGGTTATGCCATCGATATCACCGAATAATTTGTGCAAATGTTGGAAAAAAACAGCCCAAAACTCTGACATCTTTCATCATCGTTGGCAGCTTGTTTACAACCTACAGCGGCCGATTTTGTACCATATCTTGATCAGAGACCTCTTTTTGTAACAATTTCTTTCATTAAGGAATTTAATTTTGACATAAAATAAATCAAGAATGCTAAAACTATCCGTTTTGTTGCTGGTTGGCACATGGTTAAGTTTTCCTAGAGACTTTCTACACCAGAAATTCACACAGTTGTTGTCTTTCTCTGCGATTTGGCATCGTCGTGAAATGTAAACTGCTTTCCAGCTTTGTACTTTATAACTTCTAAAGCTATGGCAGCCGCGAATATAATAATAATAATAATATAATAATAATAATAATAAGCCGCGAATATAATAATAAAATGTGGAAACCAACGCTTTTAATATTAAGAAAGGCTAAGGTAAGTAACTTGTTCTGGTTTTTAGCCCTTCTAAAATCGTTGTTTGCAGATCAATAGCGGGTTTTGTTTATGGCTCGTGGTCCGGATGCCTTTTTCTATGGGTTTACCGGTATAATAAACCATAGGTTTTTGACCAATCAGATCACGCGTACTATCTCAGTTATTTTATAACATATCATATCCTAACATATATCATATCATATCTCATATATCATATCAGGGCAACCTTTGATATTTCTTATTTTTCAATTCTTAATCCGTGAGACCAGGGAATGTCACAATTTATGCTAACATAATTTGTAATGCTGTGAAAGTTTTGAACCCAGGAGTCATTTCAAAGGTAGGTTGAGTTTGATCGTCCGGGTGAACGTAGTCCTGAACAGGACTGTTGTTGGTGACGGTGACTGACGTTTCGACAACCTGTGCGGTAGTCATCTTCAGAGTCAAAGTGAATTGTTTCACGTCAGTTGATGGTATTATATTCTGGTCATTGATCTGATTGGTCAATTACGTCGCGATGTTATTGGTCGTCTGTCAGTTAAGCAGTGATGTTATTGGCTATGAAGACTCGTAATCAGTAATTGGTGCGTTTCGATCCGTCTATTGTCATAGTTAAACAGTCGTCTATTGTTAGTCGTAGTTAGCAAAACTAACTAACTACGACTAATACCAGGTCAGCTTTCGCGCGAAAACATGAAATCCTCACATATGAAAATGACATGTTATCCCCCCACTTGAAAAGATGTTAGCGTAAGTCAAATTGTTAGTTCTCCAGACGTTCTCCCGTAGCAAAACTAACTACGGGAGAACGACTGGAGAACTAACAATTTGACTTACGCTAACATCTTTTCAAGCGGAGGGATAACATGTCATTTTCATATGTGAGGTTTTCATGTTTTCGCGCGAAAGCTGACCTGGTATTTCTTTGTTGTTTACATAATATATTTATCATACCCAAAGGCAATTTGTTACACTGCGCATGCGCATGGTGTATTTAGTCTTGATCCCAGTGTCCCCTGCGTGCCTACGCTTGTCTCCCTGGGTCTGCTCCTGAAAGGCCGATTAGTGTTAATCCAGGATTAAAATTTTCAGTGGCACGTTTTTGTATTTTACCTTCCAAAGTATTGCTGTATCTAACTCGGAGTAAAGGCTCATCAGTATGTTGTAAGCTCCAGTTGCATGCTCGTACACAAGAAAACTTTGCGTCAAATTAAGTCTAATCGATATATCCTGGGTTAAACTTAACCATCCTTCGACGAACCAAAACCTGGTGGTTAAATATGTGCAGAAGAGCACCTGAGTCGAGAATTTATTTTGTCGAGTAGCCTCAACATTTTCACCACTGAAAACAAGAAATGGTGACCATGAAAATGTTGTGAAGCAGCTTAAACAAGTTCAAACTCTTCACCACATATCACAATCACGTTGTGAGAGAGGGACAGTTAAAAATCGAATCATTTCAAGCCGGCTCTCACATGTACAACACCAAGCGTCTGTTTCTTAAAACTCCCGAAAACATTTTGAAGTACACAAACTTTATTGGTAGAAATGTGATTTTAAATTTTCACAAGATCGATATTTATTTACTTTTCACAAAAACTCTCAAGGATCGGCCATTCGTCCCAGCTGCGGCAGTCATATTTCTCATGACTGAAAAAAAATATATATGAAAACTTCAAACGAAAGTTATTAAGGGGCATAGTTAATGTCATAAAAAACAAGTCCTTTACAAAGACGACAAATAGGTAACTTTTTTTACGATGAAATTCTTAACTATCAGGTAGAAGGCGACACCAGTTTGAATTTTCGGAACAAGTAAATTCAATGTTTGCTAATTCTTAAAATGAAAGCCGATTGCCTATCGTGCTATTCTTTAAAAGGTACTTTTTAGTTTCAGAAGCACTATAAATTGCTCCAAACCTTATTCTGACGTAGAATGACATGTTCCTCGACATATTTAAAATATCCCTTGGCAGTTTTGGCTCAAACTCCTGCTGCATACATTTTGATGTATTGCAATGCATTTTCGACGACTTTTACTGCTGTTCGTTGCTTTCAACTCAGGAAAAAGGTATTGAGATTGGACGCTACCTCGTATCAGAGGTCAGATAGAACTGTCCAGCACCTTTGTTTATGACTAAAAAATGAGCACGAAGGCAGTTCTACGAAGAATTCGCACCTCACCGAGCGGAGATGAACGACAATGATGCCTAATTACCTAAATACCTAATTACCACAAAAGATGATTGGTGATTGATATCATCTCATAAGAAGATGAAGCACGATCATCCGGGTGAACGTAGTCCTTTCATTGACTCTGAAGATGACTACTGAACACATCAGGTTTTCAAAACGTCAGTCACTATAAACAACAGTCCTATTCAGGACTACGCTCAAACAGGCGATCTTGCTCCACCTAATTACAAATTGTTTTCTTTACTAAATGTGCTTACTATATGTTTTTCGTACAGTATACTTAATAACAAATACCTAATTACCACGCAATACTACGAAAATTGGAAATTTATCTGTGCAGTTATTTACTACAAATATCAAACTACTACAGTTATATATAAATTGTATTCTTCATTAAAGTTACCTCACCGTAATACCGTGTTTTTAAGTACTAGCTCTTTACTACAAATACCTGACTTCACGGAAATTGCATTCCTCAATACAAGTTATCAAAATTCCTAATTGCATTTGTCAATGCAACAAGCTAAGAGCTATGTAAGCCCTCACGTATATAGTCACCTTTATCAGACTATTAGAACCGGAATTACTTAAACCTAATTGACGTTATCCAGACATTCAGCAAAAAAAATTCAGAGAAAACTGTTGTTATTTTTCCTATTTTTTTCAGCAGAATGTTCTTACAAATTGCGAATTATCAATCACATTGCATACCGTTGATTAGACAGTTAAGAATTTGCATCGAATTCTTTCAGTTGATCGATTATCTCCTGCATGGTTGGTCTCGCCCCAGGCTCTCTCTGCAGGCATCGCCGTACCAGGCCACGAAACGCGCCATTTGTTACAAGCACCACTTGCTCTTTACGCCTTCGGGGATCTGGAAGTTGCCGGATGCACATTTCACAAAGAAGAACACCAAAGCTGTAAACATCAACCTAACAACAATGCATTATTTGAATAAGTCAATATTTTTTTCCCTGGGATGTCTGTGACATATTACGGTTAAAGTCTGGGGCAGTTGAGCACCGCAGCCCAACTGAGTCAACTGAGACAAGTTCCATTTGGAGACACCAGAACCAACTATGCGATAGTTTAATAGGTTGACTAAAAACTAAGAAACGTGGAAGAGGGAAGAATTTGAGCGCGCAAAACTGCGGTTGGCATGCGCAAGAGCTTGTAGAGGGACAAGACAGGACGGGACGGGACGAGCAAAGGGCTCTTATTTTTTAAACCTAAGCAGGATTGACATATTTGAATTAAAAAAAAAAAACAGTTGTTCGTGGGTAGTCAAATGTCCTCATCGTAAAAATGCCTTAACACCGTATAACTTTGTAAGTCCAACCCCTTCTTTCCCAATCTACTAATGACAGCCGACGAAATACAAAGCACAAGAACATTATAAGTACCATCAACGCCGTCACTTCTTTCGTAGGCCCAAACGATAACAATGGCAAGAGGAAACCACGGCCGATACGTTGTAAGAAAAGAAATTTAAACCAACGGTGGATTCGGGGATGAGCAAGGGTCACAAGAGCAGGCTTTTACTCTACAGAATAACTGGATCCGGACCAGTCAAAAAAGTTGTACAGTACCGATAACTTTAGCAGAGAAAAACTAGAGTTTTTGCAAGGCCACAGGCACCTGTAGACTTGTGAAAACTCCGGTATTTCTTTACAAATGTTGTCGGAGCCGAAACACTTCTATGACTGATCCGGACCAAACACTTACGCAAATATTAGCATTGCTGTACATTTGTAAATTCAATGAGTCTTTGAAATTCTCGAAAATTCAATAAACAACTTACCTTCACTGACTGGTTTGATGTAAGTGCTTCAGGTGCGCTGTAAATCATAGCTCCAGGACCCACTGTCATGGTCTGCTGTATGACATTAGCAGTGCCGTAATCTGAAACTTTGCCTCTCCATTGGTCACCTTGTCGCCATAGCAACACATTAGCACTACTGACGTCACGATGAATAATGGATTCTGGCTTCCTCTGATGAAGGTAGTTCAGCGCAAGAGCAACATCCAGGGAAATGACGGCGATTTCCGTTTTGGAGAGTTGTCGCTGTTCCAACAGCGTCCGCAGACTTTTCTCCATTAGCTCGGTGACAAATAGCGGAGTTCCCTCATCTTTCGTCGCGCCGATAAA
>OZ037776.1:26080200-26107700 GCA_964035525.1 Porites cylindrica | reverse complement strand
ATTCTCAGTTTCGAGAATAGTTTATTCTAAACCATAAGGAAAGATTTAATTAGAAGTTGAATTTTTCTCTTGCACTTTTTACATTCAGTTCATTTTATTTGCCGGAAAGGAAGCCTTAGAAATTAAAAGGACGTTCGATCAAATCACACTCTCGCATTCTAGTCTTATTTTAAACTTTATAGCGGAAGGACATTTGTGAGCAGGGAATAAGTCAGCACAGAATTTGATTGTCGGCGAATTTCTGTAATCGTCCATCGTTCTGCTAGTGAGAAGCTAGCCGTTGTTCACTCGTTGGGGCTGAGTCTTATCCCGGTCAAAGAGAGAGAAATAGTGTCCGGCAAGGTTTCCAATGAAAGATTTGTGAACTCGTGTCTGGCAAACTCTCCAAGTGTTTATATATACACAGTTATTCGCACCTTATAACTTCTTCTGCGCTTAACGAGTGTCGTTAAAATTTTGGTCCAAAACTTTCACTGAAACAACTGCTCCACAGAATGTCACTGATAACACGTAACGCAAAAGAGTGTCGAATTATGACTGCACAAGGAATGTCAGAAAAATGGACCTAAGCGGTCCCTTGGGGATGTTCTGTCTTTACGTCATCCTAACCATTTCGTACTTGCGGGCGCAAACAATAGAAAGGTCATCATTACCTACCGATTCCTGGCGGCCCCTGTTCAAGCAAGTCGAGATTTTTTCTATATTGACTGTATGACTGTATATTTCAACTGTAAGTACTTTCCTTCAGATACGCGCGAGCTACTAGAGTGCCTCCTCGGGATTTCGCCTTCTGGGCGAAATCCCTGCGGGGGCAATAATTGTCATGAACTATTTCTCGGCAATCAAGTGTAAAGTAAAGTCACTTAATTAAGTACTCTTACTGTGCAGGAAAACGGAAGACATTCCACAGTTGTACGTTTGAATGTCACCTGTAGCAGTTGTGTTTACAAACAGGGCAAAGAAGGAAGTAGTTTTGAATTGCATTATTGTGATTCACTAGCGGCGTTTGTCTTAAAAACGCGAAAATGGCTGTCACTCATGTCATTTTGATTTTACTTAAGGAGCAACTTTTTGTAAAATTCAAGCAACTTCGGGCAACTTTTTCGAAATTTTGGAGCAACTTGTGGTTAGGGCTAGTGTAGACTACCAATTGTACCGAGTGTTTTTGTAATCCTCGAATAAACGCCGCATTCCTCTGGTTGTGTGCGGCGATTATTCGAGAACAGCGTTAATTGAACGTTTTTTCCAGGGCAGCGTTTACATGTAATCGACTAAACACGATAAGCCTATTGAAAGAACAGGACGTATAAAAGGGGTAAAAATAGTTTTTCTTAGACCCATCTCGTTTGGTAAGTTTGATTGCTCGATTATTTACCCTTCCGAAAGTGTGCAAAGAAATATTCAAAGATTTTCGATTCAACAAAGCGCAATAATTTTTGCATCGAACACCTTGATATGGCGGGTCTCGTGACAATCCTTAAAAAGGAGGCTTACACGCTCACGCTTGCCAGGTTTTCTTTTTCTTAACAGCTTTATTTGTTACATTTTGCTTAAGAGTTTGTAACATTTCGCGCAAAAAAGTTAGTACGTTTTGCGCTAAAAAATTGTTACACTTTGCGTTATGTAATTCCTACATTTTGTTTTCATTACATTTTTCGTTAATTCTATCAATTATAATACTTTGCGGCGTAACAGACGCGGAAAGGCCGAAAGCAGACCAAATTTAAAGCGTTCAGAACGCGATTTTGTTTAACACCGTTTATATTAAACGGTGCTTTTATAACTGGCTCATCATTGTGTCTGAAAATTTCACTTAAAACTCTTAATAATTACAGCCCCGTTACCCTTGCACATGAACAGGGGTTTAACCATATGTCTTTAAATTCAAAAATCAAAACCTTCAGACTATTTGACTTCCCACACCAACAGCTTGGGCTGCCTTTATCATTGCCTGACTACCTGTACAGGTTTAACCATTATGCCATCAAATTCAAAAACCAAAACCAAAACTAACTAGTCACATCATAAGCTTGGGCTGCCTGTATCCATACATATGTACGGGTTTAACCATATGCCTTAAAACTCAAAAGCCAAAACCAAACTCACTACTGACACCATAAGCTTGGGCTGCCTGTATCATTGTCTGACTGCCTGTACGGGTTTAACCACCAAACTAACTCCTGAACTCTCCCATAAGCTTGGTCTACCTGTATTTATACACTACATGACGTACATGCAGCTAGAGGTTCAAGCTTGTGCCTCTTTGTTCCACAACTACAATCAGAAAAAGTATTGGAAATTACATTTCAAACTCATAGTCTTACCTTTGATAGAGGCGGGCATCTTTTCAATAAAAAGCTGAAGCTCATTTCGATCACCATCTCTTACTTGAACAGTGTGTCTATTTAAATCAAAACGATTCCAATTCACTAGTTCACTAATGGTAACTGCATTCTTGGTGACCTTCATTGTAGATTCAGGAATGATACAAAACTGAAACAGTAAGGAGAGATAATGATATAAATTAAGTTTTACAGTCAAACCTGTATTAAGCGGTCATCCATGGGAATGGCTTACTCAATCGCTTAATACTGGTTGACGGGTTTGCAAACCTAAGAATTAGTCATGGAAATGAAGGTGGTGAAAGAGCGAAATATCCATCCCATGACAAATTGACCTCAAGCTGTTAGTAGCCTTCTTGTGCCAAAATAAAGGAAGTAAAAGCAGACTTGTCAAGTCTCACGACTTTGTCATGAGTCTCACGATTTTAGGACCTGTCTCACACTTTCACGAGTTGGCAACTGATTTCTCATGCTTTCTCGAAAAGTCAAACTCCAAACAATTTTGAAACTGTAGGTTCGTTTCTAAGTTAAATATCAATATATAGCCAGCTCAACTCAAAGAAAACGGTAATAGAATGTAATCAAACGCGACTATTCTTTTAGCCTACCGCGCAACTTGCCGCTGCCACCAAATGTGGAGACTTACTGTTTCTCTTGTTTCAAGATGGCGCCAACAAAACATACAAATCACAAAAACTAAATCGTAAAATTGATCGTGATGTTTACTGTTCCAGCTTTAAAGTGATATAGTGATTTCCAAAACCCATAATCTCCACTGAACGTCCTTCCACTAGGACATTTGGGACACCTCACGACGTTTTAGCCATTTCTTACTACATTTCCCAGCTCTAGGTTCAGAATCTCACATTTTTTGCTTTTCGGGGCTTGGTAAGTCTGTAAAATATCACTAAACGCCCTACACAGTGTATCCTTTTGCACTGGTATTGCACATCTTGTCTAAGGGACAGTTTAATGAAGGGAAAGACAATAACAAATTACTCATTGGGACCTCGAAAACAGGTGACCACGTCTGTTCAATAGAGGTAACTGCTAAATACAGATCAGTTTTTACAATAATCAAGGGAAGCTATTTCAGGACTTTGGTGACCGCTTAATACAGGTTTGACCGGGTTAATTATAGAGGCAGTTACAGTAAACATCCGCTAATAACAACCTTTGGATTAAGAACCTCTTGGCAGACAATTGCCACTTTAATACCCAAAAATACAAGAACCTGTTTAGCCAAGCAAAATCAAGTAGCTTCTTATATGTGGGTTACAGTTAAATTATGACAACAATTTAACAAAGGAGTGTAACTTTGAGTTGTAAATTTAAATACAACAAAAACATACTGTACTATAAAACTATATATAAATTCGGTAATCAGTTTTGTTAGGGTTATAATAACACAATTGTGAATAAATAAAAAGCTTATTTATTTTTCTGGTAATCGACAATCTATTATTTCCTTCATAAAAATTAACAACTTACTTAGGCAAAATTGCAAATAAGGTACCCCAAATTACAAGAACTTATTTATTTGCTAGACTTCAGAAAAGAAGATTCTCATTTCTGCTGCGGGTGTTTACTGTACCGCAAAATAACAACAGAATACAACTACACCGTCCATTTAACCGAGAAGGCAGTAGGTTGAAATGAATAGGCAATGCAACAACTCTGCATGTGCATCACGCTTTTTTTGTACATTTTTTTAACCATCACTGCATGACTACGACAGGAAAATGCCAAATTTTACGTCTTATGGAGGACCTAAAGAAGCGACGGCTAAATTATCTTGCTCTTCCTCAGGGGTGTAACTAGGGTGTGGTCCTGGGGTGCCTGTGACGCCCCCTTTATGAGATAATTGTTTTATGTCCCTATAATTCAGGTGGCCAACACGCGCGAATCAGAAGAATCAACATGCGATAAATCTTTTCCAGTGCTACATTTGTTACTTACTCCATTTGCAGGACCGAACATCTGCAGTGGACCATGCTCTTGTTCGTAACTAAAAGAGAGTAATTTATGCCAGGTGGAACAAAACTTAATCTAAGCAGCTACTTTGTAGGCTCGTCCCTCCCCCCACCGCTCACTGCTCATCCGCAAAAAAAATGTCACTTTTAGTAAAACACGGCCTGGATATCGACATGCCAAACTTGTAAGTACTCTGGGTTTGACACAGTGTCAACCCTCCTCCTCCCGCCCCCTTCAAAAATCCTAGCTACGCCCCTGTTCCTGAACTTAAATATGACTGTGAAAGGTTTGAACCCAGGAGTCATTTCAAAATGTTGAGTTTGATCGTCCGGGTGAACGTAGTCCTGAATAGGACTGTTGTTGTTGACAGTGACTGACGTTTCGACAACCTGTGCGGTAGTCATCTTCAGAGTCAAAGTGAGTTGTATCACGTCACTTGATGGTATTATACTGTGGTTATCGATCTGATTGGTCAATTATGTCGCGATGTTATTGGTCGTCTGTCAGTTAAGCCGTGATGTTATTGGCTATGAAGACTCGTAATCAAAGATTGGTGCGTTTCCATCCGTCTATTGTCACAGTTAAACAGTCGTCTATTGTTACTCAAATTGTCAGTTCTCCGGTTGTTCTCTCGTAGTTAGTTTTGCTTGATCTCGTCAATAAGTCGTTTGTACGGCGCTGGTAACTGTTGGGTACGATTCAGTGGCGTTTGTTCTAAGTTAGTAAACCAGCTTTCTAAAATAAGACGTTGATAGTAGTCTGTAGAATACGTTATACATCTTCATAGCCAATAACATCACGGCTTAACTGACAGACGACCAATAACATCGCGACATAATTGACCAATCAGATCAATGACCAGAGTATAATACCATCAACTGACGTGATACAACTCACTTTGACTCTGAAGATGACTACCGCACAGGTTGTCGAAACGTCAGTCACTGTATTACCATTTCTGTATTACCATTTCTGTACGCAACAGTCCTATTCAGGACTACGTTCACCCGGACGATCAAACTCAACCTTTTTAAATATGATTCTTACGAATTCGGCTCAAAAACTCAAAAAGGCTTCGCTTACATTTAACAAAGTAAATGAGTTGGAGTAATCGCGATAGAGACTGCAAGAATGGAAATTCACTTTTTAAGCGACGTTTTTGTGGGTGGCCGTCACCGTCGTGGTATCTTTAACTCCCTCTTGTTTTATTTATTTTGTTTTCATTTTCTATTTTTATATAATTTAATTTTACTTTTTTTAATAGGTAACACCTGTACAGAAATGGTAATACTGAATAAACTTGTTGTGGTTATTGCTATAAATATATGTTGAATTCACTCAAGTGCATTTCATTGATTTATGTGAGATAGTTCAGTTTGTGAAAGCTTCCATTTTTTTATTAGTGTGCACTTAAAGATATCAGCCCTCTTTGAGGTCAATGACTTTTTAAGTGCTGAGGTGTTCCCTGCGGTAATAGACGTTAAAATAGACCCAGGTTTCTGGACCCAGAAAAAAACTCCCTTTCCTCTGAGTACAGGTCACTTGTCCCTTCAATAGAGGTAATAGATACAAAGATTATGTGCACATTTTCTGGGACCAAATTTTTTGTCCCCTGAATGGAGGTGTCCCAAAGGAAAGGATGATCAATTACACTATTTGCTCAATTTTAAAAACCAACATGGATGAGGTTGTTAGCATATAATATATACTGCATGGGGTAATGGCTCAACATAATTTGGATTCTTTTTTAAGTCCAATATACAATTTTTTGAAACCTACTAAATTTTTCTAAGTTAAATTAATATCAGAGTGCAATGAACACACTTGGGCTGGCGGCACTTTGAGATTTAAAGAGATATCTTGTTTTTGACAGGCAACTACCGTAACTGTCCTCATGAACATGACTTGTGTTTGGCTGATTGTCAATAGGTGCAGCACTCTGCTTGAATTTATTGCACTTTACAACAATACTGTACTATAAACAAGCTAGCCAGCACCGCTGGCAATTTTAACCTTCTTTAAACCAACTATGTCTATACTATACACGATATGTTGGCCAACTGCACCGCAGGCTATAAACAAGTAAAAGCAGGACTATATGTCAGCTCTAGTTCACCACTTCCCCTAGCTACTTGCAATAAACACACGAATATGATCAAAGAAAGTCCTTTGCAATTTCTTCTGACTCTAAATCTTATAAATGTAACCTCTATAAGCGTGTTTAAACAATGAAACTCTTTTTTTTGAAAAATAAACTTAGAGTCAAAGTATATCAGTATCCCAAAAGGTGTCCCCTATCCCAGTACTAACCCCGCCCAACAGGGCTTAGCTTCACCGAAGAAACAGGGCAAGGCAACTATGAGAATGATACGAACCGAAACCAAAATTAAAGTACCCATAAATGAAATAGCAAAAATAACATAGGCTGCTGACTTTGGGGACCTCAAAAAATAATATTTCAGATCCCAATAACTAACAGAGTTGATTTTCATACTCCAGGTACTGTATAGTGAAACAGTATACACATGACCTTCAATCATACCCAAATTTTGGAAAAAGAGAAATCACAAAGTCATACCTGTAGTGGCTTAAAAAGAGATAATGGCAAGCCAAGAAGAGGAAGTTTCTTGAAGTACTTTTGAACTAGCAGTATACATGCAGTTTGTTTTTGTAACTGCTATTTCAATTTCAACCTCAGAAACCCAAGGAAAGCTTACACAGTATCATCACCACAGGAAGAAAAACAATCAAAAAATCTTACTTCCTGTGGACCAGCCTTAATGGCAGATTTAGATCTGGAAAAACAGCGTGGAAAGGTAATTCAACGAAGAGCAGGAGGAAACAATAAACTATTAGAAAAAGGGATGGAAACACCATCATCACATGTCATCGATCTACTGACAACCATAAGCAACTGTTATTACTGCAGGGAAATACACAAAGAAGGCTGTCAGTCAAGTCCCTGACAACAGAAATTATTAGTTCCTTTCCATGTACCTCCCAACCTAGATCTCTTCATCTGGTCCATCTCCACAAACCTGATCATGAGTTATTAATTTTTTCTGTCTTCTCTGGGACACTTGGTTAGTGGGGTTTAACTGGAATCTTTTGCATAATTTATTCCATTTTGATAATGGCATGCAACACATACACAGGGTGCAAAGAAAATCACTTTTAAAGCTTGCTATTTGGGCAAGCTGGAGCTAGCATTTACT
Source organism: Porites cylindrica (assembly GCA_964035525.1). Taxonomy (NCBI): domain Eukaryota; kingdom Metazoa; phylum Cnidaria; class Anthozoa; order Scleractinia; family Poritidae; genus Porites; species Porites cylindrica. Next base: position 26,100,169 of record OZ037776.1, on the reverse strand, counting down.
AGCCCAGACGTCATTTTTTTTTTAACTTACTGACTAGCAGAAGTGATTTCACAGTTCTTCTGTTTTTAACTTGCCCGATGGGCAAGTTAAAAACAGAATGCACTAGCCCAATAGCAAAATCCACTAGCCCCGGGCTATCAGACACTACTTTCTTTGCACGCTGCATACATGTACATTTTTCGTAAGCAGTGAACATTGACCACCAAGAGGATTAGTACAGTGAAGTTTACATTTCGTATTATTTGCTGTACGCTGGAATTGGTTTTTGGTCTCTAAATAAGTTATCAAAAATGAACAAATCTCTCATCAACTCATCTTACCAGCATCTGCCAGGGGTGGATCCGGAAAATTCAGAAAAGGGTGGCTGGGACACTTGCCCACTTGCCAGCTATATAGAAACGTTTTATTGTTCTGAGAATTCTATAAAATAATACAAAACAATTTCAAGGAAAAAAGGCCTACCCCTAAATCCACCGTTACTGTTGCTTAATGTCACAGCTCCTTTGTTACTGAGAAGAAGCTGATAGGTGCCTCAATCACGGTCAGGTGAAAATTAAAACTCATTGCCCTTTGAACAAACTGTTGCTGAAGTTTAGTAGCCACAGTAAAGCATTCATGCTGGTCAACCAACCCCAGTCCCCTTTTCTGTAGCATTTCAGATTATTCCTTATCTTGGCAAATGCTGCTAAACTCACTGGACACCCCATGTGTGGCCTCACTTGAGCCCTGGGCTATCAGATATACAGGGTGTTCCAAAAGTTTGTTCCTCTAATTTCATTTGCTATAACTTTTGATCAAAACTTCATTTTTACATGAAATTTCTAAAATATGTTTCTTACTCTATCGAGTATTTGTGTTCAGAAGTTCAGTTACCGGCATCCCCCCTTTGTTTTTTATCACACGCTGTAGCTGTTTCGGCATTAAGTGAGATAAGCCATGTAGCATGTAGAGCCCTGTAGATGATTCATTTTGAGCTTTTCTAGCACCTAGTATACAGGAGTCACTTCGACCCCCAAACAACATAATTTTGTAGATAAGGCAGCTGAAGCAATATCTTTTGGGCATGGATCTAAGAAAAGATGATCATTCCGTCCCCTTTCCACAGTAAGCAGGCTTTTGTTCTTCTTTACAAATTTGAGATGAGCTCAACGTTGCTTGGCGGATGGCCCTGCAGGCCGGGAGTAAAGGTTTTTTGCCATCTCAGGGGTCTCCAAACTTTGCTTTTCGTGAACCTACTCCAGACTTAACTTGCTAACTGTTGTAAGATCTACCTCGCTGGGTTTTCTGTTTTGTACATGGCCTTGTTTAAAACTACTTTAGCAGTTTTATTCAGGACTTTCGGTCTTTCCTCTCGTTTCTTGTCTGTAAAACCTTCATTTCTCTATGACCATCTTACCTCCCAACATTCGGATTTTTCCATTTTTTTATTGAATTTCTTTAACTGAAAAGCCAGTAGATAGAAATGCATGCTTCTGCTCGCACGTGGCTGAGTGTTTTTTTTGTTGAGAGGGTTTATCTTTCAGGATACTCACACAAAACAAGTTAGGAGTTCGAGCATTTCGGGCTACAAAATGCAAAAAATATATGGCGGGAAAATTTACTCACGCAGCGCACCTTTGGCGTGAAATTACACAAATCGAATTTCGAGTCAAAAGATGGCACAAGAAGTATGAAATATTAAATTAGATTGAAAGTCACAACTTTAGTTTAAATTATCCGCTGATCAAGTGCAATTGTACTGCGTTACAGACTTATAAAGGAGAAGAAAGAACTTTTGGGACACCCTGTATAGCCCTTTGTTACATCCTGTCAATGGTGTGCCAAAATGGTGACAGATTATAGTGATGAAAAAAATTGTGAAAAATTGACTGTTTAGGTGAATTTGTATACTTTAAAAAACTATGAAATCTGTAGATTCAATAACAAAATATGCCATATTGGCCAACTTAATCCATAAGGTTAAGTCACAGCAATTATTATTCAAAAACATCTATAAGAGAAACTTGAATGTTAGATGTGTCTGCTACTCAGCTTTTGAAACATCATGTACAATTCTTTCTAACTTTCTAAGCTTGTTGTAAATCTTTATACCATAAATTTTCATCAATATTGGTCTATTAAAATCTCATTCTAGAAAAATCACATAAATTGACAAGACTAGACTTTTATGAATGGATTATGTACGCTGTACCCTCTTAAATGCAAATTCCTGACTCCCTTTAAATGGTAAAAAAAGAAAATAACATTATTAAAAATATTTTCAGCAATATGTTCAAGATGAAATAATGATTCAAGCAGAATGGACACTTCTCTAATACAGACACCTCTATATATTACGGACAGTTTCCAATGTCCCGACAAAATTCTCATGTATTTTCTTTAAAAAAGAACCTCTATGATACGGACTCTCTCTAATACGGACAATGGGCACTAAATGTTGGCCCGAGAGAGTAAATTAATATAAACTTAACCTCTTTACTATGGACACTGTAGTGATCGGGTGAATACCGGATCCCGATCAGGTGAAGTTGCACAGGGTAAATCCCATCTAGTCTGGCTGATGAGCTAGGCAAGGTGACTTCTAAAGCCCAGTCGCCATATACCAAACAATTATTTTGCAAAAGGTGTACAGAGGAAAATAACCAACTTTTTGAAGGCTTCAATAACTACACATAGCATCAAAGATCTTTTGTGTTACATTTTGTACTCTAGTTACTGTTAATACTGCCTTGCAAAATAGCGAAAGACACTTTCAGAATTGTGCAAATACGTTACAACTTTTTACATGCAGCATTGCGCTGTAGCTCGTTTCGTCTTAAAGCAGTGATCATGATTTGTCTACGACTGTACGTATGTAGGTGATATGTACAATTTTGTATGCTACTGAAAGACAGTGTCTTTGTACTGTGAATTAATAAACTTAAATGCAGTTTAAAGACAAGTGTAAGCCCGGTTCTAGCTACTGAACACTTAAAACTGTAAGTGGAGTCATAAAAGTGACGTCATTGTACAGTGATCAGCTCTTTTATATGGACACCTCTCTAATACAGCTGTATGGACACTTCGCTCTGTCCTTTTGGTGTCCGTATTAGAGAAGTTCGACTGTAATGGGTTCGATTCCAAGAAATCAATTTCAGGGAACTTAACCTACTTTCTGACATTTAAAGCAACTGATCATGAGTTGAAATAATAATTATTGCAAAAAAAGTTTAAAAAATGAAAAGACCTCTTAATACTACATAGATACTACTTTTACCACAAAAACATGTACTAAAAACAAGGGTTATTTGTTGCCTGACTCACAACTTACAGTTGACTGTGTTTTGAGTAAACTGTAATGTGTAGTTCCAGAAAACATCCATAATATCCCCCCCCCCCACCCCTACGGAGGGCACTATTACTTTAGACCACCCACACCCCTATAATTTCCATTCCATTCAAGCAGTATAACCCTTTGATACATCAGCAGTTAATAGAGTCAAGATTCAAGCTGTGATACATATATATGCTACCACTGAAGGGCCACAAGGCAAATCCACACAGTTGTTTCAAGCTGTTGGGCAACACAACGTGAGACTAAATGGCAAGCTCCTGAGAGAAGAGAGTAAAGACATTAATATGGTCCAGCAACTGTTAGAGAGGCCCAAATAGCAGTGTCTGTTCGTTCTTGGCTGACTATGCTTTAACACAGCAGCATTTCGTGGCTGCTGGAACAGAGCGTGAGCAACAGGCTGCCATCTTCAAAACAGAATGGAAGACCAATCTAGTGGCAAGAAGAGTTTTAAGATGACGAAAGTCTGAAGAAAGTGCCATATTTCAGTGGTCAAATGAGTTGTAGACTGTCCTTAAGTTTTCCTTGTGTTTTCCCATCGAATGCTTTTCAAACCATCCACAAAAATGGCGGGATATTCTTAACACAACAACCCTTCCTTTTTTAATTCATTTTTTTTTCTTAGAAATCAAGTGATTTTGCATACCTTTGTGATTTTGTTACCATGTTTGGATAGACTGTAATGCAAGTCCTCCTTGCGTGATCAACATGAAAATATTTTCCCATATGTCGAATTTGATAAACTTCAAAAGAGAAAGAATTAATATAATTGAGGTTCTTTGGCTTGTTTCATTTTTGTATAATACATTACATCAATCCAGAACAGTTTTGTCCAGTGTACTAATGAGTCAGTAGAGCATCTATGAAAGAACCAGTAAACAATAAACAATTACCTCCTTTCAGTTAAAAACAAGTTAGATGAAGGCTGATAGAACATGACCATAACACAGTGAATACCACAATTATATTGTGAAATATAAAGCAATGAGCTGGATGACCGGCATTATTCATGAGCCGATGACATTCATATTACATACATGTAGACTACATTCATACAGTTAAGCTGTGAAAAAAGCATTCAGCTATATTAAACTGTTATAAATGTAGGATCATCAATAAAAACAATAATTCTTGTTTCAAAGTCCCTGGAAAAAAAGACCTTGAGAATCTGTCCCCACCCCCTTGGAAATTGCCTCCTCTTGGACCCCCTTCCCATTGGAATTTCTGGTGCCCTCCGTGGGGGGGAAGTATAAACCCCATCCTGGTGTGGAGGATAACAGTTTCCATTTTCTCATGAACCTATGCAGGTATGCATGTAATATAGCTCCTAGAGTCACTGCAAGTTTTTCCTTAAATTTTTTAAACAGTTTATTATTGTTAAATGTACATGTAATTTCTGCTGACACTAAACATGAAAGGCATTTTAAAATAACCTCAGTGAATTGGTAATGAACAAATGTAAACACAGCACTGGTTTATTCATTAAAAGTTCTTACATGAATCAAGTGAACTCACTCACTACAATTCCTCATGAACCTATTGTTGTGGTGCATAAAGCTACCATGGTGGCCAATCATTTACATAAAACTGGTATTAAATGAGGTACAGTAACACCAGAAAATAAGAACCTACTTTTTTAAAGTCTGGCAAAAGAGGTTCTTGTATTTTGGGGTACTTAATGGCAATTTAGGCTATGTAGGTTCTTAGTTTTTACATATGAAAGAGATAGATTGTTGATTTAAAATCACAAAAATAAATTAACTTTTAAGTTATTCATAATAATTGTATTATGTCATATAACCCTAACAAAACTGATGGCCAAATTTCTTGTTAGTCTCAACTACAGATTCAGAATCTGTAAGCCATGTTTTGTTCCTTGTATTTAGTCCACAAAAGGGAAGACATGGTCCCTGCAGGGTTGAACATAGCGGAGACCATGGACAGAGGGCATTATAATAAAGAATTGCGGCATGACTCAGGAGCCACCAATGTTTTGTGAAGAAAGCTTAGGAAAAGTTAATGCAAAAGATTTAGAGCTTTTCCGGAATAGGTTGGTCCACAAATTCTATTGCTTGAAAGTGCTGATTACTTTGGAACAAGTGGTCGAGAAAAAGAAGAATCTTAATGAGCAAAACTTCGATCAATGGGGCAGATGGTGTAGCTAACTGGTCGGGTGTTGTAAACTTTCCTTTGAACATTTCATTTTCAGCAATGACTGAAATGACATGCCATGTTCATCACTTTTTTGCTCTTTCGCAATGATGTAATTTCTCTCGTACTCGAATCTAGGCCCTTAATTTTCGTGTATTATACACATGTACTCAACCAATTCAGAAACAAGTTGTCAAATACCATATATAAAATAAAATATCTGAAGAATACTTGACTGTCGATAAAGTAGGAAGTTAAAAACTTGTCACGAGGAAATCTGCTTCATGTAGATGTAATTGCCTCCTCATTTCTTGAGCAAGCGAGACTTATGAATATACTTAAAAAATAACTCATAGGTACCCCCCTTTTTACAACTCATAGTTACCCCCCTTTGTTAAATTGTTTATCATAATTTAAGCTTAACTTGCAATGATGATCTTCCTTTGGCTAAACTTGCTTCACAATATCATGTTTGAATCCCGCAGTCGCAAGGACATATGTGAGCATTTTTGATTGGCTAGTTTGTTACACAGTTTAATGTGATTAGTCCGATTTGAATTAAGCATTAACAGGCCAAACACGACTAATTTATATAATATATATAGCTTGTGAGAAGGGAGATTGAGCTTTTAATAGTGCAATTGACGTGACCGAAGAGTCAGCTCGAACAACCTTTTTCTTGCTCTCTTTTTGCGTAGTTTATGCAGTGCATGGAGTATTCTATACTGAGCAAATTTTATGTTACCACTTTGAGTCTCACATTTAGAGGTTGAGGAAGCTGGTCTGGTCCATGCATATTGAGCAATTTAGTTCCTATGGTTTATGTTTCTGCAGATGTTTTCTGACAGGATTTGATCACAAATGCAGTTTACCACGTAATGATTTTCTTTTACCTCTGTTTAATATGGGGCCCACAGGCGACATGCTGCAAATAAAAAAGTTGCTGCAAATAAAAAGTAGTTCCTGCAAATAAAAAATAATTGCAGCAAATAAAAAAATAGTTGCGGCAAATCAAGTGACAGGAAAGTATGCACACACACTGATGGGAAGAGCAGGACTCAGTATAGTTGTATCCAGGGCCCACTCACGAAATGCTTGGCCTCATCCTCAGTGACAGAAAACTTATTTGAGTTCAATTGAAACAATTATCTTCAAACCCAAGGAGTTGCATTGGGCATAAGCAGTGTCCTTTGCAAATATCTACAAGGCAGAGACTGAAACAAACCCAATCCAACATAAATAAATAATAATAATAAACCCAATCCAACATAAATACCAATGGAACATTTCATTGATGATGTTTCCTTTCTTTGGGACTGTAACAGAAAAGACCTAACTTTTTATTAAAGAAACTAACAAATTCCATCCCAAAAAGTCAACGTCCACAGCCGAAATATGAGATAACGAAATTACTTTCCTTGATACAATAGTTTTCAAAGGAGAACATCTCACAGAGAAATTCATCTTCATTGGACACCAAATCCCACTATAAGCCGACTAAAACCTTTCAATATGTACACTTTATCTCGTTCCACCCTTCGGGGTAAAAAGAAGTTTCATTAAAGGCGAAGAAATAAGATAATTTTGATTAGAAAAAACTCCTCAAAAAAGAACATTTGAAGAGTGTGCCTTGCGAACTTGAAGCACACGAATATCCTAAACCAGATATAGAAAGGTCGTTGTCAGGGGTCAACCTTGACTCGAGCCACTGATAGGGGCTAAAACAAAAAATTAAAGAGAGACTATTGCCTTTCGTTACAACATATAACCCAGAGGTACAAGATCTTAAAAAGACGTTGATGGAAAACTGGAGTCTACAGGTCTAATAAAAAATCAGCCTCTGCAGTGCTGAAAACAGTTTAAGACCTCCGATCATATCCTACAAAAGACATGCTTGAGTGCAAAAATGTAACTTGAAGGTAGTTGATAATTCAACGCAACCACAAAAACCACATTGGGAGTCCTTGCAGGTCTGTCTTTAACTTCCTTACAACTATACTGAGTCCTCCTCTTCCCATCAGAGCATGCGCATACTTTCCTGTCACTTAATTTGCAGCAACTGCTTTTATTTGCAGCAACTATTTTTATTATTTGCTGCAATTATTTTTTATTTGCAGCAACTATTTTTATTATTTGCTGCAATTATTTTTTATTTGCAGTAACTTTATTTAATTTGCAGCAACTTTTTTATTTGCAGCATGTCCCCTTTGGCCACCATAGTTTAAGCCTTACGCTTTTTTAAATAACCTTAGTTTCTCTGGTTTCTCTAAAATGCCTGGACCTGAATAGCCACATGTAGTAGGTTTTATTTTTGGCTGTGAAGATAATGATTTCCTGATTTTTTTTTGGACGCTAGAAGCCTAGAACTGTCAGCTAGATTGCAGAATATGTGACAGTGCATCAGTAGTGATAGGAAGATGCTGGAAAACCAGAGGGCAAATTTACAAGCAAATTCTTATAAAAAAAAATATATCACAAGGAATTCTCTCAAAGCATTTTTTTGGGCAGAAGAAGGCTTTAAAGTTTGAACTGCTCTTTCATTATAAATTTGCTCTAAACTGCAAACAATCATTGCCAACTCCTTTCTGTGAATTTTGACGTGTCACTGTGCCCTTACCGTCACCCACACATAAGAATTAGGCCAATCATGAGGCGCATAACAAACGTTAACCCGCAAGAAACCTGCCTATCAGAAACACTCACATATGTCTTTGCGACCCTGCTAGATGTTAGGATGAGCTTTTGTGCACTAGTTCACAAATGGACTATACAAATGACAAGTGCGTGGGCTGGCTGCAACATAGGCTAGGCTAAACAGGTTCTTGTATTTTTGCATGGGTATTAAAGTGGCAAATTTCTGCCAGAAGATTTAAGGTTCTTAATCCACAGTTTCTTATTAGTGGGTGTTTACTGTATTTAAATGTTTAACGAAGAACAAGGCATATAAAATAATAAATGGATATGTTGTAGTTAAGTTTTTATCTCAGGTAATTTTTATTTTTCTTTTGTTTCAACTTCATTAGCATACATTACCATACCCCAAATCAAAAGAAAACCAAAAATCAGAGATCGCGAGGAAGGTATTGCCATTTATTAATTTTACAAATGGTTTTCGTTCCTTACATGGGTCTGAGTTAACGTATTTTTGGAAATTGTGTCAAGCAGGACGGCAACAACTCACATTTTTCAATCAGGCGCGAGAAATTGGCCCGCAGGCGTGAGATCGAAGTTTTCAACCCGCAGGCGTGAGACTCACACCTAAGGCGTGAGAGTTGGCACGTATATATACACAGTTAAAACCCTATCACTCCCAGAGTCAATATTATTATGGAACCACAACATTTAGTTCTTACTCTTGAGCCTCTGGACGAAACCCCATTATCAGTACTCTCACATGGTACTATTTGTTAATAACGTTTTGATTTTGTCAGAGCACTTTTGGAAGTGAAGAGTAAAAACATCAATAACTTTACATACCAGTATGTCAACTCCCGCTGTCTTGCTGGCATAAAGGTAGTAATGGTTATTCCTCTCATCATACCAAAGTTGAAGCTCTCCTGCCGCATCATTATCCTTACTCCCCCATGACACGCTTCCCCGTGCCACACAAATCTGTGTAAAGCCCGACAGACTGAGCCGACTGAGCCAGTCGGCCATTTTGTTTATTGAAAGAGCACCTCGTCCCCAGGCTCTCATCCTAATGAAAATCGCACCTGCCGCAAGGACTTATGGGCTGCATTTGTGCTCTGAATTTTTTTTGATTTTCTTTCGTTTGTTTTATTTGAGGGTCTCAATGGGGTTAACCGATAGGCGTAAAACGGCCAAAAATTTAGCCCATAGCCGTAAAAAATTAAAAAATTTAACCGTTAGCCGTAAATAGCGTAAAAAAGAGTTCACCGTAAAAGAAAGTGTTCCCTAGATTTTCTACTTTTAAGGAAGGTACTAAACTCACTTATGGTTGCGTTTTTTATTTCCCGGCTAGTGTGACTCCGTACGCACGTTAGGCGAAGCGCCTTTTAGGTGTTAACCAAGACCTAGGCTCCATTTCCGGCGCTTTCTTGGGGAACTAATTTTTTCCGTAGCGAAAGTGTGGCTTCTTGCTGGGGATTAATATTTGCAATTTTCAGGAGGCCGTGGCCTGAAAACAGTAGTGAAACGACACGCAGAGATGTCACTGTTTGTAAAACACGTTGCCGATAAACAACATTTCCCTGTTTTTCTCGGACGCTACGGTAGACATCGCCATGCCTAGTCCCTGTTCGGCGTCTTCCCACGCAATCTCGGTCAAGGCATTTCAGTGGCGAACTCGCTCGGACCACATGACCCGAAAGCCATCAGCCGCGCGGAATAATGCGGCCTACGGACAAGGCAACGGTAAGACAGTCATTCCGTACAGTCCTTCGCTATCATTAGAAACACTGGACACGGGAATTTTGTTATTGGCCGTTTTCACACTAGACCTAGAAATGGATCATCCGTCTGAGATTAGCCTGTGTACAGTCGCGCCCTCCCCACAGACACCCCTTCTCCGATTTTTTTCTGAGGGGAGGGGGCGGCTGTACACAGGCTATCTGGAACGGATAATCCTGTCTTCAAAAGTCAGGCGATTGTTTATTCAAAATTAAAACTATTTCATTGCCAAATTAAGACGTATCATCTATCTGACGCGAATCATCAAACGGATAACCCGTCTCACACGAACAATCCTTCCCTGGTGTGAAACGGCCATTTCTGTTATAATGAATGTCGCGCCCCGGCCTTGAGTTGGGCGTTCGCGTGTCTGCTTCTGCTTTTTCACAAAGATTATGTTTAAATTGACTATTGACATTTCTATGTGTAAAATAATATCAGAAGTGCAAAACTTTATAAAAAGTATGGTCTATCAAATGTTAAAATTTTTCAAAAGAATAGCCTATTTCATCCCGAGATGATCCGAAGACCTTTATTTTGATTTAAAGATACAAAAAAATACAGGTTAATTAATATTTAACTTTTTGAAAGAAAAGAAGTTAATTTTTAACTTTTTCGATAACCGTAACTGAAAAAAATTAACCGATAGCCGTAGAAGAGCCAAAATTTTAGCCGATAACCGTAAAAGCCACCACCCCATTGAGACCCTCAAAGAGCAATATTAAAAAATTAAACAAAAGAGAAAGCTAGGAGTAAATTAGAGTATGAATGACTCCGGTCCTAAACTGAATATAACGTCGAATAAAATAGGTTAAAAAGGTTACCAAAATAAGTTTGCTCCCGACATTTGGTGTTTATTTGAAGGTATCATCTTTTGTATTTTGACATTTTTATACATTCTTATTTAAAGATGGATATTACAATTTTCCAGTTTTCACAAAGCCAAGTGACGAAAATATCCAAACCTGAGTCATGCAACTTTTGTCCACAGAATTCTTTTAATTTTATTCGTTATCATGACCGTGTGCTTTTTATCGTTGACGAAGAGAGTTGGATTGACTGCATGAAGAACTAACTCGTGCAACTCCGGTAAAGGTTGGACTATTTGGATCGAGTAAGACGACGTGGAGCGAGGATAGATAACGGCTGTATCCACAGGCCAGGTTACTAGACTAAACTTGTTCTTGGTACTGAAACTTGGACTAAGGTGCTCAGGCCAAAAGTCATCAATTCTAATTCAATTCATTTCAACCCGTATGCCCGAATCCCGAAACATCGAGTTTGGATTCCAGTTCGAGTTCGAGTTCGAGTTCATTATGAGCACATTGTTCAGGCGGTGTGTGCGCTAATTAAAAGATTGTTTAATTACTAATTTTTTATTGTAACTGTTCAGCATAATTTTATGATATAAATTTTTTAATATATACTGCTGTTGATCCCCGCAGTTTGTTTTTCAGGCTTCAGGTATATGAAAGGGTGGGCATTTCACTTGTTGGAGCATACGAAAGGGTAGGGAAATCTGTCATTTGGGTTTGTGAAAGAGACAAAGGGCTAACAGATGAATTTTATAGCTTTATAAAGACAGTGCATTTACAGCAGTTCAAAGGGACACAAAGTTCTAAACAAGGTGTGTGAAAGGAGTACCATTTGTCAATAGAAGGTAAAAATGGCACAGAAAAGGGTGAGAGGTTGGACCTTGGGGCGGAGCCTCCCCGTATAAAAATTCATTGAGTACCCCCCGGGCTAAAAGATGCCTCAAGCGTCAAGTCATGTCTGCACTTACCAATTATTTCACTGATATCGGTATGAATTGTCATATCCGGCTTTGTCACAGGGTCCAAAGGAGATGTGTTTGTCGCTAGAACATCAAAACCCGTCGAAAACCTCTGAAAAAATGGGTTATTTTGATCGCGTTACAGTTTTGACGTTACACATTCTATATACCGCAAACCAAGAGACTGAGAGCTCGCAAGATTGGCACTTCGTGCCTCGGTCGCCCTTTGGGCGACGTGCCGTGCGCCAGCGAGGATATGGCTTGCGGTTATTGATTTTCAAAACGGCGAACAACAAAGTCGATCAGGGTCAGATAAGAAGCGAACAAATCGTTTACAGTGGATTCATAAAGATCCCACTGGGCTAATTAATCGTGCTAAGCGACAGGTATAGAGGTTTCTCAAGATGAGACTTAAAATAAGTAATTCATTTATTCACACGAAACTCCTCAGGACCCTGTGACCTAAGCCTCCCTTAGGGATTTTCTGTCTTGACGTCATCCTAACCATTTCTAACTTGCTGGCGCAAACAATAGAGACGTCATCATTACCTACCGATTCCTCGCGGCCCCTGTTCAAGCAAATCGAGATTTTTTCTGGCATACTGACTGTATATTTCAACTGTAAAGTTCGGTACTCACTAGGCGACAATTTGCAGCAACACGGTGAGGCGACACGTCGCAGCGACAAATCGCTTCGTGTGTACTGGAGAATCTTTGTGAAAATCTTTGTCGCTGCAACAGAAATTTGTCGCCGCAACAAGCCGCACAGATTCACATGCTAGGAAAAAAAGTGCTTAAAATCGGCCACAAAATGTGTCCAAAGTTTGTTTAAAAATATGCGTGGAATGTTACAAATATCTCTTTAACTATAGACGATAATGAGTTGAGACTCTCACTTTGTACTTTCAAATTCTTCATTTTTTGGGTTAGTACTGCGCATGACCAAAAAGCCCATTTTGTTTCGTCATCAGTTGTGACGTCACAAAAATGAAATTTGAGATTTCAAGTCGGACAAGTTCTTCAATTTTATGGGCACTATATTTCTGCAAAGTATCACACTTTCAGGTTTAATTCTGTTGGAAGACTTTTTAATTGGCCACCAGAGGGTCACGTAAGTCTTTACCAACAAAACGCATATTCCAAAATTTTCCTGGAGTCAAGTATTGTTGCCTGTATTAATTTCAGTGTCATGCCTTTAAAGGAAAGGAAGTTATAGCCCCAAGAACTCCAAAAATGTTTGTGCCTAACACGCCCCCACTCAATCTTTTGGCCGATTTTTACCACCTTTTTTCCCAGCGTGTTCAGTTTGATTTGATTTTTTGCGACTTGTTGCAGAGGCAAAATTCCGTTGCGGAGACAAAGATTTTCCCCAAAATGCTCCAGTACATACGAAGCAATATTATTTGTCGCTACGACGTGTGGCCTCACCGTGTTGCTGCAACTAGTCGCCCGACCTGTTCACATGGAGTGATCTGTCGCCGCGACGTGTTGCTGCAACTTGTCGCCTGGTGTGTACCTTAAATACTTTCCTTAATATATGCGCGAGTTACTAGTTAAGAGTGCCTCCTCGAGATTTCACCTTCTGGGTGAAATCCCTGCGGGGGCAATAACGAAGTTTATATTTAATTTAACTTTTGGACTCAATAACGATTCTCAATAATCGTCAACCGTCAAAAGTTTTTGGTTTTGCGAATCGAGAGATGGGCAGTGGTGAGAGTGCTCGCCTCCTAGCGCCTACCAATGTGGCCCGGGTTGAAATCCCGCCGTCGACGCCATATGTGGGTTGAGTTTGTTGTTGATTCTCTCCTTTGCTCCGGGAGGTTTTTCTCTGAGTACTCCGGTTTTCTCCTCTCCTCAAAAACTAACATTTCCAAATTCCAATTCGACTAGGAATCACACCAGACGAAGAACCACTTTGTGGATGTGCTACCTCCAAATCATTATTTATTTATCTATTTATTTATTATTTCAAAATTTGACCGTCACCCATCAAAATTGGTACAAATTACCCGACAATCATCAAAGCTACCACCCCATTGAGACACTGTTCTGTGAGGTACTCAAGGGACGTTTTGGTAGAGGTGTGCCGCCGAGACGCGCCTTCAAACCTTGACCCCGGTTGAAGACAAAAATCGTTCATTTTGCAACCCTGTACGAACCCACTTATAGGGCCAAATAAGGTCAGGCAGTGCCCCACGTCGGGGATCTGCATGTCAACGATACAACAAATCCGGTAATCTGAAGTTTCCATATTCTTGACGAATCCAGAAAAATCGTCTATGTAGCCTTTGAAGTAACGTTTCACGCGTCATTGTTATTAACCGAAATGAACAGTTTCAATTGATGTCAACGTAATTCAAAATATGGGAGGATAAAGAAGTGTTCCATAAACTTTACGCGCGCAGGAGAACGTTCTATTTTGTCTTTATGACGTCGGATTTGTTATCGTTCCACGTCGCTAAACACGTTTATTCGTGTTGCGCTTTGAAAAGAGAAAAGTTATTCTTGACAAAATGAAAAAATTTTTAATCTACATAGTTTTCCTCCAAACAATGTTAGGAACTTCGACTGCTTCAGGAAATGTCAGCGAGGAAGGTAAAAGTTGTGTTATTTTCACATCTGCCCTCTTCGCGTTATTTTCCTTGGTGGCGTAAGCTTTGTAGCAAAAATACAGGGCACGCACGAAAACTCCCAGACTAACTTTGCTTTTGCCTTTAATACATCAAACTACTGCGTCAACTGTTCATTCAAAAGTGTTAGAGCTTCTTTAATTTGTTTCGGATTGAATTTATCTGGTTGTCGTGAAATTTTCTCTTCCTAGACTCAACCAGTTGAAAAAACTGTTATTTGTTTGCACGATTTTGTTTCCTTGGTTACTTGTTTCTAAGGATCGAAAGCGATTCTGGCGCGCGCAATCGAAGTTACTTACAACGTCAAGTTCCGTTATTTGTTTCCACAAAGTTTAAAAACATTTTTCGAAGCTTTTTTAATAGCTTTGTTGTAATCTAGTTGTAGCTGTGGGATTTTAAGGCTCAATTTAAGTACAGTGTATTAGCACACACTTCAGCTTTCACACAGTTTATACTGGTCAACAACAACAACAACAATAATGTAATTCAGTATTTAAAGAAATATAACGTTTCAATACTTTATGTCTGCAAATAGCGATAATGCTAATCTAGGCAGGACAATTAAGACTTTAAATAAAGACGTTATTAAATTACATTAAAAAAAAGAAAAGAAAACATTGGGACGAGTTTCAAAGCGGCATGGACGTGGAAGGTGGAAGAAAGCATCGAAAAATCGAAAAATTCGACTTTCAAAATGGAATTTACATCGAGATAAGGTAATTAGGACATAATTTCATGAAAGTGGTTCAGCACAACATCCTCTATCGAAGGCCTCGGTGAGGAAGTAGCTGAGGTTTAACTCAGCAACACACTTACCGCTTACATAAGGTACATTTCCAACACTTTGAGACTCATCTCAGCCAGAAAAAAACTGCTATGGAAAATTCCAATGACTTTTCTCTTCGATCGACGTCAATTTAATCATGTTTCTGCCAAAGCTCTTTTTCATGGGGCGGTCATCTTGTTATACGCAATGAGGGATGTACAGCGGCAAAACTAGAGAATCACCTCAAGTTTATTCCGTAACGAAAATGTGAAATCAATTAGGTAATGAAGCTATGTGCAAAGATACAAGTTGTAATAAATATAACGATCAAACCAACTTAAGGCACACTAATTTTATTCAGTCGTTGTATTTTTAGTTTTCCTTTGTTTACCGTTGCCATGGCATCGCATAGTTGAGGTGCAATAGCGTGTTATAAAGAAGATGTACGTGGTAAACAGGTTGGTTGACTGATGATACTATGTCTTGATAAACTAGGACAAATAATTTAAATGAATTGAATTTATTAACTTTTTATGAATTTTAATAAATTGCGGTTTCTATGGAAACCGACGTAATTCCGGCTTGGCACTATATCTGAAATTGCTTGTATTGGTGACTACTATCAGTGTGCCAAATTTCATGCTTGTATGTAAAAAGTGCACAATTCAGTTAAAATTTCTAGCTAAGCCGCCAGACTATAAACACGTCAGCAGAAAACTTTGTTGACAACAGAATGCCATAAGTATACAGCTAATTCGAAAAAGGTTGTCGGAAAAAATGCACGCGACAATCCCGAAAGGTATTATGGGCGGTTTTGAGTTCGCTGTTCTTCAAAGAAATTTGAAAGAATGGCACGAGAGGCCATGGACATATGTTTGCGAGTGCTGAAGAGGAAGGCAACAAAAGTAGGTTCAACAGCTACAGTGTCAGGAACATTGCTTTTCCGACAACCTTTCTAGAAATAGCTGTATAAGCCTGAACTTTAAGCTCCCCGGTCAATTGTTTTATGCGGGGTTGGGTCGTACTGGAGGCAAGAGTTTTTTTTCCAATCACATGCTTCAGTCACTGCATCCATGTTCTACTGACGAAAGTACAGTTACCATAAAGTTACCATAAAAAAATGCTCCAATTGATCAACGATACATAATTGAAATTTCTATCTCTACTTTCTCCTTCTCCTTCTCCTTGTAGGCTATCCTTCTTATTCTTCGTTAGAACTGGTCATTTCTCATAACAAATTACAGAAAAACAAGCAAGAAAGGTTACCTGACAGAGAGTAAATTTTGCGGGAACGCGCATTGCCTTGATCTTTAGTCCGAATATCACTTGTTAATGTAAACACTACTGTCCTTGTTCCTACTGAAGAAAGCGTCGTGGGCGGGATCACATTGCCCGATCGTGAGTTCGCGAGTAAGGAATTCCCCCATTCTTCTTGTCGCTTTATAGCCAAATTCATTTCACGGGTGCTTTTGTGGTCCTCGTTAGCAGTCGTGCGCAACAAGAAGACTACTAGTATAATTAAAGTCAAAGTGAATCAATCAAGTGAAGCCCACTTTTTTCTGGTGATATCAGGGGGATTTTTCATTGAGAAGCACTTGCCAAATTCCCCCACCCCTGGGGGAAATTGTTAACTTTGCACCGCTCATTTTAGAATCCCGCTAGTTGGCCTGGAGTCCTACTCCACGCCCCCCAGGGGGAAGCCGATGACATGCGCATTACGGTTATATAATCATCATGCATGTATGAGTTACAGAAAACAATTACCAGTTGCATTACCTGGTCACGGCTCTGCCACTCGAAAATCGCACGATTCCAAAAAAATCTTAAATCTTCAAAAGACAATTATTCAGCGACCTATTTACTAAAATGTAAAGCAAGTCTTTCGCAAAAAGGACAAATAGCCAACAATTTGACGCTAAAATATTAACTACAAATATTGATACCTAAGTTATTAATTTCTATTCTTCTTACAACTACCTAGTTAGCACTTTGTTTCAGTATTGCACGTTTTTAACTTCAATAACCTTTTTGTCTGGATGTAAATTGTATTCTCCACTATTCATACCTCACTGTTATGTAATTACGTATTCTTTACT
Source organism: Porites cylindrica (assembly GCA_964035525.1). Lineage (NCBI taxonomy): Eukaryota > Metazoa > Cnidaria > Anthozoa > Scleractinia > Poritidae > Porites > Porites cylindrica. The sequence goes on along the minus strand of OZ037776.1, from coordinate 26,083,011 downwards.
ACGTATTCTTTGCTACGAATACCAGACTAAAAAATATTACAAATTAGTTTAGGTAATAGGACTGACTTGAGTACAATTCAGGGAGTAATCAGGCGAGTAATTTAAAATTACGAGCCCGAATAACAGCAGGAAGTTCCTAAAAACTGCGAATTTTCAATCATATTGCATACCGTTCATTTTACAATTAAGAAATTGGATAGAATTCCTTCAATTCATCGATTTTCTCCCGCATGGTTGGTCTCGCCCCAGGCTCTCTTTGCATGCATTGCCGCACAAGACCACGAAACACACTGTTCGTTACAAGCACCACTTGTTCGTTACGCCTCTGAGGATCTGGAAGTTGTCGGATGCACATTTCGTAAAGAAGAGCACCAAAGCTGTAGACATCAACCTAACAACGATAAAACATAATTTGAGGAAGTCAATATTGTTTAAAAAAATGCAATTCATTTGAGTGTCAAGGTATTTAGCACGAAAGCACTTATTCGGGACCCTATTCTCAGTTATTTTAAGACCCTGAGTATTAGTCCGACCCCGGGAATCGAACTCGCGACCTTACGCTCTGCAGTCAAGCGCTCTACCGACTGAGCTAATCCTGCCGCGGTTGGTAAACATCCTACGAGGTTTGGTTTTTATTGCATGCGTCCCAGACGTAATCTAACCCCGGTTATTAATGTCTGCGAAGCAGCGCCGATAGGCCTTATTCAGTTTTGTTCTGGACCCCTCTGGACTCAACGAATTACTGGAAGTGTGAAGTTTTAAGTTTGAAGTTTGAAGTTTGAAGTTTATTAATTCATAAATGTACATAGCAGTTCGAAAGCTAAATTACTTATTTACGCTACAAAAGTTACATTACAGATCTAAACATTAACTAATCTATCTTAGTTGAAAGGAATAAAAATGCTAACAAGAGATGAGATGCTAAAAAAAGTTATCGAAATACAAGCTGAGAAATTCGAAAACTCTAACCTACAAGTTAGTTGCTTTAAGACATGAAAAGATAATAAAGCTATTCTTAAAACGGTCGGTTTTAAAACGTGGCATGTTAAAACGTCGCGCGCGCCTTAATAGGCTGATTTAGCATCAGAACGGGAACGTCTGTTGACTACTGCGCGCGCAAATCAAACAACTGGATTGACCAATGGCAGAGCGGCAAATTGGGTACCGGTAGTCGAGTTTACACCTTTCTGCGCGCTTACCCGTCGTCAAATGAAGTTTCCGTTCTGTTGTTAAATCAGCCTATTGAATTAGTAGATTCGTGCAGCGCAGGTAATAACTTATAAAGGCGGTGATTGTTGTCATTTACAATCGTGTGAAAAAGTGACTCACATATTTCGTCATGGTGGGTTCCTAATTCAATCCTTAAAGTTCATAATAACAAGAGCCTCATGATAAATAACACCGAGGCAGATGATGGACATTGCTCTCTTCTGTATATCACGTTCCAATTTTTGAATTAAACATTTAGGCAAACTGAAGTGAAAGGCCAGTATTGCAGTAGAAGAGCCCTAAATCAGTGCGAGTATCCTTAGCTCTCTTAAGTTGTACCAAAAAATATATTCTCTTAGAGGCCTTCTTAAGAATTTCATTAATTTGGATATTCCAGGTCAGATATTCCAGGTGTTTCGAATTTCCTTACAAAATGATTGGTAAATATGGCAATGGCGCGTACTAAAATCCTGGTACATGTATAGGTGGAGGCCTAGAACAAATGAGAATTTGGGCGCTGTTTCGCAGACGTTACTTACCGGGGTTTGGTTACGTTACGTCTGCGAACCAGGCTAGATTTTGATTGCAGGGACATTATTCGGGGCACTTGTTCACCCCAGCTGAACTGAGTCCGCTGAGACCCAAACCGGAAAATTACAGTTGCCAATAAACACTGAGTTCCATTTAGAGGTACAAAAGCTCTTTAATATGAGAATCTATAAGCAGAATTTAGAGCAAAAATAGCGATTATACGAGGACCGTAGGCAGAGAGAAAAAAACCCTTTTAAAATAACATTTTTCCAACCTTTATCAGAAGGTGTTTTATGCCTGTATACACCAATGCATTCCCAAGGGGACAACTTTAAGGCGTCTCGTTATTTATATCATGATCTACATGTTGTAGTGACTAAACGTCTTAAAGCTGCACCAGAACCAATTCACTAATGAAATGGTCTAAATGAGGTTGACTGATAACTTACAAGGGTAGGGAGGGGGGAGAATTCGAGCGCGCAAAAATACGGTCAGAGCCCGAGGGAGCTCATAGAAGGGATGATTGAAATTTCCCCGTTAAAGAGCACAATTAAGACCAGATTTAGGTGCACAACGACGGATTTGGTTAATTTTAAACAATGAGCTAAATATGCGCGTTGTCGCAAAATCACCGCCAAAAATGGCAGATATTTGACTAATTTTGAACAGATATACATGTATCTTATAAAACGAGAAATTCAACAAGACACTTTGCAATAAGATTGTCCGTTGCATAACTCAAGAGGCTAAACAGGCACAACAGTTTTCTACTCCGCTTGAAAAAAACAACAAAACATAACACTGTACCATTAAAAGGCCACGATGCATGATACGATGCATGGGTAAGGGTCACTTAATTCTTATGTTAATGTTAACAGCCGTGAACAGCCTTGAACAGTGACTAAAACTTACCTTGACTGTTTGGTTTGATGTAAGTGCTTCAGGTGCGCTGTAAATCATAGCTCCAGGAGCCACTGTCATGGTCTGCTGCATGAAATTAGCAGTGCCATAATCTGACACTTTGCCTCTCCATTGGTCACCCTGTCGCCATAGCAACACATTCGCACTGCT
>OZ037776.1:26055200-26072700 GCA_964035525.1 Porites cylindrica | reverse complement strand
ATCCATCGGTCAAATCCATTTTAACATTTGGTGGGTGGTAAGAGGTGAAAATGTATATACGTCTTTACGTCAATGATAGCTTTGTCTCATTTTTCGTTGAATGTTGTGCCTTGGTATACAACGGGGTATAAAAAGATTGTCTCAGTGTCACATATTTCGGGCGTAAATTTCATGGCCAGTGGAGAAGTAGGGTGAAGTAAGTTTACTTGTTCCGTGAATTTGAAGAAATCTACCATGTCTGGTTTACTTATGTCCCACAGGGAAAAAATATCATCTATGCAGCATTTTCAAACAGTTGGTTTAAAGACGGTTTTGCTTAAACTTTGTGTTTCAATATATGCGGCCATGAAAATGTTGGAAAGGAAACTGCTTATGTGCTCATCGCGGTACTGTGGTTTCTTACTGATAGTGCTTTCCATTAAACTGGAAAGAATTTTCTTTCAGGATTAATCTAAACATTTCTCGGACCGAATCATAAGAAATGTTCAGTTTTTTCAGCTTTGTCTTTTCAATAAAATATATAAAGTCGGTAGCATCTTTAAGGACTGTGGCTTCTGTGATTATGATATTGGTTGTAGTAATGTAGCCGTATCAACAAAAGGGTAAGTTCTTTCTGTTAGACCATCTGATGAGTCATAAATTTAAAGAGGTTACTTCCTAACGGCTGGAAAAAAATGCAAAAATGCTCTTTTTTTCTGAAACAAATATTGATAATGTCAGCCCATGTCGGTAGTCGGTTAATATTTTTCCTGTCGGTAGTCGGTAATTTTTACTCGTTTTGTCGGTAGTCAGTAATATTTTTAGCCCTTTGTCGCTAGTCGGTTAACCCCATTCACACCCTCTTGTATGGGATGTCAACGGTTTTTTTTAAAAGGAGCCGTGTCACGAAATTCAGCCAAATTAGGTAACTACAAAATGCCCGTTAAATTAAGAGAAACGTAAAAATAACCGCTTAAAATATTAAAGGAAGGTTAAAATAACACAACAGAAACAACAGATGCCACGGATGGGAAAACTGAAGAAGATTGAAACGTATTGAAATTACGGTTTTTGAAAACTGTTCAGCCTGACAGTTTTCAAAGTTGACCCCTGCTGCTTGCAACTTAAGAAATAATGCTCAGGAGACATATTTGTTTGCCTGTTTTGTCATTTACCTGTAAATTCTTTGCTTAGTTTAAGTTCCATAGCGATTGAGGTCGAGTAATTGGCAAAATTAAACAAAATGAACTGGACTGCCGTGACACAGCCCCTTTAAAAGAAGGGAAAATGTTATGTTTTCAAATAAAATCGACTTGCCTTATTGCCTTGTTGTATTCTTTGTTGTTTGCCCGCGTCTCCGGCCGTTTTGAAGCGTTTTCGGCGAGTTAGCGTGTTTTTGGTGTTCCACTGCTAAGATAAAGACAAGGCAGCACAGAGATTTCAGGAGCAACCAGGAGTGTCCGTCGCTCGAGGAGAATAATTCCGCTGGAAAAAATTACCCCCCGGCCTCAATTCCTCCACACATTCAAAGCAGAGATGTTGCAGTTCCATGTCCATTCACTCGATTCGCAATACCTCCCACAGATCGTTCACTAGCGATGCTTTTATCTCTTGCTCGATCGGCTTCCCAATTTCGAATTGGGTTCGTCCAAACTGCCGTCACAAGAGGATCATGAGAGGTACCCTTGTTACCAGGCCCTTACGCCATTACTCAATTCTCGTCCCCCGTCCCCAGAGGCCTCGATTCCAACGAGAGCGCGGCCTCTGGGGATGAAAAGAGGCGATTCCGGAATTGCGCAGGGAACTAGGGCGAGATTTTTTTTTTAACTAATCGATAAACCGTTTAAATCGATAAACATTTGACCAAGTTTGGTGATCTTAGGGTGAACAGAAACCAAGTTATAGACCTTGAAACATGGTTCAAATCCATGGTTCAAAATCTGTATAATGTTGAAACATCGTCCCCCAAAACCATACAAACTCTTATTTTTTTTATCAGTTTTGTGACAACTGTAAAATCCCGTCATTCAGCTACCATTTGAAAGAGGCTGAGACGAAAATCACGCATGTTTCCCCATTTCTCAGAGTATCACAGAAATCATAAAAAAATGTAAGAGTTTATGTGGTTCTGAGGACGCTGTCTCAACATTAGGGCCTTGCATACGGCGGCTGAGCTCGCAGTACGAGTGGCAGTCAAAACTTAGGTGTCCTGACAAAACGATACGATAACAGCATTTTTCTTCGCAGTTAACAAAAATAAAGACAGTGCGTAAGTTGCTTTGGCCTCTACTAGTAGTTAACTTGAGTATTCCGGGTTTAAGTTGATGAGGAACAGCATATTTTGTTCAAAATAACACAACTATTATCCTGCCTGCCGATACTCGACGACGAACAACGAGCGAGTTGCCATGCCGAGCGCTGGCGACCCATTTTTGGCGCCAAAAGAGAAGCTTAGAAACACAAAATGTCAAAATGGTACATATTTTTACTTATTGTAAACTGTAAAAAATTGCGATAAAACATTTCTTAAAAAGCGACGACGTTTCGACGTTAGCTGAACGTCATTATCAAGTCAAAATATGTTAGTGATTTTTGGTCTATTGATAATGAAGTTCAGCTAACGTCGAAACGTCGTCGCTTTTTTAGCAATTTTTTTTAATCTTAAAATGATTTTAAGAAATGTTTTATCGCAATTTTTTATAGTTAAATGCTTTTCAAAATCACTTCTTGTTCGTATTGTAAACTGGTATGGTTTTTGAAGTACTGTTTAAAAAACGAGCAGCAGTGCTTTATCGGGTTTAAAAGCACGAGGCGTAGCCGAATGCTTTTAGACCCGATAAAGCACGTGCTGCGAGTTTTTTTAACAGCTTCAAAAACAAGCCGGAAACGCGTGTCCATAGGCAATTAAAACAATTGAGTTTTTGTGCAAAGAAGAAATTAGCATATAAGAAAAACAAGTCGACCTAATAAGCAGTATGGTAATTTTTAAAAGCATACCTTTTTCCTTCGCTCCTTATTCTTCGTTGACGCCGGTCGAAGGAGGTTGGCTAAAAATGCCGCCTAAAAGAAAGTTCAGAGAATTTTTACAAACTGCGCACCAAAGAAGAAAAAGCACTGCTGATAAAACCCGTTTCAAAATGAACACGATATCAGGGGCACCCAACGGCAATTTTCGGGAAAATATCTGTTCGGAAGACGATTTGAGATCTAGATCTTTCGGAGCATTTGTTGTAAAATTTCTTGCTTGCCTGCCGCTCCTAGGATTTTCGAACATCCACAAAATGGTATAATTACCCATTTTTAAGGGATTTTGACCCTAAAAAAGGGCACCTAGAATTTTCGGGAGCCTTTTCCTGGCTGAAATTTTCGAGAAGGTATGTTTTTATCCCTATAATTTTCGGATCAATAGACTTTCAGCTAGGAAATCCGAACAGATGAAAAGTTTTTAGGGGATAAAAATATGCCTATATCTACCGTTTGAATACTAAAATACGTTCAACAATGCTATGTTAAGTGGTTTTGAACTATATCCTCGTTTGGTGCCCCTGACGATATGTCCCAAAGTGGTCTTTTTATATTTTCGCACAGTGGCAAAATGCAAGGCTGAACAAACGAGCAGCGAACGAAGACGCAGCGTTCGACGTGGAACTGGACAAAATCCAAAGTCTAGATACGAACATTATTAACATGACGTTGAATTTTTGGTTGACAAAATTTACTGAAGACGTCTGGAAGGAGGATGGCTGAGATTGCGATGAAAATGATTAGGACTATTTCTTAAAAATCACGAGTAATCTTTATATAAAGATCACTAGTGATCTTTATATAAAGATCACGGTAATCATATTATCATTAATAATTCAGTGGTAAATTCATTGTTTATGTATTGTTCCCCGATTTCCCCCGAGACCGAAATCAAAACCCTCTCCGGGCTTTTCAGAATGATCATTCTATACCGGCTATAAAGATGCAAGCATGTGACTGATTTCTGTCATCTGATAGGATAATAGGCTCATGAATTATTTATGAGTTTTTGAAATGTAAATCCCTTTTCGTGGATATTTAATACAATTTCCAGTGAAAAAAGTTGCCTGATTTCGAAGCCTTTCCTGACTCGTTTACTTGACGTCAGGACACTAGATTTTTCCCGCTTGCTGAATCCTGATTGGTCAATTCAAATTTCCCGCGCGCCAGCTGTATGCAAGGAGAGAAGTTTGAATGGATTTTTGGACCACGTTTTGAGGTCCATAAGTTGATCTCTGTTTACCCTAAAGGCATGAAACTTGGTCAAATGACTAATCTCAACGTGATCTTTCATGCAGTGGTGTCAGTGTTAGGACTGGTTAAGATATGAAACTCGCCTACTGGCCGGTGTATGTTAAGCGTACATCTGTAAGCGTGCTGGACTGTGGAATAAAGATTCGCGAAATGAAAGTCTTCTGACATCTTTCTTGCCATTGCAGACAGGGCTGAATAACGTCTGCGCATGTGCGAGATCTCATGGCTCCCGCTAGCGCCAACGGCCTGGGCACCATTAAAACCTCGAAAAAATGGCAATTTCAATCCCGTCCAAGAACCGAGCAATGGCCTCGTCAAACCGCCTCAGGCGACCTTGTCGTGTTTCTCCAGCTAGTGTTCGCTTAATATCTAGCAAGCCCACGCACTGGGCTTTGCATGTGCGGCAAAGAACAATAGGATGGACGTAAATAAAATAAAAAAACCCGGCGTAACTCTGATGTCATCTCCCAAATCCTCGATAAATCTCTCGTGTTTACGCCCTGTTTTCACCAAATGTACAAGCTTTAAACCCCAGTGTAAAAAAGGTATGTGCCGACCAATGGTCGAGGGAGCTATTGTTAAGATATTTCTTTCTACCGTTTTCAGTGTGGCTCTACCTTTTCACCATAAACTGGGCACCATACGAAAAACGCCGCCATTTTTTCGAAGTTTGGTATGGTGCTCAGGCCGTTGGCTCCAGCGCGACCCAAGAGATCTCGCACATGTGCAGACGTTATTCCGCCCTCCTGCCAATTGCAACCCGAAAATTGACACAAATTTTCTCAATTTTTACCGAGCGGATTTCGTCTCACAGGAGGGAATTCTCTGGGCACATCTTTGAGAGTGACCGAGAAAAAGCAATTTAAAATCTTCGCTTTTGCTTGAACTTTAATTGGTCAAGTTAAACGGCTCATTTGGATCCAAACGGACACTATCATTATTATACTGATTACGCAAAATATTTTATAAGCCTATGAAGTTTTCTTTTACATGTAACAGTAGCGCTTGATAAAAAAAAAAACAAACAAACATCGAAAGTTTCGTGTTCAAGAGTAGCTTTCTAATTTAATTATTTAGCTAAAATTTGACTGCTATGTAATAAATAAGAATTCGCTTGCAGCGCTGTCTTGTAACCAACAAGTTTTATGGAAGGTAATTACCTTGAAAAATTAAACTTAACCTTGCATGTACAGTAATTTCTATGCGCACGTTTTTTTTTAAGAAGCACTTAAATTAACTGGGTATGTCGGTCAGCGGAAAATGTTTTAGACCTAGAGTATTCAATATGGCGGACTGAGATACTGAGGGACGAAGGACTTAAATTTGTGCGAAAAATTATCTGCCAATGGAACGAGGAGACGAGAAGGTGAAGGCTGGACAATCAGGGGCGTAGCCAGTCTTTTTGCATAGAGGGGTTCCTACTGTTTATTGCTTACCTAATTGACAAGCGAGCGCCGGAGGCGCTCTTTACTAGGAAGGGGCGAGGGGTTCCGAGAGCATGCTCCCCCGGAAAATGTTTAAATTTTGGGTCTTCAGAAATGGCGTTTCCTTGATTCTGAGCACAAATTTCCAATGATTTCAGCGCCAAACGTAGTTAGCATTTCTAAGAGGAGATTGTAAATCTCGTTTTCTGAAGAGGTCCACCGTAATAGAATTAAAAATGGGTAATATAAGAGTTGTTTAACATATATAAATTAAATTGTTCATCAAATGCTGTAGACTTGTGTTTTACGTTCACTCGGCTAGGATTTCAGAAGAAAGGAGGTGCCGTGGATACTTCCGTGCAAACATGTCGATATATGCTTTAATACCATAATAAACGTTCATTAGCGCAACGTACATGCCTGAACTGCACTGTTGGGTAGGTCGTGATCCTCGTTTAGCCACTTACGCCGCCAACGGAAAACACCCACATCAAATGAAAACCTGGGGTGATGGTAGGTCATCTGCATTGTACTGCAAAGCAGCTTGTCAGCACAGGGTTTCCTTCTCGAGAAACTAGCTGGGCCGGAAGTAGGCACGGGAGGCTCGTATGATCCGTCCAATTTATGCACCCTCATAATATTGTAGCCTGTGATATAAATAATACCTATTTTCATAACCCAAAAGGGGGGTCCAGAACCCCTGGAACTCTCCCCTGGCTACGTCCCTGCAGTCAATGCTGCAGGGCGGGACCAAATTTATGCATTCTCAGTACATCTGTTGACATAATGCATGATAGAAATTCGACGCTTGAGTCGGTGTCGAGAAAATGAGAAATTAAAAGTTGCTCAAAATCCGTCACAGACTTATTTTGTAAAATTTTGGCTCTGAACGCGATTTATCTTTACCAATCACCTGTGAAAATTTCATTATAGGTTTTATGGTAAGTTTTCGAGCAATCCTTGATTAAACGCGTGCTCATGTGACGCCATGTCTTGCGTACGAGAAAGGAAGAGTAAATTGAGCTCTTTTTTAATCGTTGTTTATCGACCTTTTTTGTCATATTTTATTGGTCCTAGGCACACATGTTTGAACGGAGTTTGAAACTATCACTTAATATACTTAATATACTATCACTTAATATATAGTGATTTAACGCCTTTCTTGCGTCATTTTTGATCTCGCAATTAATACGTCTGGCAAGCAATCGTAGTGAGTGCTACTGAGACTCGGAAAAGCTGTAGAAAGCCTCCGTAAGAGTAAAAATTTTCCACAAGATCACCCGTACAAAAACCTAGCTTGTGTACAGCCGCCCCCTTCCCTAAAAAATCGGGGAAAGAAAAACAGGATCAGCGATGCCGCTACACAAACGTCTCTCTCCCTTATATTTTTCAGGAGAGAGGGTGCTTGAACACAAACTATCTAGGCGCAAAAGAAAAACAACACTTCGATGTCTCTGACCCCGATGCCGAAATGAACTTTCAAACAGACTTCAATATTTACTACTGAGGAGCCGGAGTAGTTTAAATTTCACCCTTTGGTGTGATCAAAAGGCAGAAATGTCCAGGAAAACTAACTGGAGGAGGCCGGAAGAATCCCTATCGGCTATAGGAGAAGAAAGGGAGAGGAATAGATGTCAGAACACACTTGGACCATGGTGGCTGAAGGGAAGTGTATAAAGAAGCGTCCGAGTGATAATTATAACAATCAAAGCTTCGAGAAAGAATTAGCCATGAGAAATGAAATGGACAATGAAGAGAAAATTAAAGATAGCAAGATATGATAAGTATAAGTACAGTAATAGCCCGCGTATAAGAACCTGAATTTTTCAATCTAGCCTAAATAGGTTCTTATATAAATGGTACTTAAAGCAAATTTAGGCTACCGAGGTTCTTAAAATAGGTTCTTATATTTTCATATGAATTTCATCTGAATATACTATATATATTATAAATATCATCTCATAATACAGTATAAATCATTTATTTATACCATAGAGCAATGCCTATAGGCAGTTCAGTGCAGGTACAGCATATGTCCTTAACAAAACATAACAAAGAAACTTACATTACATTTAATTTTGTGATTTTCGCAGAGTTGGAGATGGCAAGAAAGCTTTCTTTGATACTGTAGTAGAGTACACTACTTGCAAATACTTGGGGGATTATTTGAATGGCAAACACAATAGACATATAACATGGTACTTAAGCTTGAAAGAAAAAAAAATTATGTCAAGTTACTTTTAAATAGATGATGATCTTAATACAGCAGTTTCTACCTATACACTTTTACAGCAACCCCACTGATAAGAACCTAACTTAAAATTTTAGCCTAAATAGGTTCTTATGTGGAGGGGGCTTAAAATGAAAATTTTAGCCTAACAGGTTCTTAAAACCCAGGTTCTTATACGTGGGCTATTACTGTATTCAGGGAGACCAATACGCCGGAGACCGAAAAGGGGTAGTACACAAAGTATAAGATGAGCAAACTGAATATTTCTAAACGCACGGTTTAAATTAATAAACAAAACTTTTGACTCAAAGTTAATTTCCCCTTCTCTTTTAGGCTTTTCTTCTCACGGCGATTACTGACCACTCTTTCCTAGCCTTGTTGTTAGTCTGCTTGTCACCGACAGCAGAGATAAATGCCTGCCTTGCTTGCCTACCTGCAACAGTATCTTTCCAAGAGTGAAGTGCATGGGACTTCGTTTCAAGGTATCTTTGAAGAAAAAGGCGACACATCATTCTAGAGCCTTTTGATACTTCATCACAGCGAAGTGCTTTAAATGGTCGTTTAAATTTGCATTCGAACAGCACGACCTATCTAAACCAGTCTCCTTCTTTTGAAGATGATATCAATGTCTGTGGCTTTTGAACGATCCAGAACTTTATCATTTGTGACGTGTGATCTCAATTTATCTTAATAATGGATCTAATGTGCAATTGTTAATTGGTTCTAAGTAGTATGAAATGATGGCAATGGATATACGGTTAAGCTCTTACTTCCGTACGTGATTAGGGGGACAACACATTGACTGTATTCTTTGAGTCTGGGTCATGTTGTCAAACGCCTATTTCTGAGTCTTCCTAGGCCTATTACACACGAGCCGGTTTCGGTAGGTGAGGCTATCTCGTCAATTAACTTGCAGTCTGTGGTGACATAGCAGCCAAGATATTTGAAACGATCTACTTTGTTCAACGTAGTCCAGCTATAGAGAAATCAGCTTGTTAGTGGGCACTCAAAGTCCCGTTTTCGTTATAATAATCCGAAGACCCATCTTTTTTTTAACAGACTGCTGTAGACGAAAGCATCATTGCGTACTGAATACATAACGGCAATATCGTCTGCATACTAGACTTCTCTTTAAATATGTGGTGAGTGTCTTTATCTTATGTGATAGATTTCAAGCGTCGAAACCTAAATGCTATATGATAGACTGATGTTGATAAGAGCGAGGTGCAACGTAATAGCAGTTTACCTTCCAAGAAAAATAAGGGACTAGTTTACAAAGTTCAAACGTATCGCCATGAACATCTGAAGATACTGATGGTTCCCAAAGAAACTTCATATTCCTCGAGCAAGAAGGGGTATATATCTTACCATAACAGCCTGAAATGTTTAGATAACTATTGTTAGTTACATTTTCAAACTTTTAAAGACGAATCTCGGAACGAAGTTAGGTTCCCAAGCTCTATCAACATCAAGGACATCAATTCACACCCTCTTTTGGGGTAGCGGCAAAGCTAGAAAAGCTGGTGTTGGCTTTGACATCTCCATTTAACCAAATCATATAAATCCGGTTCCTATAAACAGCAGCTTGACGACGGCTGAGGCTCCTCTCACGTAGAGAGACTAACACTATCAAGCACAAAAAGCTGCAAACCTTAAAGATAGGAAGAGCGTATGTGAAATCGGCGAGATGTGAAAATGGGACTTAAAAAAACTGATCTCTTCTGGACTCCTGAAAACAAGAGACGGAAAGGTTCTTTCAGATGAAGGGGAAGATGAAGTATCTTGCCTTCTACGCCATCCCAGACATCTCAGAGGCGGAAGAAGACCTTGAGATCTGTCTCCATGATCTAACACAAGACGAGGCCCAAAAGATATTGATAGCAAAGTTCCGAGTAGGAAAATATTTGACGAAGACGCAATCTATCTAGTTAAATCTGAAGCTTAAAACCGGAGATCCCTAAAATCCGTTGTCATATCCTCTAAGGAGAGAGAGAGAAGAACGGTGGCGTAAAGGAGAAAAGTAAATGGGACTTGTGATCAAAATACCAATTAAAGCTACATATGCAAAGACAAACTAACTATTACCCATTTAAAAACAAGATCAAATAGGCGAAGTCCTGCAGGGCCCATAGCTTTTTTAGGTCTTTTATCTGTAAATCAGATGCAATAAAAAGGAAGTGAATATTTAACAACGCGAAAGGGCTGGAGCTTCAGCAGTAAACTCGATACCTCTGAGTTCGAGAGCAAAAGACTTAAACGCCTTTTGAAATTCTGGTAATGTTGGCAAACATTTTTTTTGGACCAGGGAGTCACTGATCTGCCTATGGGCTTTTTTTCATCACCATCTTTTTTTTCCAGGCAAATTGGATTGGGATCTCGCAAATTGTGTGAATAAATTTGGTTATGCCGACAAGGGTTCTGTTTTTTTGCAAACCGCCATGAGCTCTTGTTTGGCGAGAGCTTAAGATCGGAACGTTTTAGGACGGTTGAGCCAGAGGAAGGTAGAATGATTGTAATAGGAGATGAAAGTAATAGGAGATGAAAGTTAAAGTTCCGAGGTTTTATTCAGGTTAACTTGCCGGCGGGCCAGTCCTTATTTGTTTTCGCGTTTACCAGGCGGGCGTGGAGCGCGAGATAGGGTGCCTGTCGTGCGCTCCACGCTCACTTCGTACTTTTCCACAGTTAGATGAACACTTAAAATATTAGTTGCAGTTACACTTGCCCTCTTCCCAAAAGGCTCCCCTTGAGGAAAGAGCTTTGGTTGGGCTCACTCTGGGCTGGGATCAATTTCTTGTTTGCGTTTACACGCTGTTTATTGCCCACGGGGAAGAAAAACTTGGAACCCATTTCGCGGTAAGTAAACACGAAAGAGTGACAAAAATCGTGGAACGTTTTTGACCATTTTGACCCTTTTAATTAAACCTCCACATCAGTTAAGTTTAGCGATAGCGATTCAGCATTTGATTTCAGACAACAAAGGTGTCCTTCATTCACGCATCATCCGGTGCTTGCAGCTGTTGTCTTTCAAAAAAGATAAATTGTCGCTTGTTAGTCAAATTACACTTGGTTCCAATGACTTCTTAAGGAAAGAATTCTGGACCACTGATGGAAAGAAAACTTCCGAGAGTCTCAACTAGCTTTTGAATTTATTAAACGTAAAAACATTCACAGCAGCGCTTGAAATCGTGTTGTGTTAAGTCCAGTTGTCGGTAGGATTTTGGCGTCAATATGAACACAGCACGTAAACAACACATGATTTCTAGTGTTGGTACATTTCACTTCCTCGTGATCGGTTGAGTCACTTTGTGGTCCCATTAACCCATAGATCTTACCTCGGGAACTGTCTTGGGGAATTCTATTATTCTTTTTGACGTATGCATGGAAATTTCCCTGAGGAAATTTCCCTGAGGCAATTTCACTTTGGGAAAGTCGGTTTACACACAAAAAGTCGCCTCCCCATGTGGGCAAGAGCCATTTACCCAAGTACAAAGGCTAGGGTAACCGCACCTATTTTTTAGTGAATCATAACTGATGTCCTTATGTGATAACATTTGTTAGGATTACTGCTCTTTATACAAAGCAAGAATTTGTGGTTGTGTACTATTAGAGTGATTTTATTTGATCCGTGAAACAGTATCTAACAGCAAGTACCATATAGTTGCAAAGTAAACAAAACAAAACAATAAAATTAGAGTGTAATACTGCGAAGTATTCCAGTATTTATTTCACGGGTTAAGTGAAAACACTCTAACTTCAATAATTTTGCCCTATAATAGCATCCTTATAGGCAGGAGCATTTGTGCGCTAATAGAAATATGTTCCATGGTAAATCCTAGTTAAGTTTACCACAGCTTTAGTGTAGGAAATGCCATTTACCGTGGTTTATGTAAGCCCACGTATTGAAATAAGTTCTTTATAAAATAAATTATATAAAACCTTTATGACTAAGTAAAATTTAAGAAAATTAGTTAGTCCCTGCTGTGTAACAGTGCAGGTTTTAAAATTTACTACATTCGTATCCACTAGTTTAAACTTGATGGATTGTAACATTGGTACATTTGAAATAATTATGGGGAGTACAAGGATTTATCACCTTCACAACTAGTGGAATTTTAGGGGAAAACATTTTTGCTGCTGTTACACATTGCAACTGTTTAACTTATTTGTAATAATTGCTTGTTATTCTTGCTTAACAGATTGTAAGTGGTGTGTTTATCTAGCATATACTTCTGCTTTTGAAGCACCAATCCAATAACTATCACCTTTACGGCATACAAAATTTTGAAAAATATATGTCCCTGCTGTTGTATATTGCAGGTTTTACAAAATACCGTAGTAATTACTCAGGATTCTTGATACAACAAATGGTAACTTAAATATAATTGTTATTCAGTACTGTTTTACAATATGTTGTCTTTTGCAGTACATTGTATTTTCCTCAGAACTTTAAAATCTAAAAACTTTCGACAGGAGCTGGAAAGCTATGCGCACTTTTTCGAGGGCAGTGGGCATATTTCTGGCATATTTATGGTATGTTTTTGAAGTCCTTCTAAACTAAAAGACTTTCAGCACGTGTTCGTCCCGAGTTTTTATGCTGATGAAACGCTGCTACTGGTTTGTTTTGTTTTGTTTTATAACATAGTATTATGCAGTTCTTGAAAACTTTGCAGTTCCTTGAAAAGTCTTTGAAAACTTTCCAGATCCTTGAAGTTAGTGAAAACCGTTTTTGCAGATCCTTGAAAAGTATATGAAAAAGCTGACTTTGCAGATCCTTAAGTTCTTGGATTCAGTGCGATCTTCCTATTCTGTTGGGAAGCATTGAATTCTTGATATTACAGAGGGAATAGAAACCAACATCAACAGTGGTCATAGTTGTAACTCAAGAAAAACATTTTTAGTCTTGAAGTCGACTTTGCTTATATAAGACTTAAGAAAAATTTTTTGCTGAGGCAAATTCTCTATCGGAATAATTGAACCAAGCCTTATAGCAAGTATTTCACTCATAAGAGGTTTATACTAGAAATTGTTATTGAAATATGTAATTAGGAATGAACTTGTTAATTTATTTACGTGTCACTTGCATTGTGCATCACATCCGAACGAAAGTGACTAAGTTGGGGATCACGAAATTCACATTTGCGCAATGTTTTGATGCAATTTATTATCAATAAAGGACAGACGCACAAAAAACTGACGTCAATTTGTTAAGTGGATCAGTGAAACAGGGCTTAATAATATCTGCATGTGAGATGTCATCACAACCATTACAGTACCATTCTCTTCCCCAGTGCTACTTGTCTCAAAATTTTGTTGACGAGTAGCTCTGGTCGCACCAAAAAATTCGAATTTTTTTATTGTCTGGCAATAAAATGCATGTGCAGCAGAAATGAAATAAAGTTCTACGCATTCCATTTTACTTCCGGCCCGGATGGTAGCACGCTCGCTGGTGCGCCTTATGAAACAATGCGAAACCAATGGCGACCATTCCCGATCAATCGGAAGGAATCGTAACCGAACCAGTATGTCGACTGCAACGATGTCATTTGCTATTGTAATCATCGCCTTCTGTTGTAGCAGCCGAGAAGGTGAGAAGAAACGTTGAACTCTGAGAATTCAATCAGCTGATACATCAATTACTTTGTCCTTGACCATACCTCAAGAAATCATAAAATTAAAGGTTCGAATCGGCAGCGGGTTTCAGGAAACAAGGAAACCTTGAGCCAGATGAAAAGGCGAAGAAATACCACACTTGCTAAACAATTTTGTTACGTGCTGGAATAACGAGATGTCCGCGAACAAGGCATAAGTAAAAAGAACTCCCAAGTACAATATAAGGCACGCAACAAAAGTGTGACATGAGCAGTTGGTTTTGGGGGCCGGCTGCCGCCAGGGCACTAAGGCGATATGGCGCTAAGTTGTAAACTTTAATTTTTGTTTAATTTATTAATTTCAATGACTTAATTAGTCTAGAGGCAGGGAAGTGGTGGAGGTGAAATGGGAAAGGCGCATGTGTACCCTACGTAAAACATGTTCCATATACGACATTTAGGTGTGAACATCGCAAAGTTATTTATTTGTTTCAAGTAACCCCTTGCTGTCCTTGTGGTACTATTCGCTTTAGAACAAAACCAATTTGCTCTAAACGCATGCGCAGATTAGTTAGCGTTAGTGGCTTCTATATTAGGGGGAGGGTATATTGCATACGGAATCACGCACGTATGTTGAAAAATTTTGGACTGTTTAACAAAGCCGTAAAAGTGGGATTCCAACGGATATATGCGAATAATGAAGTGCAATATCTGACCCAAACGCATCTTAAGTTTAAACATTTGATGGGAAATCATTAAAACTTTGAACTGTGTAAGCCGGGACCAACGTAACAAAGTAGAAGCACCGGATCCTAATAGAGGATCTAATCAGCTATGTAAATGTAAATAGACAGAAAAAAGAAATGCTGATTCAACAGTGAAGGAACTATATATTTGCCAATATTTCGAAGGCACGGCCTTTCTTCTTCAGGGTCTTACAAATGACTGTCATTTGTAAGACCGTGAAGAAGAAAGGCCGTGCCTTTCGAAATATTGGCAAATATATAGTTCCTTCACTGTTAAATCAGCATTTCTTTTTTCTGTCTATTAAAACTTTGGACTGTTTAACAAAGCCTTAAAAGTGTGATTCCAAAGGATATATGCGAATGAAGTCCATTATCTCACCCAAACGCATCTAAAGTACAAACATTTGAAGGGAAATCAGTAAAACTGGGGACTGTTTAACACAGCCGTAAAAGTGGGATTCCACTGGATATATACATATATATATATATATATATATATATATATATATATATATATATATATATATATATATATGCGAATGAAGTCCAATATCTGACCCAGATTCATCTGAAACTACGAACATATCACGGAAAATCATGTAAGACTTTGGACTGTGGATTGTTTGGCATAGCCTTGAATGTGGGATTCCAATTGATCATGATATATCCGAATAAAGTCCAATATCAAGCCAAAACGCATCTAAACTACAAACATTTAGCTGGAGCTCAGTAAAACTGTGGATTATTTTGCGTAGCCGTGAAAGTGATATTCCAATGGTGAATGAGAATAAGGTCCAATTTCTGACGCAAACGCAACTAAGCTGCAAACATTTGACGGGAAATCAGTAAAACTTGGAACTGTTTGGCGTTGCCGTAAAAGCGGGATTCCAATGGATGTATGTATGGGAATCATATGAAGTGCAATATCTAGCCAATGTCGCATCTAAACTACAAACATTTGATGAGAAATCAGTAAAAATGTTGATTGTTTGGCATCGCCGTGAAAGTGACATTCCAGTGGATATATGCGAATGAAGTCCAATATCTCGGACCCAAATGCAACTAAACTACAAACATCTCACGTTAAATCAGTAAAACTGTGGATGGCTTTGCATAGCCATAAAAGTGAGATTCCAATGGATGAATGATAATTAGCTCCAATATCTGTCCCAAACGCATCTAAACTACAAACAATAGACTCAAAATCAGTAAAACTGTAGATTGTTTGGTATAGCCGTAAAGGTGGTATCCGTAAGAATAAATGAGAATCGAATTAGGTCCAATCTCTGACCCAAACGCACCTATATTACAAACATTGAATGGGAAGTCGTTATTATTGGGTCTTTTATTGGGTCAAACGCATGTTTGAACGGAGCTTAAAACTATCGCTCCGTATACCAAAGTAGCGTGCGCTATTGAATCGCGGAAAACTATTTTAAACCATCTTAAGAACAAAAACTTTCCTCAGGAACACTTTAAAGTGATTTGATGGCAATCCTGAAAGCCAAATCAACAAAGTTTTCATTTAACAGTAAGGGGAGACGCTAGCTCAAACAAGCTTCACCATTTAAGGACCTGACGCCAAATGGATTCGGCGTCCAATATCTGACCCAAATTCATCTGAAACTACAAACATATCACGGAAAATCATGTAAGACTTTGGACTGTGGATTGTTTGGCATAGCCTTGAATGTGGGATTCCAATTGATCATGATATATCCGAATAAAGTCCAATATCAAGCCTAAACGCACCTAAACTACAAACATTTAGCTGGAGCTCAGTAAAACTGTGGATTATTTTGCGTAGCCGTGAAAGTGATATTCCAATGGTGAATGAGAATAAGGTCCAATTTCTGACGCAAACGCAACTAAGCTGCAAACATTTGACGGGAAATCAGTAAAACTTGGAACTGTTTGGTGTTGCCGTAAAAACGGGATTCCAATGGATGTATGTATGGGAATCATATGAAGTGCAATATCTAGCCAATGACGCATCTAAACTACAAACATTTGATGAGAAATCAGTAAAAATGTTGATTGTTTGGCATCGCCGTGAAAGTGACATTCCAGTGGATATATGCGAATGAAGTCCAATATCTCGGACCCAAATGCAACTAAACTACAAACATCTCACGGTAAATCAGTAAAACTGTGGATGGCTTTGCATAGCCATAAAAGTGAGATTCCAATGGATGAATGATAATTAGCTCCAATATCTGTCCCAAACGCATCTAAACTACAAACAATAGACTCAAAATCAGTAAAACTGTAGATTGTTTGGTATAGCCGTAAAGGTGGTATCCGTAAGAATAAATGAGAATCGAATTAGGTCCAATCTCTGACCCAAACGCACCTATATTACAAACATTGAATGGGAAGTCGTTATTATTGGGTCTTTTATTGGGTCAAACGCATGTTTGAACGGAGTTTAAAACTATCGCTCCGTATACCAAAGTAGCGTGCGCTATTGAATCGCGGAAAACTATTTTAAACCATCTTAAGAACAAAAACTTTCCTCAGGAACACTTTAAAGTGATTTGATGGCAATCCTGAAAGCCAAATCAACAAAGTTTTCATTTAACAGTAAGGGGAGACGCTAGCTCAAACAAGCTTCACCATTTAAGGACCTGACGCCAAATGGATTCGGCGTCAACTTGCCAAAGCGTACCTCTCACTAAATTGTTGATGTACAAGAACGTACAATGTGTACAGCCGCCCCCTCAGGCTTCTCTCACGTAGAGAAACTAATATCATCAAGAACAAAAGGTGCCAAACATGAGTATAGGAAGAGCGTATATCTTATCACTAACATGAGCAACTGGCACATTAAAACAAACTGATCTCTCCAAACTCCCGACACGGAAAGGTTTTTTCAAGGAGACGATGAAAATGAAATATCTTGCCTTGCACGCTCTGCCAGACATCTCAGAAGCAGAAGAAGACCTGGAGGTCTGTATCGTTAATAGATATAACAAACGATAAGGCCCAAAAGGTTTGATGGCAAAGATCAAAGTTGGAAAGCACTTAACGGACACGGAGCCTATAAGGTTGAATCTGACAGCTTAAAACAGGAAATCCCTTAACTCTGTTAGTATATTTTCTTAGAAGAGATGGAGAGGAACAGCCGCGTCAAGAAGTAAAGCAAATTGGACTCATAATCAAAATGCCAAAGCTGATTCATTCCAAAGAGACAACCTGCTGTAATCGGAGAATTATTAGCTAACCAAAAGCAATATCGTGCAGTTCTTCTAATTT
>OZ037776.1:25997700-26050200 GCA_964035525.1 Porites cylindrica | reverse complement strand
TTGGTATGTGAGGTTTGAGTAAGGAGTGAAAGACGATTGAAAAGACGTTGTTTATAAAGACATCGAGAGTGTTTACCCTTCTTGCTATCAAACTCGATCAGCTCGCCTTTGGTCCCCGTAGACAGGTATCACACACCGTTGAATACTAAGATAAGCGCAGATCGGGTCAAACTTTTTCCTTGCGTTTTGGCTGGTTAGAATAGAATCGTTAGAGGTTTTCATGTTAATGGGGACACTGGCACATTGCGCACCCCTCCTCACGGCAAAAATTGTCGGGCGTCAGTTTTGGGATCGCCATTCAAAGATTTGTCACGGAGGTTAGAAATTAAGTAATTTCAACTACTGTGGTTTACCTAGCGGCTCAGAGTTTTTTATGCCGGGGTAAGATTTAACAGAGAATGCAAGAATACAATAAAATGTTCAAAGCATATCGCTCGATTGCCTCTAAGGTGATTTGACCAATTCGGTGTTAAAAACTGGCGCGAAAAAGTTAGGACATTAGAAATTGCAGATATTTTGGTATGTGCCGTTTGAGTAAGGAGTGAAAGACAAATGAAAAGACTTTGTTTATGAGAACATCGACAGTGTTTACCCTTCGTGCTATCAACCTCGATCAGCTCGCCATCGGTCCCCTTAGACAGCCGAGGCATTATACAAAATACTGAGCAGATCGGGTCAGACTTTTTCCTTGCGGCTCGGCGTGTTAGAATCGTTAGAGGTTCCGTGTAATTAATGTTGACACTGGCACATTGAGCGCGACTTCACGGCAAAAAGCCTAGCAAGAATTGTCGGACGTCAGTTTTGGGATCGCCATTCAAAAGACTTGTCACGGAGGTTAGAAATTAAATATTGAGCAAACTATGTTGTGAGATGTGTGCATCTGTGCATATCAACTAATTTTTGCTACTGTGTTTTACCTAACGGCTCAGACTTTTGGGTCGATAGTGAGACCGTAATGCATCATAACACTGTTTATAGTGGTTTTTTTCGAGAAAGGAGCCCGCTCTCCTCCCCCGAACTCAGGAACGTAGACCGGACACGAGAGAGCGGAGGAAATCAAGCCTATGGTTATAGAAAATCATAGATTTATCAGCCGGAGAATGAGAGAATACAGTAACATGTTTAAAGCATATCCTTGATTGCGTCTAGTTAGAGAGTTGATTTTACTAGTTCGGTGATAATAGCTGGTACGAAAAAGTTAGGACATCGAGCAATTGCAGATATTTTGGTATGTGAGGTTTGAGTAAGGAGCGAAAGACGATTGAAAAAACGTTGTTTATGAGGGCATCGATAGTGTTTACCCTTCGTGCTATCAACCACGATCAGCTCGCCTTTGGTCCCCTTAGACAGGTATCACACACAATACGGAGAGCAGATCGGGTCAAACTTTTTCCTTGCGTTTTGGCTGGTTAGAATCGTTAGAGGTTTTCATGTTAATGGGGACACTGGCGCATTGCGCGCCACTTCACGCGCGCCACTTCCATTCAAAAGAACTTGTCATTTTAGCATCATAACACTGGTTATAGGAAATCATAGTTTTAACAGAGGCGGCTTTGCCTGAAAGAAAGCTCATAGGAGTATTTTTTATCAGATCGAAGGTAGAGGCAGAGAAGCAGCAAAATACGAAGGTAAATCAGTTGTACGGTTGCGGTCACATTAAATTGTCAAATAGATACAAAAATCGACGAGGATTTTCAAAGCCTTCTATCTTGCAGCCCTGTGCAATTGATTGAGTCAGTTTGATTTTATCCCATGCAAGAAGATAAGATGGATCTCTCCGTTGGTCGAATACTCTGGGCTATGCGGTATATTATATATCATTTGGTTCTCATATACAGCCATGCACGATATATCTTACCATATTGTGTTTTACTGAGCTAGTTATGGGGA
The DNA here is from genome assembly GCA_964035525.1 of Porites cylindrica. Taxonomy (NCBI): domain Eukaryota; kingdom Metazoa; phylum Cnidaria; class Anthozoa; order Scleractinia; family Poritidae; genus Porites; species Porites cylindrica. Next base: position 26,048,310 of record OZ037776.1, on the reverse strand, counting down.
CAGTTAGAAATAATCCGCCTTGGACTTACATGAATACTTCACGAGTCCCTTACATGTTGCTAACAGAAAAAGTTGTACTGAGCTATTTTCACATTATTAACGGAAAAAAAAAACGGGGAAAATGTACATTTTGCAAGGTGGGAAGTAACTCCATTAGATTTGACGGAATCTTTTTCCAATACTTCGACCTGATTATTTCTTATTCCTGAACAACGTAAAGTCCGACATCCCCTGCTCGAAAGGCAAGAAGGAGATCAAACGTCGTAATGTAAGACTTGCTTGATTAGGCTGAATAAACCTAAGACAAATATATGATACGGTGAACATAGGGGGAAAAAGTTTTTCGAATTAACTTGTGTTGGCCGTTTCCCGACTCGAAGAGTCATGCCATAGACATATCTTTTCGATGTTGCTCTGAATTAATATTTAACTCTTTTTTTCAGGTGTTTGCATTAGAATAATAATACGTCGAGGGAGACAAGAACAGCGAGGACATGGATTTTCGTGCCGACATCTGCCCTACTTTCATGACCTGGGCCATTTCTCATGGCAGACATCGTTGCAATCTTCGACACCCATCGTACAGATATCTTGAGCGGCCAAAGCAGAAAGCATCCAGTCCTCAGCCAGCAAATGAAGAGCCAAAACCGCGACAACCAAATTCTTACGCAACCGTCTTAGCGAAAAACAAACCTACAGAACCTAAAAAATTTTGCGTCGACTTACGTAGCGACCGTATAACGAAGAATACTTTGGAGGAAGAATGGCCAGCTCTTGGATTGCCTGAACAAGGAATGACTATCAAAGGTCCGGACGAGAGATCCAAAGCTACGGCGGATCAACTTGAAAACGATAGATTATTCGCAGAAAACTTACAAGATAGCGAATACACGCAGTTTAGCGAGTAGGACGAGAACGACGAAGATAATTACAATCCAGAAGAACAGAATGAAAAAACTTCTGGAGAGAACGAAGAAGATAATTACAATCAGGAAGAAGAAAGTTATGATGACAACGACGGAGATAATTGCAATCCAGAAGAACAGGAAGAAGAAACTAATGAAAAGAACGAATTTCGTTTGATGGGCACCACGAGATAGAGCTAACCCATACAGAAGCGAGCCGAACACTACCAAAGATTTCCCGCAAGTGTGACATCTGCATGGATCGACCGAAAGACGCGACCCTAGTTTGCGGTCACAGGTATTGCTACCAGTGTGCGCTTCAGATGCGGCTCGATGAACGCGATTGTGCCATTTGTAGAAGATGCATTGTGTCTGTAATCGAGACTTAAATAAGTGAGATATAAAATCAGTATTTTCAGTAAGAACTGTTTAGCTTGTGTTAACGCTGAGTTTCATAGGGAAATTGGCATGAACTACGCTGCACCAACGTCTTTTCGCTGGTGCAGGCCGTTTGAGATTTCCGACCCTGTAGGACTCCCACCATTTTAGATTGCGTTATTTTGGAATTTCGCGCCAATTTGGACTCCTCGCTGGAGCTTCCGCGTGCGCGTCACATCACACAAATCCCAGCACGGCCCTTTAATCTTTAATCTTTACTAAATATACTCCTAAAACAGCATAACTATACAAGGAGTTTCAAAGCAAAAATAAATGAATAAATAACTAAGAAGATATAACGAAGAGACAAAATTCTCTGTTACTCCGAGTTTCGTGCTCACGCACTCATCAGACAGTATTTAATTAAATACTGTCTGATGAGTGCGTGAGCACGAAACTCGGAGTAACAGAGAATTTTGTCTCTTCGTTATATCTTCTTATTCAAAGCTCTACACTTAAAAAGTGTATTGAGCACTGTTTAACGGCTTTAGCCACTTTATTACATGAATAAATAACTATAAAAATATATGTACATATGAACACGCAATGAAATATTATTTTGTCGCTAAGACCTGTTGCGTGTGACGTTGAGACATATTTCGGCTTTGGATTTTGCGGGAAAAAAAGACTTAATTTAAAAAAGTTGCTGTCATGCTAAAGCATGAGTTAATTAAGAGTCGTTTTCAAACAATTCGTGCTAACATACTTTTTAATAAGTTCTTAAATACAATGTAAATATCTGACCTTAAAAGTCTCACTCGAACGAGCATTTCTTTGAAAGACATCCCTTTTCCTTGGCTTCTTTGAATTTTTCCCAAAGGGATGGACCATTATAATTTTGAGAGTGTCGAGTTTCTGCACTAGAAAAAGTGGCAAAGAAGATCGTGTCTGCGAATCACGTAAAAGATTTACACGAGGAATTTAATCATTCCATCATTTGCGAGAATTTTAAGAATAGCAAGGACTGCAAATCTGTTACTGAACTCTCGGCTTCTTCACGCTTAGCTGAATCATTTTAGAAAGTGTAGGGCCATTTTTCGTTAGTAATTAAACTTTGGAGAGAGTTTTGTTTTGCCCCCTTTCCGAGCAGATCAAGGTCAAAATGAGTCCTCGTTTGTCTGGGTAGAGTTTAGGAAGACTTTAATTATGAGTCAGCAAGGTTGTTTAATTTTTACGGTCTGTGATCAGTATCTTTCGTTTCTTCTGCTGCGTGCTGGTGGACGGGAAAAGAATCTAGCCAGGGAATACTTATTTTACCTTGTTTTTGGTTAAAAATTACTATCAAATTTGGTATAGAATAGTGTTGTCATTCAGTAACTTTTTGAGAAGGGCTTTAGTTGCAAGTAAGAGCAAATACGTTGTCGATGGTTACGATAAAGCTCTTGGCTCGCCGTTGGTCCCCTTAAACAGCTGCCATTATCGTTCAGGTACTACACACAATACTGAGATAAGAGCATATCGGGGTCAAAATGTTTCTTTGTGTTTTGGCTGGTTAGAGTCGTTAGAGGCTTTAGATAATGACAGCCCGCCACTGCTTTCAATAAGCAAAGATCGTCATTCAAAGGGCTACACGAAAATTTGGTTTATCAACGGAGTTGATAAATGTGAATTGACCACCGTACAGAGATTGAAAAGCTGACGTTTCGAGCGTTAGCCCTTCGTCAGAGCGAATCGATTTTCGTGTTTCACTTACCCACCGACGCAGCACCACAGTTTCTTCAGAAACTACTGAACCCCCTTTATTCAAAGGGCTAGTCACGAACCCTGTAGGAAATGAAATATTAATTTGATTGTTTGACACATGTATGCACGCTTAGGGAAAAAAGATCCTGCAGAACCTCTAAAGTAAAACTTGATAAACCAAGGAATGTTACGTAATTTTATGGGTAATCTTAATCGAACTAGCCTTGTTAACAACTGATTTATTATGAATAACACGTTTACTTGCGGGAACCAGCGGTAAATGACATGCGTGATGAAAACTGGCACAAAAATGTTAGGATGCAGATATTTGAAAGAAATGTTGAAAGCTGACATCTTGATTAGTTGCCAATTCTTTCCCTTGAATATTAAATTTATAAAGCTTAGATAAGTCAGATTTAGTATGCTTTGAATCAACACAAAATTCTTCAGAACTCACAGTTGCTTGATGAGATGGATCCATCCTTGAACAACTTTCTGGTATTTGCCGTAGGGGCAAGATCATCTATGGCTCTAGCCTTCCCATTGATCGTTCTTGGTGTCTTGGAAATAGGATGGTAGTGACCTGCATTGTCCGGATCTGGCTAAGGTGCAGGAATTCGTGAAAACTTTGGCCCAACCCACTCTGCCTTTCCGTACCTGTTGCACAGCATTTCATCTTTCTTCAGACATCCTTCTCTCACATACTCCATGTAATCTTTGTAATTTAATGATATTCAGGAACAGATTTCTTTTGTGTAAGGTACGTCCTGTTGAAGAAAAACGTGTTCGTCTTTTCTGTTACAAAGCACTAAATGAACTCATTAAATACTGGCGCACCATCAGTTCGTTTGGAAATTTCTCCTGCACAGTGCCAGCGTCGGCGTTTTTCTCCATCCTCTGCCTCTCGTGCTCTTCATATTCTTTCAAAGTAAGGGTGCTAATTTCTTCATCACTTAAGCCATCAAATTTCTTGTACTGCTCCCACTGAATGGTTGAGCCATCAACAATACTGTCTCCGATAGCGCTGTTAGTTCTTTCAGCTTCGTTGTCAGCGGAGTTCTCTCGGGAGGGGTAAGCTAGAATGCGATGGTCACTATTATGAATTAATGCCAATTCTGCATCCCTGAATCTCACGTCGAAGTTACTGCAGCCGACTCCTGGACCAGCATCTGTGAAATCGGCCCATGTTGGCTTCACAGGTGGCAACTTCAACTCTGCAAGTTTCTCTAACAGTCCATTGCAAGTTGCAATGTATGTGCTGTACTGTTTTTGCAAGTCAGCCGTACATGCATGTGGTTTTATTATAAAAAGTGTGAGCGTTTCTAATTTTTGAAATTTTCTAAAGCATTTTTGGGATGAACAAGAGTGTATAATAATTACTGAGACTACATTTGTTACATCTGTAAACCACGTGATACAGTTGAGTTGCACAGGTCATTAAATTGTTGAGTTGAAAACCATCCGATCTGTATGATGAAGTCATGTGTTGGTTTTCACGTATACAAATTTTTGGAGGCCCCCCCCCCCCCTCCTAGCCCAACTGTTTTTTCAGAGCCCCCCTTCGGGTGTCTTAAAAATTTTCGGAGGCCCTCTCAATATCTTCACCCCCCTTGTCATATTAAATGAACTTTCCCTTAGAGCATGTTTTTTTTAATCTACAATAACCTCGCACGTTGGAGAGCTGTCCTCAGAGTTTTCCAGGTTTGTACTTTGGACTATCTGACAAAACAGTAAATCTGCCTCATTAAAACAGAGAGACACCGAATGTCCCCTTTCGTTTGACTGACTCTCACTGTTAAAATATAATGAAACGATCAACAAGTACAGAGTCCGATTCGTAGAATCTCAATCATGGAAATCCGCGAAAATGATGAGTTTTCTACTCACCGATGGATACAATTCACTTTCTGGCTCAAAAGTATATAACATTGTAGATTTTGGACTGCAATCCATTAGAGTTTCTACTAAAATCTAATATATCTACTAAAATTCGGTAAACTTTACTAAAATGTAGCTGGGCTCCCGAATGTCATGGAATGTAGTGAATCGTTGCTGATTATTGATTATTTTGTGAGTGCGCTATTTATGGATGAAATACGGCCGGAGAATGACTATCTCTAATCTGCAGAGAAAGTTACCCACTATGAGGATAATGAGACTGCTATTATATTCTTTTGGTCCCCGCAATCAAATGATCCCACGAATTTATCAGAGTAGCGATCTGTGTGAAATTAGACAACGCCGCGGTCAACTGAGAAGTTTGTTTACCCCTTGGCGCTTCCGTGGGAGGATGTTTTGACAGGTGAGGAGCTGCTGTTTTGATTACTCAAATGTTTTTTTCTTTTTTTCGCCAGTCAGGCATAAGCATGCGATACCTCGATACCTCTCTATAAAGCCTTCCCGCAGCACGTACAATTAATTGACTGGGAGTTGTTGGACGAGCACTGTGGGGACTCAACTTCTAGTTCTACAAGTTGTCACTCCTCTACCACTCCAATGTGAACTGAGCGGTATGCAGGTATGTCCTTTATGTTGGATAGTTTTCGCGATCGTATCACTTCCACGTTCTTTTAACAGACTTTCGGCAAATTAATTCGAGGATAAATAAAGTTCATGTATGTATTTATGTATTTAGCAAATAATAGACGTGTAAATACAATTTTGATATGCAGGTTGATCCACGCACATAGTACTTGGCAAAAATGGAAAAAATCTAAGGCGTTTTCCTAGCAGTAAATGGAGTTTTCGAACTGTTTATTTGTTTTACTCTATATAGAATCTGGTATAACTTGGAGATGGCTGGTTTTAGCTCCGCTGTAACATGTTTTAATTTGTTTCAGTTCGCCGATCCGACGTGAGATGCAGCGTAGGATGACAAGGACCAGGCAACTGCGCTCAGCGGTGAGTTCAAATTATATACAGAAACTAGGGTTTATCTGTTCGTGAATGTTTGGAGTGTCACTAGATGATCCGTCCAAGGTTTTCTAGACATTTTATACGCAAGATGATTATTTTTTCTTCCGAAAGTATCGATCAGATTGTGGATTTTCTTTTGAGCGCGGGAATGTCAGTCTTCCCGCCAAATTGACAGGGCTTACTAAGGAAAGAATTAATTGGCTATTAATCTAAGCCAATAAGATTTGCTCTATTATTGTACCAAACATGGCGAACGGGAAATCAACCGCCATCATGGTGCAACAGTGTGAGAGCGTAACACGCTGTCACACTGTTGTACCCTGATGGCGGTTGATTTCCTGTTACAAATAAATCAGGGAAGAAGTAAAGAGGGAATCTATGGTGGACTGTCACTCGTTACATAAAGGAAAAGTCGTTATTTTGGAGTGGCCAAGCAATAGACTGACTAGAGTACTCAGCTGGAGGTAAATTAATCTTAAGCTTATTTTTTGATAGCAGAAATGGATTTATTCTACCCTGGGTGCCAGAGCGATATTTTTTAGCGAAGCTGCGATTGTGAGCGACGAAGCCGCGATCGAGATCGTTTCCGAACGTAATTTCTAATTGTGTAGGTGCTGTAAACAAGAAGACCTTCGTTAGCTTGTTTCGGCACTTTCGTCCTTGTTTAATAGGCCTAACTTTTTTATTTAAATTCAGGAGTGACCAGAGCTCTCAAGTCTCACAGTTTTGCCGTGAGACACGGTTTTTAGGGCAATCCCACGGTCTCACGATGAGACACAAAAATATCACGGTGAACAAATTCACAAGCCGATGGAATACACTTTCCTTGAATATTTTCAATTTTGCTTTGTAAAATTTTTGACAAGACATAGGCCTCAAAACGGTGATGGACGAAACATTGACCCCCAGTCCATGGAGTACCCTAAATTACATAATACCTCAAGTTATTCTCGCATTTTGATTAGTTCTTGCTTAGGCCTGTACCCGTTTTAAACGTCGAATTTCACATGTGGCAAAATTATCTAAATTTATGCTGATGAGAAAAATCTATTGTTTTCGCTCATTTGCATTAGATTCGGCACATGTGAAATTTGACGTTTAAAACGGGCCTTAGGATCTACCAGAGGACAGACGAACGAATGATGTCATCCTTTCAAAGGGAAACAGGTTGTTTTGCCCCAGGTAGTTTCGCCACAACTCAAAGTAGCTTTGCCCCAACTTAAAGACGTTTCGCCCCAACTTTAAAGTCATTTTGTTTAAAGTAATTTGTAACATATTTACAAATTACTAGACGAATAAAATGTCACATTGTTAAGATGAGGCTGTTGGTGATGTTTTACTCTCCCCAATCTCTCTTTCCCGCCCACACCATGTTGATGATGCGCTGGTTGATCGATGGCCGATCGTATAATCTTTGTAAAACTCAATTACTGGTAATGCTTAATAAACCTTCCATGGCCTTTTACCTGTAGAGTATCAAATGCCATTTAAACCTGTTTTTTTAAACATTTGCGTGGTTAAAGAGCCATTGAGTCTAAATTTATTTTTTAGATTGCACACGTAGAAATTTTTGAGAATTATATACTAGGTACCGGTACTTTTTAATGCGACTGGGGAGAAACAAGGTACAAAAAATGTCTTGTTGAGGCATTGAATAGGTACAAAAGTCTGGAAGAAGAATGAAAAAGCTGTTTCTTTACTAGAAAATGACTCCGAAAAAATACTTGAGCAGTCTCAGTCAGCAGTTAAGTGAGACTAAACCAAACACAAAATTGGTCTTGGAAATAATTTAAGTAAGAAACCACTGCTTTGTCTCGGATTGAACAAAACCAATTCATTGATTTATTTAAAAAAATTCAAGTTTTCTCAGTCTCAAAATGATTGTTGACACAATTTGATTCATAGCCTGCGAACGCAGACATTTCCGGCTATCGCTTGTCTCCTGCCGAAAGTTAACATCTGTGAACCCGAGCCAGGAAACGATTTCTGTGATGCAATGACTTTTGATTCTCCTTAGCCAATCAGATTCCATGACAGAATGACACTTGAGTGCTCCTCATAGCGAATACCTTGTGCAGTAGTTCTGGGGCTACTTGAGCTAAACTGCGATTGGCGTTACAGAGATCGTTTCCTGGCTCTGGTTCTCAGACGTTATTTTCGGCAGAGACAAATGACAGCCAGAAATACGTCATGTTCGCTATCCAAATGCATGTTGCTGTCCATCTGTTGAGAACACAAAAGAAAGCTGAAAAGTTTATATTAATAATGCTGTGAAAGCAATTCCTCTATAAGAGAATGCTAATTTAATAAGCAATACATTTGGTTGAACTAGTGATAATTATTGCAACCTTGTTCCCAGGGTCCTCTCTCTACCTCAAGAAAGTAAATGGTTACCCTGGTTATGGCTGGTCACATGTGTGCTAGATTTTAGCAGATGATTGAAGGGAGGGACTGGAAAGTTAAAGTTTGTCTCCACTGAGCTCACCTACTGAACCCAGTAGGGAGCAAAATTTGTAACCCCCCCGTTGTGGATCGGCAAAACTCACAGCGAAGGCTGACACATTCGATGTTGGAGTTCAATGCATTCAATGCTTGGCTAAAAGGTTAGCTCTGCATTTGGCTGAATTTTTCCTGTCAACAGTTGGATGGTCTTTGGAATTCTTTGGGTGTGAAAAACTTTGGCAAAGAACTTGGAAATGACAACCACAACAATAAATGGACCGCACAGTGAATTTAATTTTCTTTTTCACTCGGCGAAATCACAACGTACTCATTCATTTAGAGTTAAATACGTCGTACGTGCACCTACAAAGGTAGTTTTGGATTTGACTGAATTATTCCCATCAACAGTTTGACTGTCATTTCCTTGAACTTGACATCAACAACGTCTGCGTGCTGAATAAGCTTGATTAAGCAGCTTATATTTTTTGATTGGCAAAATCACAACAGAGGCATTGATGCATTTGTTTAGAGTTTGATACGTCCAGTGTTTGGCAAAGAGACTATAAGCTTCGAATTTGATTGAATTCATGCAATCGAAAGTTTGACGGTCATTCGATTCTCTTGCAGTGAAAAATTTTGTTGAACATTTGCAAAATCCAGCGGCTTTCGTTTTAAAACTGTTTAGTGGTAAATCCAATTCTCAGTCAACAAAGTAGCTCCTGCTTGAAAGCATCCCATCGATAATTTCACGGTTATTTAAATCTTTTGGTGTGAAAAACTGATTAAACTGATCCCTTGCAGGTTGTTGACGGTTATTTAAAAAAAGCAGTGAAATGTAAGCAAAGTTCCCTCTCAATCAACATCTCACACTCACAGAGGTTCAGGTTGAGATGAAGCACTGGTCAGGCAGGATCTCTGACAAATAACTTGCTTCCCTTTCAAAATAATGTCTGTGTAACAGTGGAACATTCACCTCCCTAGACAGTAATGACAAAGTTAAGTTGAGAACCCACCCTCTGTGTGGCTTGGGTTGGCATGCATAGACACCTAACCAGCTGTAACCAGGGTACTTTCTTGAGGAAGAGAGAGGACCCTGGGAATGAGGTTGGTGATATTGTCATACGTACTGTGGATAAAAAAGTCCATAATTTTGATCTTGTCCACATTTGTTCCATAGCGCATGCAGTTTTGGTTAACATGCTACTAAGTCTTATTCAGGAAGACTTTTGATTGAGACCTTTGTGCAACCCAAAGGACAATATCATTGCTTCTGAGTCATTATAATCACCCTGAAGAACCATTCGCTGACTCTTCTTGATGCTAATTATTCCTTACCGTTTCAAGCTCTTCAAAAGTGTATTTTGGTTCTAAGAACAAAATATTATTTTGCTGCCTAGGAGAAAACCATGACACACAAGGCCATGTTTGTTTTCAATCAGCGTGAGCTAAAAAAACTTCCCCTAGAAATCTCTGGGGCATGGGAAAGAGGCAAATAAGATCAAGCTCTGACCTAGGCTCTCATGCAGACTTTACCTTACCCATTTTAATTTGCAAGATTTTCTGGAATATAAAAATAGGTTGCTAATTTGAAGTTCACTGTCACTTTTAAGGAACCTTGTGGAAGATTTCAAGGCGAAGACCAAGAAGACTTTGAAGAAAGGTTCATTAATGAATTCATAGGTAACATTTGAATGCCTAGTTTTTTTTTAGCTAAATCCCATGTACTATAATGCTCTTGATAATAAATTCTGCCGGGAGGGTTATTTTATAATAAGGGTCGACATGCTATAATACAAGCTTACTACCCTGTGAGTGGTTAGTTTCCAAGCTTACAGTATTTAAAATCAAGTGATGTACATGTAGCATCTGTTCCAGCCCAAATTGGCCTGAGGGGGGAGCGATGGCCTTTGTTCCACCTCTGACTTCATCACCTTTGCCCAAATAAGGCATCATGTATACTCAAACTCTTCAGAAGGAAAAGGCCTTGCTAGTAATACTTAAAGCAGATATCTTTATCTTAGAGGACAACTGCTGTTTTTTATTTGAGTAAGGGGTAAATTCCACACCGAGGGTAAACTGTAACACTGACAATATTATACTACTGAAATCACTTAATTGTTAGCTCCCTTTAATATCATTCGCATTTGAATTTAGGGCTTACCCTCATGAAAATTTTCAGCATCCACATGTTTCACAACTGATCACACATTTTCACCAACTTTTGGGGACTTCTTTAATGACTCCAGCTAGAGCTATGGTTTAGATGCCATAAAGAGCTGATTTAAGGGGTCTTTTTTCTGGAGACCTCAAAATGTCCCCACTAACTGAACAGACCCCACAGTTCTGATGTGTTTCCATATCCTTGTCCCCGTAAGTAGGCTGGTGTGAATGCATACAAACGAAATATTAAATTCTTTCCTGACACATATTTGGTCATTAATGTCCTACATAAATGCAGCAATCACATTTTAAAGGTTCTCTTCGTTTGTAAGCCAGATATGCTAACAAATTGAATGGTTTTCCATGGTTAACAATAATTATGTGTCCAATGAAGACAGATTACAACACTATTGCCCCTATCGGATGTCATCTGAATAAAACAATTTTTTAATGGTGTTTGCAATGTGCCAATGGTTGCTATAACAATGGTACAGTGCTGCTAAAAGATACGTTAAAGCTCTGAGTTTTTCAAAAGCAACTTAAAAATCAATTCAGTGACCTAGTATTTTTTTTTTAAATATTATTTAGAAAAACCCATCAAAATAATTCTCTAGATAGTCTAATACATGATAGGAGAAAAATCAATACTGTAGAACTTGATTTACTTAGGAAAGAGCTGTAGGAATTGAAGTCTACACTATAGATTTTTTAGAATTTTGTTAGTTTATGAATGCGAAATAACGAATCTTATTTGCATACAAAAATTTCAGGGTGGGTCACCAAGCTAACCTTTGACATTCAAGCTTTATTTCTGGTTATCGCAATTTACACTCACATTTCTGTTTCTGGTGTTGTGTTTTGAAGAATTAATGGCTGACTTGACAGCTCATCCTCACGAGCGAAAAGCTTCACACGTTCTTGTTCAGAGAACATGTACAAGAGCATTTCTGAAATTGGATTTCACATTGTTCTGTGAAGTTATGATGTGCAAACATTCCAGAAGATAATCATTGCTTGAGATTCAGACTGCTTACCGTGATGACTGTTGTAAATGTCAAAGTATTATGGAGAGAATTTTCTTGTTGGATGCCACTATTGAGGAAACTGATTTATTGATCCAGACATGTTGATTAGTAGTTGTTACACTGGTGCCAAATCGCCAATGCTAGTTCTCCGTACAATCCATTCAGATCATATATACCGGTATTTTTCATAAAGAGCTTGGAGTGTGTTATATAGAAAAGATTAGCATGTGCCATTTTCTGGATCAATTATGTTAAATTTACTTGAGGAGGCCATATTTACAACTTGCACATGAATGCCATTGTGCGTGGTATCGCATGTTTTTCTTATACATGTTATTAATATTGTAGGTAATAATTTTGCTTGCGTGCATCTTGGGATCCATTCTCAGCACTGCCAAAAAACCCTTTTGAGCCTCCTGAGCTGCAGAAGGATTTAATCTGCACCAGTTTCACTCATTGAAACAGATTAAAAAGTTGTGACCATGGAATTTATCTATTTATCACCAGGCGAGCCAAAACCCTGTGTGACCAGCCTTTGTGACTTTCCTTTAATTTTGATAGCAATATTAATTAATGCATGTGGCCAATCTGTAAGTAGTCTGTATTTTGTACCTCAGTCTGCATTTTACCACTGGCCAGTGACTGCAGTCTGCAGTTTGCATTTGAATGGTGAGCAATTTTCCATCCCTGCGGGCTAGGCTCCATGGTAAGATTGTCCCAAACTACTGATGCTCTCTTGGAAAATAATTTTTTAACTGAAAACAAAGAAATCCAGTTGAAGGCCAACAAATGTAGCTATTTATGATTATACAGCTATGTTATTTTAGGTTTAATTTTCCCTACATTATTTTCTGTAACAATGCATTTGTATAATGCCACTGTAAGTTTCAAATCGATCATTGTTCAAGCTTCTGTATTGTCCACATGCACACTTTTTGTTACATGTAGATAATTATAAATCTTGTATAATTATATTTATTATGTTGTTGTTTCTTTAGGGAGAGGCGTGTTCACAACAAAAACGTTTTCCAAAGATGATTTTCTTCTAGTCTACAAAGGAGAACTTGTTACAGCAGATGAAGGATATCGGAGAGAAGACTCGTATCATCCAGACTTGGGAAGCTTCCTCTTTTTTTTTAAAGATGGTATCAAGTGCTTTTGGTAAGCCTGCTAGGAATACAGTCTTTCTTTCGAAACACTGACAAAATAAAAATGGGTAGTATAAAAATTTTTATATGGGCAGCAGCCAGGGGACGGCCGCCGGGGAGGCCATTGTTGATACAGGAGGTCCCTGGGTCCCTTCCTAGATCACTACATGTACACAGCTGGATGGACCAGAGATTTGAGCTTACTGACAGTCTTACATTCATACGGCTCATATAAGGTATCAGTATACCCCAAATGACCATAATTTGTTTGTGCCACATTTCATGCAAACCCCAGTAAAGTATATATTTTCTGAAAGCTTAAGAATTGTAGAAATTACGAAGGTATATTCATTAAAATGAAAAAGTTAAGGCTTTCTGAATATAGCATCCTTATAATTTCCCCAAAGTACATGTACAAAGGTTCACTAAACAAGTTTGTTTCCGGTTGAATTCAAGTGGGAGGACGTGACCAACATTGCTACATGTGACCCGACTGGCTTGGTCTAACAATGTGATTGCAAAGAGGGAGCTAACTGCTGCAACTTTTGCGTTTTCACAACGTACTATTCAAGACTAGTGGAGACGTATAATAATCGCTCAGATTGAATAGAAACCAGAGCCCATATAATTATATGGCTGCAGGAAAAACCGAAAAACCACATCAGATGCCAAATTAAAAAAACTCCTAGTATTTTTGATGAAAACTGAAAAAGCAAATGCTAAGAAATGGAAAATCTGCAAACTGCAATGAAAAGCGATCTCAAAAAATAGCCAAAACTGCACAGGACTCAAGCTTAACTTTTGTTACCAGTGGGGTGTCTTGAAAACAAAGACCCCTAAGACCCCAAAACTTGATACCATGGGTGCATTTTGCAGAAACGAGTGCTTTGTTTTTGCGTGGCTTCTGAAGGATTTGTACTGACGGCATGTAAGAAGAAAATGTTTTGTCCGCAGTCTCCAAACTAAGAGAGTTATCTATTTGATGAAAACTCCATTTCAACTACACCATATTTTAAGCTACACAATATTTTAATGTCTTTACACGTGGAATCTGACTCTTATGATCGCTCAGGAGTGCAGGGAATGTATTCATGCAAAAAATCGTCTTGAAAAACTCATGTTTTTGTGTTTTGCTGTGAAGGAACAAATTTATTGACACTATTTTGGTGAACACATTTTCCATCTGATGACTGAAATATTTTTCAGTCGCAAGTTGGCGCCTGCCTAAAAAAATTTATTTCGGACCCTGAGTACTCCTCTCCCAATACTCCCAGAAAAATCACGTTTTTTGAGGTGAAAAACATCACTTTTTTTTTTCTTTTCCGTGTAATTTTTCATGTGGACAATAATCATAACACTTTACATTATTAAGTTTAAGTCTTTTGTTCGTACTTTCTCTTCTTTTTCCCCCTTTTTTAGAGTTTTAAAATATGGAAGCATCCCCTTCTCTTTAATCTCCCGAGAGAGAGCACAAGGCTATAGCTCACAAGGTTGACAAACTGACAACTGTACTGTACTCCCCCTTTCCTGAGGTTCCTTCCACCCGCCCTAAAAAAAACTTGTCTTATTCGGGGGTGGGTGGGGAGGGGGTTTCGAGTTAATTTGAAATCAGGACTCAAGTATTGTCCAAATCATGTCTGGATCTTCTTTGGAAATCTATAAATGGCTTATCGCTGCATGATTTTTTCCGGGGGCGGGCGACATTTTTCCAGAGGTACTGTTAGAGGCCGGGAGTACTCAGGGTTGCCAGATGAAAAATATGTTCACCAATAAAATTTTTCTTTCACAGCAAAAGACAAAAATGCAAAGTTTTTTGAGACGATTTTTTGCATGGAAATATTCCTACTCCTGAATGATCACAAGAGTCAGTGTCACGTTACTGTACAAAGAACATTTAGAAATTTTTAATGACTTTTTTGTTTTCGTAAAATGTAGCCTTGTTTCATTTTGATTGCGTGATTATAAATATCCTTTTTTGGTTAGCCACACAAAGGGTTGTTTCAGTTTAGTTTCCTTTTCGTCAGCAAAGTATATTAAGTCTTTTTCCACGCAAACATTTTAGTTTTAAGGAGTTGTCCCTGGTGCAAATTGGAGTTTTAAAGGACTCCTTTGGAGTTTTTCACAACTTGGCGTTTTCTCACCCCAGGAGTCAAGATCAGACGTAAGTCACGATCGTTACATTTCTATCAGTTTTTCGTTGTGCTTTCTGTTGTCAGATTTATAATTTAGTACGTTTCTTTAGCTTAGACAATCATGCGTTTCTTTTTAGTTTTCACCGCAACTGTTGTAACAAGTCGGCTAGCCTGACTCCCAATTAAGTCCAATAAATTAACACACTTAAGAGTCTGCAGTCCGTCCTTAAGCTTTACTGCATTGTGGTTGACCTGGCGAACCCAACTACACTGCACCCCGTGTCTGCCGTGCTGGGAATGTGACAGTCAGATTCCACGTGTAAAGGCATTAAAATATTGTGTAGCTGAAATGGAGTTTTCGTCAAATAGATAGCTCTCTTAGTTAATTGGAGACTTGACATAACATTTTGTCTCTTCCTACCAGTGGGCTTATGGCTATGGTGAAAAAGAGCTCTTTCTACTAACCATAAAAAACTTTTCTCCTAAAACAACAGTGAAAACACTCCATTTTGTTTTTCACAACAACTGTAGAAATTCTTGCTCGCTCGCTCATTGGCTAATTTTCATTGTCAAAAGCGGACGGACATATACGAATTTATAAGTTATGGGGCATGGGATGCGTCAATAAGCGAGAGTAGACAGTTTTTTATCGTAGAAAACAAATTGACGTCAGTTTTTAATGCGTAGATCTGTCCTGTCCTGTTGTCATACATGACAGGACAGTCCTGTAAGATTGTCAGAGTAGTGTGGGGATCCACTCGGCCAATCGCCTCTTGGATCCACAGCTACATGTACTTGAAATGACAATGTTATGATGAAATTCATGATCAATAACAGGACAGACGCATGAAAAACTGATGTCAATTTGTTAACGTGACAAAATTTTTCATCTCAAGGCGTTCCAACCCAGCGGTACTTCAGGCAAAGAGCCTGGAAACTGGTCCATGAATAATGCCTGGTTACTAAGCTACAGATGTCAGTTCTTAGAAATAAAGAAATACCTGTCAACAAATACCATAAAAAGATGAAGCATACATGTATATCAAAGTTAGCGAAAATGATTTTTCTAATTAAGTTGAGAGGCATTAATATTGTAAGTTTAGTTCAAGTCCACAGCTTTCTAGACAAGAGTCAGTCATAAATAAAAATAACCAACTAAGGCTATTAGCAATGTCTTATGAGCAGGTAATTCAGACTTTGGGTTTGAAGTTGATGGCATAAAAATATTCACCAATGTAATGATTGACATTATCATATCTTGTTACTCATTACATTTGGTGTTCAGTCAAGAACTGTAGCTTTAATTTTCAGCTTTAATTTTTTTTTCTACTAGTCTGGCGTACATGAGAACTAACAGAGTCTTGAAATTGCACATGTTTACAATGGGGGTGTTCGGATTGTCCCTTTTGTGGCCAGGGTTAGATTTGGCGGTGGTCAGCTAGCCAAGTACCACTGGATTTTCAGGTGTGCAGGACTGTCATTAGTGGCCGGCAACCGGCTTTTATAGCCGGCTACTACAGTAAAATCAACCGGCTACTCTCAGTCTGAAAATTAGTGAAACACATCTGTTATGAGAAGATTTGTTTGATTTGTGACTGGCTACTTTCCCTAAGAGACCTGACTTTCTAAAAACCTTAATGACAGCCCTGGTTGTGGCGAGTGAAATTCCTTAATTAATTTAGTTACTAGCCATGTTGACTACCAAAATTATGGAGGGAAATTTCTTTGTCAGCTACAAAAGATACACTCATATGCCATCTGACTGGTGCAGATAAAACTAACAAATTACATGCAGAAATTTTCAGAGGTAAAATGTGGGAAGATGTGTCAATTATGTGGAAAACACACTTGATTATGCAGAAATTTCAACAGTTAACAAAATTATTATTGATATAGTAAAACCTTTTGAATGCACCGAACAACTGTGAAATGAAAAGCACTTCAAAGTCTTACCCACATTGTAAGCTCTTCAATAATGCACAATACTTTCACCAACTTTGGCATTTGTTTGTCGGATCTTTTTATGGTATAAATTGTTGACAGGTATTTCTGCATTTGCACAGTTTTTCTATAGCACTTTAGCTCATTTTGGAGCAGGTATATTCTGTAGGTTGCAGGTTGTACATGTAGGTTGAAACGATCGACTTGTTTATTTGAGGGGGCAGTGTAAAATGCAGACTGCGGATTGACTGCGGACTATTGTTTTTAGAAAACAATGGGATTTTTGTTGTCACGTTCTCATTTGCATGGTGAAAACAATAGTCTGCAGTCTGCGTTTTACACTGACCATTATTTGAGTTGAAGTCGAATAAACCCCAGTATAAAGGCTACCGGTAACCCCAAGCAACCTAAGCTAATTTAGGCTAACCGAAGTGCTAAGTAGTTTTTCAACCTGCAACCAGCAACAGATACCTGTCTCCCATTTTGCGTGGAATGTGCTTAGCTTAGTAACCAGGCATTTTCCACAGAACTAGTTTCCAGGCTCTTCGCTTAAAATAAGTTGGAATGCCTGGTCTTCAAGAATTCTTTGCAAGTCTTTGGAATTTTTGCTTGTGGGGCTGTAAGCTAAGGCAGCTGCTTTATCACTAATGTATGTAATAGGGAACAATTTTTCTGCAGAAAAAGCTCTGATTATGCAGAGGATGCGTGTGTTAGCAACTTATGTGGATCCCTACTGCAGCATCCTGTCAGATGATCTGTTTTCAATGGGCTTATAAGGCCCTCTTTATATGTCGCATTAGAGACGAATTTAATTCACATGAATTTGCTAGCAATTTTCTTCAACGCTAAAGCAATGTATAAAACGAACTGAATTGCTCCTGTTAAATTATATTTGTCCAGACGTTTTATCTGTTTGCCCCAGACAGATAAAATGTCTGAAATGTGTGTCACTTTTATATGTCGCTTTTCATTCGCATCAAAGTAAATGCATAAATTATTTTTCGTGACATAAAGTATTCCAATGGCTAATTTTGAGCACACGCTCACAGTTTTCCCGTACATAGCATGCATATGCGTACGGGGAGAAGAGTTCCCGCGAAAATAAAAAAACATGGCGACTGCTGGAGCCCTTTTCCGAAAAACGTTGAGTCAGACTTGTTGGTCGTGCAAGGCTTAAACGAAATACAGTTGTATTTCATGTGACAGACCTGTATTCATTCAGGATCCTGGGTAGGTCTGCTCCACAGTTGAAGAGGACTAGTCAGTGCTCCAAGTTTAAGTTTTTCAGAAGTCACCTTTTAGTGACTTCCATTAGCATTAATTGGTTGGCTCTTCAAAAATTAATTTTGGTTTGCAAAACCAAAATGTATTACACACTTACCTAATTACATGGAGAATTTATTTAGTAAAACTGTGAAAGGTTTGAACCCAGGAGTCATTTCAAAAGTAGGTTGAGATTGATCGTCCTGGTGAACGTAGTCCTGAATAGGACTGTTGTTGTTGACAGTGACTGACGTTTCGACAACCTGTGCGGTAGTCATCTTCAGAGTCAAAGTGAGTTGTATCACGTCAGTTGATGGTAATAGGTTTCTTAGGACAATTCACGAGTTTACAGAATATATACTGCTGTAAAACAATAAACGGAAATTACCTATGATATGACGTGATACGGTGTAGTTACTAGAAAAAAAGAACTGAAATTGAAAACTGATACAAGTTGCGTAATATATGGTGATAGATTATTGTTCTTCACGTTTGTTAATTCCTAGAGGCTCAATTGTTTTATCTTTTTGGATGAGATGCGCTTTGCGCGCTTTGCTAAAAGAATCGCGTTCATTATTAAGTTTTTCAATAGGTATAAGTAACATATGGGAAACAGAATGATTGTTGCTAAGAAAGTGTTCTGAAACGGCAGTTTGGATATAACTTACTACAGGTTCAATTTCAGTTCTTTTTTTCTAGTAACTACACCGTATCACGTCATATCATAGGTAATTTCCGTTTATTGTTTTACAGCAGTATATATTCTGTAAACTCGTGATTTGTCCTAATAAACCTGATGAAGACTGGTATTGGCCAGTCGAAATATTGTACATCTCAGCGTCTTTCACGTTGTTTGATCAGTCTTTGCAGTAATCTTTTTGACTTTCAATTCTCTATATTTTTTTTTTTGACTGATCTCGATCTTGTTTGATCCAACGTTGGGCAAGTTTGATCGTTCACGGTTTTTGCAGTGGTTTCAAGCCTTAATTTACAACTACCTTAAAACATTAAAATCAATTCTTTGATCTTTTGTTGAGGTATCAATAGAATAAGTTTTCTTTTTTAAACTTCTGTTTTTGCTAAAAACAAGTGCATCTCCCTTTCAAACTGGTTATTAACTGCGATTTTCATACTATTTCCAGCCAGAAATATGTTGGTTGCCCAAAAGCGTAGTATTATTTGTGTTCGATTTCCCACCCAGAAAAAATGGCATTCTTTAGCTCCCCTGTTTGGGTTACCTCAAGACTCCCCACCTCCTTTCTGAGGATCTGTAGAGACAGATGCTTGTGCACTTACGCTTATGATGATGTCAAAACATAATTTTCTTGGCTTAATGGTTTTAAAAACAAAACTATTTACACATGGTGCTCTGCTGAGCACGTAGAGCTGAACTAAAACATCATTTGTTACAAAACTGGTGCAGGCTTGTTCTTTGTTGGAATGTACATTTATGTAAACGAAGATTTTCTAATTGTTTTTGCAGCTTACCTAAGTCAAAGTCCTATGTCCTGTGATGGAGAAGTTAGAAGCAATCTACCAGCAGGTACACTGTACTTGAAAAAAACTTGTGAGAAAGTAGATGCGGGAGGGTCATATCTTTTTTTGGCCCCTGAAAAAGTTGGGTCATGAAAAACTAGGCAGTGAAGAAAAGGGAGGCTGACAAGTTTATGCTCACATAATCATAACAGGCATTTTTTTTAATGTTACAATGTGGCACAAATGGTGAAACAATATAGAAAAGACACTATAAATTCATCATGCTGCACTTGTAAAATGGTTACATTTCTTGTTCTTTTTACAGGTTGCACATGCGTTAATTTGCTTGTAAATAACTTGCTTCAGTATCTAGCCCTTGATATCTTGTATTGCTTGTAGGCTTGCTGCTGTTTCCATAATTATTCAGTTTCACTAAAATTATAATAGCAATGAGCATTCATGGGCCTGATAAAATTTCCATTTGATAGATCACCATAGGAGAACTCCAGAAACAAAAAGTCAAAATAAAAATAGTAGTAATTTAAATAGTTGAAGAGTAAATGTATACACTGGATAGTCTGTTTTTTTTTTTGTAGACTTGAGCACTTGAGCAATCAGAAGTATGACAGTGATGAGGTAAATATTATGAAGGCATTTTATTGTAATCAAAGAAAATGCCTTACATATGTTACTGTGGGAGTTTTTACCCTTTTTTCTAAGGAATTTTATTCTATTATTTATATACCATGGAAGTAAAAGAAGAAGGACAAATGAAGTGTACATATAGTCTCTAATACTCTCACGAATCTTGTGGCTATGTTTCTCTCTTGGTAATTCCTAGTCATAGGAGTTTTCACATATCTAAAAGAAATAGGGAAAGGGGAAAAAAGTCAGATGTTATTGTTGCCTGAGCCCAACTCTTAAGAAAATGCTGACTGAAGCAAAGAGTATTCATTGTCTTTTTCAGAATCTCAGTGGTAGTCCACATTGTTCCCTTCAGTAATTTGCTTATTTGCTTGTTCTTGTGATTTTTACTTTGGCGTAAGATAATACGATAACTCGACAGCAGGATTGGAAAATTGTGCATTTCTTTAGTTTTGGCCTGCCAAAAGGGGGTTCTTGTATAAATCGGGTGGTCCTTTCCTGGGATATTTTCTCTTTTCCAAATGATAACTGTCTGAGGATATGACGTCTTGACACGTTGTCAGAAGTGTCGAAGTTCAGTTTATAATGGTATCCATAATGTAATTAACCTGATTTAGTGCTGTAGAATTTAGGGATTGAATAAACCTTGTATGGTTACTGGTAAATATTTTACTAGGAAGTTATTTAATGAATAATTAATATAAACAATGAAGTTGAAACGATAAACAAATCGAACTAATGTCAAAGGTTTGCACACTGTTCTTAATCAAAAAGCAAAAAGTATGGGAAATGTCCCCACAATCTAAACAGTCCCCACAGTGCTTGTGTGTGTTCATATTCTTGTCCCTGTAAGTATTCAATCACAATAGATGTTTAATTTACTATCTTTTTTTACCGTGTCATTGTTGAATTTAGTTGGTATTCGAACTACAGTATATAAAAATCAAATTTTGGGGTGCGTTTCTTTAAGAAAATCCAAGATTGGGTTCTTAAATCCGAAAGAATCCGGAAACGGATTTTGCGTTTCTTTACTAAACAGATCAATCCAAGATCTCTCGGATCCTGGTGGGTCAAAGAAACCGAATAATCCACTCTGGGCAAGGACTATTCCGTCCCTTTGATACACCATGATCCGAGAGATCTTGGATTGATCTGTTTAGGAAAGAAATGCAAAATCCGTTTTTGGTTTCTTTGGGATTCAAGAATCCAATCTTGGATTTTCTAAAAGAAACACACCCTTAGTTGCGTTAGTGTGATCATGTGAAAAACAACTCCTTGTATAGGCTACTATGCCTGGTTAAATGCTAATACAGTGACTCGTTTGTAGGAGGTTGCTGATAGTGCAGCTGAAACAGACAATGAAGAGTTCAGTTATCCTGCAAGACTAGACTTTATTCTGGATTGCTGAACAGGGTATCTCCCCAGGCTTCATTAGGTATGGACTAGAAAAATTTCACAAGTGATGAATTAAGTTTGCTGATTTAAACTTGTACTCATTACATTGTAATCAGTTCGGAGGACTGATTGATCAGGTAATACATATGAGAAAGTGAACGTAGGATTCGTTTGGTTTGGATTTAGGGCTACATTTGAAAGAGGACGAGGAAGGTGAAGATGAAGATGGTGGAATTCAGAAAACCTTTGGTAAGCTAATAATGACGTTTGTTGTTTTCAGTCGAGGTAGACTGTTCAAAGTCCTCTATTTCCTTACATGTCAATCAATCAGTCAACAACTTTATTAACATGTCTAAGGTAAAATAGGCGAGGGTGAATCCCTCAACTAATTGGGGACACCTAAAAGGTTAGATTAAGAAACTATTTACAGCATTAATTTTAAACTTTAAAATAAAATAAGTGGTCTAACTAACGTAATTATCACTAGCTATTCGTGGAAGTCTTAACATTCATAACACTTTCAAAATAATAGAATTCGGTTATTACATACGGAGCAACAGTTTGGCAGCCGTCAGCCAGTAGCGACTGTTAATGTTTATGGCTGCGCAAACTGGGTGCGTATGTCAATGCGAAGCGCAACTGGGGTAGGTGCGGGTAGATAACGCTTTGAGCTCGCACTTGTTTCGATCACTGTTTCTCGTGCTTCTTCCAGTTTGTGTTGAGAAAATAGAAAGGCTGTGAACAATCTATTTTTAAAGGTATAAAAGGTAGATGTGTAACTATATCATTTTAGCAAACGCATGTAGCACTCTACTCATTTGCATATCTGTTTTAACGTAGCGAAGATTCATTAAACATTTCTTCGTCTAGCAGTTATAACAAAAGATTCACACTTCTCCCGGCTTACAATTTTACCCATGCCAGAAGAATCGTAACTATTAGAAACTTACCATTTGACTTATAAAGAAACATCATTTTAATACATAGTACATTTTGTTGTGTGTATTCGCAGCTAAGAAGAGACAACGTGTCAAAGGAAAAAAGTTGTCTTCCAGTTCCTCTTCCTCTCACGAAGATAAAAGTACAACGAAACTATTAGTTACACTTAATAGTTTAAAAAAATCCGTTGTTAAGCAAAATGTTGAACATCTCAACTAACAGGTGTATTACGAGAAAGAATTAATGCAAGCTTATCCCTTTTGGTCAGGTCTATGAAAGTAATGCTGTATTAAAAGTCTATTTGTAAGTATCAGTCACGACTGTTTATAATTTCAACAGTAACAAACATCAGTTTTTATGGGCTTACCTTTAT
Organism: Porites cylindrica; assembly: GCA_964035525.1. Lineage (NCBI taxonomy): Eukaryota > Metazoa > Cnidaria > Anthozoa > Scleractinia > Poritidae > Porites > Porites cylindrica. Next base: position 26,025,429 of record OZ037776.1, on the reverse strand, counting down.
GTAGAGAACCAGAGTAGAAGTTCCTCTTCCCCTGATGAAGATGACAGTACAGTCAAGCAACCAGGTACGTGCAAGTTCAATAGACTTGTGATATGAGTTGAAACACTCACCTTCACGTTGTTAAAATTTTCCAGACAGTATTTCTACCGCTTCCTCTAAAAAAAGACACATTACTATTTTCATTGTCGTTATCGTTATCGTTATCCTTGTCGTTATTGTTGTCGTTATCATTATCATTATCATTATTAATGCGCACTTAACTCGTAAGGTGATGTCATAACAAAATTTTCTCGGCTTAATGGTTTTAAAACCAAAGCTATTTACACATGGTACTCTGCTGATACACTTTACACGTAGAGCTGAACTATAACATCATTTGTTACAAAACTGGTGCAGGCTTGTTCTTTGTTGGAATGTACATTTATGTAAACGAAGATTTTCTAATTGTTTTTGCAGCTTACCTAAGTCAAAGTCCTATGTCCTGTGATGGAGAAGTTAGAAGCAATCTACCAGCAGGTACACTGTACTTGAAAAAAACTTGTGAGAAAGTAGATGCGGGAGGGTCATATCTTTTTTTGGCCCCTGAAAAAGTTGGGTCATGAAAAACTAGGCAGTGAAGAAAAGGGAGGCTGACAAGTTTATGCACACATAATCATAACAGGCATTTTTTTTAATGTTACAATGTGGCACAAATGGCGAAACAATATAGAAAAGACACTATAAATTCATCATGCTGCACTTGTAAAATGGTTACATTTCTTGTTCTTTTTACAGGTTGCACATGCGTTAATTTGCTTGTAAATAACTTGCTTCAGTATCTAGCCCTTGATATCTTGTATTGCTTGTAGGCTTGCTGCTGTTTGCATAATTATTCAGTTTCACTAAAATTATAATAGCAATGAGCATTCATGGGCCTGATAAAATTTCCATTTGATAGATCACCATAGGAGAACTCCAGAAACAAAAAGTCAAAATAAAAATAGTAGTAATTTAAATAGTTGAAGAGTAAATGTATACACTGGATAGTCTGTTTTTTTTTTTGTAGACTTGAGCACTTGAGCAATCAGAAGTATGACAGTGATGAGGTAAATATTATGAAGGCATTTTATTGTAATCAAAGAAAATGCCTTACATATGTTACTGTGGGAGTTTTTACCCTTTTTTCTAAGGAATTTTATTCTATTATTTATATACCATGGAAGTAAAAGAAGAAGGACAAATGAAGTGTACATATAGTCTCTAATACTCTCACGAATCTTGTGGCTATGTTTCTCTCTTGGTAATTCCTAGTCATAGGAGTTTTCACATATCTAAAAGAAATAGGGAAAGGGGAAAAAAGTCAGATGTTATTGTTGCCTGAGCCCAACTCTTAAGAAAATGCTGACTGAAGCAAAGAGTATTCATTGTCTTTTTCAGAATCTCAGTGGTAGTCCACATTGTTCCCTTCAGTAATTTGCTTATTTGCTTGTTCTTGTGATTTTTACTTTGGCGTAAGATAATACGATAACTCGACAGCAGGATTGGAAAATTGTGCATTTCTTTAGTTTTGGCCTGCCAAAAGGGGGTTCTTGTATAAATCGGGTGGTCCTTTCCTGGGATATTTTCTCTTTTCCAAATGATAACTGTCTGAGGATATGACGTCTTGACACGTTGTCAGAAGTGTCGAAGTTCAGTTTATAATGGTATCCATAATGTAATTAACCTGATTTAGTGCTGTAGAATTTAGGGATTGAATAAACCTTGTATGGTTACTGGTAAATATTTTACTAGGAAGTTATTTAATGAATAATTAATATAAACAATGAAGTTGAAACGATAAACAAATCGAACTAATGTCAAAGGTTTGTACACTGTTCTTAATCAAAAAGCAAAAAGTATGGGAAATGTCCCCACAATCGAAACAGTCCCCACAGTGCTTGTGTGTGTTCATATTCTTGTCCCTGTAAGTATTCAATCACAATAGATGTTTAATTTACTATCTTTTTTTAACGTGTCATTGTTGAATTTAGTTGGTATTCGAACTACAGTATTTAAAAATCAAATTTTAGGGTGCGTTTCTTTAAGAAAATCCAAGATTGGGTTCTTAAATCTGAAAGAATCCGAAAACGGATTTTGCGTTTCTTTACTAAACAGATCAATCCAAGATCTCTCGGATCCTGGTGGGTCAAAGAAACCGAATAATCCACTCTGGGCAAGGACTATTCCGTCCCTTTGATACACCATGATCCGAGAGATCTTGGATTGATCTGTTTAGGAAAGAAATGCAAAATCCGTTTTTGGTTTCTTTGGGATTCAAGAATCCAATCTTGGATTTTCTAAAAGAAACACACCCTTAGTTGCGTTAGTGTGATCATGTGAAAAACAACTCCTTGTATAGGCTACTATGCCTGGTTAAATGCTAATACAGTGACTCGTTTGTAGGAGGTTGCTGATAGTGCAGCTGAAACAGACAATGAAGAGTTCAGTTATCCTGCAAGACTAGACTTTATTCTGGATTGCTGAACAGGGTATCTCCCCAGGCTTCATTAGGTATGGACTAGAAAAATTTCACAAGTGATGAATTAAGTTTGCTGATTTAAACTTGTACTCATTACATTGTAATCAGTTCGGAGGACTGATTGATCAGGTAATACATATGAGAAAGTGAACGTAGGATTCGTTTGGTTTGGATTTAGGGCTACATTTGAAAGAGGACGAGGAAGGTGAAGATGAAGATGGTGGAATTCAGAAAACCTTTGGTAAGCTAATAATGACGTTTGTTGTTTTCAGTCGAGGTAGACTGTTCAAAGTCCTCTATTTCCTTACATGTCAATCAATCAGTCAACAACTTTATTAACATGTCTAAGGTAAAATAGGCGAGGGTGAATCCCTCAACTAATTGGGGACACCTAAAAGGTTAGATTAAGAAACTATTTACAGCATTAATTTTAAACTTTAAAATAAAATAAGTGGTCTAACTAACGTAATTATCACTAGCTATTCGTGGAAGTCTTAACATTCATAACACTTTCAAAATAATAGAATTCGGTTATTACATACGGAGCAACAGTTTGGCAGCCGTCAGCCAGTAGCGACTGTTAATGTTTATGGCTGCGCAAACTGGGTGCGTATGTCAATGCGAAGCGCAACTGGGGTAGGTGCGGGTAGATAACGCTTTGAGCTCGCACTTGTTTCGATCACTGTTTCTCGTGCTTCTTCCAGTTTGTGTTGAGAAAATAGAAAGGCTGTGAACAATCTATTTTTAAAGGTATAAAAGGTAGATGTGTAACTATATCATTTTAGCAAACGCATGTAGCACTCTACTCATTTGCATATCTGTTTTAACGTAGCGAAGATTCATTAAACATTTCTTCGTCTAGCAGTTATAACAAAAGATTCACACTTCTCCCGGCTTACAATTTTACCCATGCCAGAAGAATCGTAACTATTAGAAACTTACCATTTGACTTATAAAGAAACATCATTTTAATACATAGTACATTTTGTTGTGTGTATTCGCAGCTAAGAAGAGACAACGTGTCAAAGGAAAAAAGTTGTCTTCCAGTTCCTCTTCCTCTCACGAAGATAAAAGTACAACGAAACTATTAGTTACACTTAATAGTTTAAAAAAATCCGTTGTTAAGCAAAATGTTGAACATCTCAACTAACAGGTGTATTACGAGAAAGAATTAATGCAAGCTTATCCCTTTTGGTCAGGTCTATGAAAGTAATGCTGTATTAAAAGTCTATTTGTAAGTATCAGTCACGACTGTTTATAATTTCAACAGTAACAAACATCAGTTTTTATGGGCTTACCTTTATGTAGAGAACCAGAGTAGAAGTTCCTCTTCCCCTGATGAAGATGACAGTACAGTCAAGCAACCAGGTACGTGCAAGTTCAATAGACTTGTGATATGAGTTGAAACACTCACCTTCACGTTGTTAAAATTTTCCAGACAGTATTTCTACCGCTTCCTCTAAAAAAAGACACATTACTATTTTCATTGTCGTTATCGTTATCGTTATCCTTGTCGTTATTGTTGTCGTTATCATTATCATTATCATTATTAATGCGCACTTAACTCGTAAGGTGATGTCATAACAAAATTTTCTCGGCTTAATGGTTTTAAAACCAAAGCTATTTACACATGGTACTCTGCTGATACACTTTACACGTAGAGCTGAACTATAACATCATTTGTTACAAAACTGGTGCAGGCTTGTTCTTTGTTGGAATGTACATTTATGTAAACGAAGATTTTCTAATTGTTTTTGCAGCTTACCTAAGTCAAAGTCCTATGTCCTGTGATGGAGAAGTTAGAAGCAATCTACCAGCAGGTACACTGTACTTGAAAAAAACTTGTGAGAAAGTAGATGCGGGAGGGTCATATCTTTTTTTGGCCCCTGAAAAAGTTGGGTCATGAAAAACTAGGCAGTGAAGAAAAGGGAGGCTGACAAGTTTATGCACACATAATCATAACAGGCATTTTTTTTAATGTTACAATGTGGCACAAATGGCGAAACAATATAGAAAAGACACTATAAATTCATCATGCTGCACTTGTAAAATGGTTACATTTCTTGTTCTTTTTACAGGTTGCACATGCGTTAATTTGCTTGTAAATAACTTGCTTCAGTATCTAGCCCTTGATATCTTGTATTGCTTGTAGGCTTGCTGCTGTTTGCATAATTATTCAGTTTCACTAAAATTATAATAGCAATGAGCATTCATGGGCCTGATAAAATTTCCATTTGATAGATCACCATAGGAGAACTCCAGAAACAAAAAGTCAAAATAAAAATAGTAGTAATTTAAATAGTTGAAGAGTAAATGTATACACTGGATAGTCTGTTTTTTTTTTTGTAGACTTGAGCACTTGAGCAATCAGAAGTATGACAGTGATGAGGTAAATATTATGAAGGCATTTTATTGTAATCAAAGAAAATGCCTTACATATGTTACTGTGGGAGTTTTTACCCTTTTTTCTAAGGAATTTTATTCTATTATTTATATACCATGGAAGTAAAAGAAGAAGGACAAATGAAGTGTACATATAGTCTCTAATACTCTCACGAATCTTGTGGCTATGTTTCTCTCTTGGTAATTCCTAGTCATAGGAGTTTTCACATATCTAAAAGAAATAGGGAAAGGGGAAAAAAGTCAGATGTTATTGTTGCCTGAGCCCAACTCTTAAGAAAATGCTGACTGAAGCAAAGAGTATTCATTGTCTTTTTCAGAATCTCAGTGGTAGTCCACATTGTTCCCTTCAGTAATTTGCTTATTTGCTTGTTCTTGTGATTTTTACTTTGGCGTAAGATAATACGATAACTCGACAGCAGGATTGGAAAATTGTGCATTTCTTTAGTTTTGGCCTGCCAAAAGGGGGTTCTTGTATAAATCGGGTGGTCCTTTCCTGGGATATTTTCTCTTTTCCAAATGATAACTGTCTGAGGATATGACGTCTTGACACGTTGTCAGAAGTGTCGAAGTTCAGTTTATAATGGTATCCATAATGTAATTAACCTGATTTAGTGCTGTAGAATTTAGGGATTGAATAAACCTTGTATGGTTACTGGTAAATATTTTACTAGGAAGTTATTTAATGAATAATTAATATAAACAATGAAGTTGAAACGATAAACAAATCGAACTAATGTCAAAGGTTTGTACACTGTTCTTAATCAAAAAGCAAAAAGTATGGGAAATGTCCCCACAATCGAAACAGTCCCCACAGTGCTTGTGTGTGTTCATATTCTTGTCCCTGTAAGTATTCAATCACAATAGATGTTTAATTTACTATCTTTTTTTAACGTGTCATTGTTGAATTTAGTTGGTATTCGAACTACAGTATTTAAAAATCAAATTTTAGGGTGCGTTTCTTTAAGAAAATCCAAGATTGGGTTCTTAAATCTGAAAGAATCCGAAAACGGATTTTGCGTTTCTTTACTAAACAGATCAATCCAAGATCTCTCGGATCCTGGTGGGTCAAAGAAACCGAATAATCCACTCTGGGCAAGGACTATTCCGTCCCTTTGATACACCATGATCCGAGAGATCTTGGATTGATCTGTTTAGGAAAGAAATGCAAAATCCGTTTTTGGTTTCTTTGGGATTCAAGAATCCAATCTTGGATTTTCTAAAAGAAACACACCCTTAGTTGCGTTAGTGTGATCATGTGAAAAACAACTCCTTGTATAGGCTACTATGCCTGGTTAAATGCTAATACAGTGACTCGTTTGTAGGAGGTTGCTGATAGTGCAGCTGAAACAGACAATGAAGAGTTCAGTTATCCTGCAAGACTAGACTTTATTCTGGATTGCTGAACAGGGTATCTCCCCAGGCTTCATTAGGTATGGACTAGAAAAATTTCACAAGTGATGAATTAAGTTTGCTGATTTAAACTTGTACTCATTACATTGTAATCAGTTCGGAGGACTGATTGATCAGGTAATACATATGAGAAAGTGAACGTAGGATTCGTTTGGTTTGGATTTAGGGCTACATTTGAAAGAGGACGAGGAAGGTGAAGATGAAGATGGTGGAATTCAGAAAACCTTTGGTAAGCTAATAATGACGTTTGTTGTTTTCAGTCGAGGTAGACTGTTCAAAGTCCTCTATTTCCTTACATGTCAATCAATCAGTCAACAACTTTATTAACATGTCTAAGGTAAAATAGGCGAGGGTGAATCCCTCAACTAATTGGGGACACCTAAAAGGTTAGATTAAGAAACTATTTACAGCATTAATTTTAAACTTTAAAATAAAATAAGTGGTCTAACTAACGTAATTATCACTAGCTATTCGTGGAAGTCTTAACATTCATAACACTTTCAAAATAATAGAATTCGGTTATTACATACGGAGCAACAGTTTGGCAGCCGTCAGCCAGTAGCGACTGTTAATGTTTATGGCTGCGCAAACTGGGTGCGTATGTCAATGCGAAGCGCAACTGGGGTAGGTGCGGGTAGATAACGCTTTGAGCTCGCACTTGTTTCGATCACTGTTTCTCGTGCTTCTTCCAGTTTGTGTTGAGAAAATAGAAAGGCTGTGAACAATCTATTTTTAAAGGTATAAAAGGTAGATGTGTAACTATATCATTTTAGCAAACGCATGTAGCACTCTACTCATTTGCATATCTGTTTTAACGTAGCGAAGATTCATTAAACATTTCTTCGTCTAGCAGTTATAACAAAAGATTCACACTTCTCCCGGCTTACAATTTTACCCATGCCAGAAGAATCGTAACTATTAGAAACTTACCATTTGACTTATAAAGAAACATCATTTTAATACATAGTACATTTTGTTGTGTGTATTCGCAGCTAAGAAGAGACAACGTGTCAAAGGAAAAAAGTTGTCTTCCAGTTCCTCTTCCTCTCACGAAGATAAAAGTACAACGAAACTATTAGTTACACTTAATAGTTTAAAAAAATCCGTTGTTAAGCAAAATGTTGAACATCTCAACTAACAGGTGTATTACGAGAAAGAATTAATGCAAGCTTATCCCTTTTGGTCAGGTCTATGAAAGTAATGCTGTATTAAAAGTCTATTTGTAAGTATCAGTCACGACTGTTTATAATTTCAACAGTAACAAACATCAGTTTTTATGGGCTTACCTTTATGTAGAGAACCAGAGTAGAAGTTCCTCTTCCCCTGATGAAGATGACAGTACAGTCAAGCAACCAGGTACGTGCAAGTTCAATAGACTTGTGATATGAGTTGAAACACTCACCTTCACGTTGTTAAAATTTTCCAGACAGTATTTCTACCGCTTCCTCTAAAAAAAGACACATTACTATTTTCATTGTCGTTATCGTTATCGTTATCCTTGTCGTTATTGTTGTCGTTATCATTATCATTATCATTATTAATGCGCACTTAACTCGTAAGGTGATGTCATAACAAAATTTTCTCGGCTTAATGGTTTTAAAACCAAAGCTATTTACACATGGTACTCTGCTGATACACTTTACACGTAGAGCTGAACTATAACATCATTTGTTACAAAACTGGTGCAGGCTTGTTCTTTGTTGGAATGTACATTTATGTAAACGAAGATTTTCTAATTGTTTTTGCAGCTTACCTAAGTCAAAGTCCTATGTCCTGTGATGGAGAAGTTAGAAGCAATCTACCAGCAGGTACACTGTACTTGAAAAAAACTTGTGAGAAAGTAGATGCGGGAGGGTCATATCTTTTTTTGGCCCCTGAAAAAGTTGGGTCATGAAAAACTAGGCAGTGAAGAAAAGGGAGGCTGACAAGTTTATGCACACATAATCATAACAGGCATTTTTTTTAATGTTACAATGTGGCACAAATGGCGAAACAATATAGAAAAGACACTATAAATTCATCATGCTGCACTTGTAAAATGGTTACATTTCTTGTTCTTTTTACAGGTTGCACATGCGTTAATTTGCTTGTAAATAACTTGCTTCAGTATCTAGCCCTTGATATCTTGTATTGCTTGTAGGCTTGCTGCTGTTTGCATAATTATTCAGTTTCACTAAAATTATAATAGCAATGAGCATTCATGGGCCTGATAAAATTTCCATTTGATAGATCACCATAGGAGAACTCCAGAAACAAAAAGTCAAAATGAAAATAGTAGTAATTTAAATAGTTGAAGAGTAAATGTATACACTGGATAGTCTGTTTTTTTTTTTGTAGACTTGAGCACTTGAGCAATCAGAAGTATGACAGTGATGAGGTAAATATTATGAAGGCATTTTATTGTAATCAAAGAAAATGCCTTACATATGTTACTGTGGGAGTTTTTACCCTTTTTTCTAAGGAATTTTATTCTATTATTTATATACCATGGAAGTAAAAGAAGAAGGACAAATGAAGTGTACATATAGTCTCTAATACTCTCACGAATCTTGTGGCTATGTTTCTCTCTTGGTAATTCCTAGTCATAGGAGTTTTCACATATCTAAAAGAAATAGGGAAAGGGGAAAAAAGTCAGATGTTATTGTTGCCTGAGCCCAACTCTTAAGAAAATGCTGACTGAAGCAAAGAGTATTCATTGTCTTTTTCAGAATCTCAGTGGTAGTCCACATTGTTCCCTTCAGTAATTTGCTTATTTGCTTGTTCTTGTGATTTTTACTTTGGCGTAAGATAATACGATAACTCGACAGCAGGATTGGAAAATTGTGCATTTCTTTAGTTTTGGCCTGCCAAAAGGGGGTTCTTGTATAAATCGGGTGGTCCTTTCCTGGGATATTTTCTCTTTTCCAAATGATAACTGTCTGAGGATATGACGTCTTGACACGTTGTCAGAAGTGTCGAAGTTCAGTTTATAATGGTATCCATAATGTAATTAACCTGATTTAGTGCTGTAGAATTTAGGGATTGAATAAACCTTGTATGGTTACTGGTAAATATTTTACTAGGAAGTTATTTAATGAATAATTAATATAAACAATGAAGTTGAAACGATAAACAAATCGAACTAATGTCAAAGGTTTGCACACTGTTCTTAATCAAAAAGCAAAAAGTATGGGAAATGTCCCCACAATCTAAACAGTCCCCACAGTGCTTGTGTGTGTTCATATTCTTGTCCCTGTAAGTATTCAATCACAATAGATGTTTAATTTACTATCTTTTTTTACCGTGTCATTGTTGAATTTAGTTGGTATTCGAACTACAGTATATAAAAATCAAATTTTGGGGTGCGTTTCTTTAAGAAAATCCAAGATTGGGTTCTTAAATCCGAAAGAATCCGGAAACGGATTTTGCGTTTCTTTACTAAACAGATCAATCCAAGATCTCTCGGATCCTGGTGGGTCAAAGAAACCGAATAATCCACTCTGGGCAAGGATTATTCCGTCCCTTTGATACACCATGATCCGAGAGATCTTGGATTGATCCGTTTAGGAAAGAAATGCAAAATCCGTTTTTGGTTTCTTTGGGATTCAAGAATCCAATCTTGGATTTCCTGAAAGAAACACACCCTTAGTGGCGTTAGTGTGATCATGTCAAAAACAACTCCTCCTTTTCGAAATGGTAGACTTTCCACAGATAAAGAGAGTTATTTTTGTTGTTGTATTTAGACTAGACATGGTGGAGATTCGTGGGAAGCGGGGAAGAAAGGTTCCAGTCATCTTGACCCCCGAGATGATCAACGCTATTGATGTTCTAATCAAGACGAGGAAAGCAGTAGGCATCGCAGATGAGAATCCGTACGTGTTTGCAAGACCAAATAGACAGTCTTTGGAGCCTATGCGTGCCTGGGATTGTCTCAAGAAATTAAGCACACAGTGTGAACCACCTTTGTCAAACCCTACAAATATCACCAGTACAAGGATGAGGAAGAACATAGGAACTATTTCGCAAGTACTGTCTCTGAAAGAAACAGAAGTGGATTGGCTCGCGAGACACCTTGGCCATGACATTCCAGTGCATAGGGACTTTTACAGACTCCATGAGTCTACAATTGAAATCGCTAAAGTTAGCAAACTGCTTCTAACGGTAGATCAAGGGAAAACAGGCAAATTTGCCGGAAAAACCTTGACAGAAATCGATCTGAATGGTAAGTACAAGTGATCTTTTCATGCTAATTTAAGGCAACTCAAAACAGTAATATACCGGAAGACGCCTGGGCTCTAACGTGCATTTCAGCGCGAGGCATCACGCGATCACCCGAGAGGTGTCCTTCATTCATTCAGGTCGCGAGATAGCGCGCGAGATTTAAAGTTACAAACATGGCGGCGCGAGGCCTACTTTGTAAAAATTTGTTTCCGCCAGGTTTGGTAAGCTGTTTACGATATCAGTTATTTTTACCTTCAAAGGCAATTTCCAAGGAAAAACATTCTTTTAAACCACTGTGCTGGAACGTAAACGAAAATTGTGATGTTGATGTTGCGATCAATCACGCCGGGTATCAGTCTAAAAAACTGCAAGGAAAAACTACTCTTCAAGTTGTCTTCGTTCTTTTACTTTGCGAGTCTCACCTTCAGGTATTTATGGTGCTCGTCTTCTACCACTTTAGTTATGCTGCTAATGACAACAGCGAAAAAAAAAAGAAAGAAACAGTATTCGTGTGGAATTGCGAGCTTTACTGATCAGCAGACCACCTTCACGCATGCGCAAGGGGCGATCTTTCGAAGTCGAGATTTTAATTTGTACGTAGAGTATCTCAAAAACTGATCCCGTGACCCTACTTTTTTAGCGGAAAAATATTCAACAGCAAAAGCGGAATGCATGAGCGAAATTTCTGACTCGGAAAGGTTTTGTTAGAAATCGCAGAACCAAGACTTTCTGACACTGATGATGAACTTAATGATACTGATGGTGAGGAAGATGACAAGACTGACGTTTTCGATGAAGGAACGTCTTCAGGTGCGTAAATTGTTTCCTGAATTCACAGAATATTGGCAGTGCCGACTTAATTAAGTTGGCTGACAATAGTTTCCAGCTCTTTCTATCACTTATACTTTGATGGATCAATACAACCACTCTTAGTCATATCATCCTCCAATAATGGTATCACACAAATACCCAGCCATTGGTTAACAAGTTGTGATCATCCTTTTTATATAACAGGCTACCATACAAACAATAAAACCCGTTAGAAACGCGCTAAATGTTACCATTAGGGGAAACCTCCATTTTTATTATCGAATAATTATAAGTAAGATAAGAGGAAACATTATTGTAAACTTAAAATTCTGCGAGGGAGTGCAAGGCCACCTTGAATCAAGGTGTCTCTGTTAATTGATTGGTTTATTAACATTATAACAGGACGCTCTACCAAGAAGCAAGTAGCGAAAAGTATGTCCCAGAAAGATTTCACTAAAGAAGTGGCTAGCAAATCATCACGAAAGTCAAACAGTAAGATACGAAATCATTTGTTGATATTCTTAAAAACTGGAAAGCATTTGAGGCGTTCTCTTTCATGGGATCATTGTTGCCAGCAGTGGCAACCAATTTCTTTAGTACGTATTTTGTTTGAGGTAAATACAAGTCCTAGAAAATCATAGATTTTGTGAAGGCAAATGAGGAAATTGACTTTCTGATCATGTTTTAAAACAAGTTGAAGTGTGCTATCAGTTTTCATGTATTGCTGAGTTCAAACACGGAGCACAGCGTCAAACGGACTACCTTGTAGTACAGAGATTTAATCGGGTAATAAGAATCAGTCCTGTAGTCTTGGATTTTGGTCAATAAAACGTTTTTTGGCACTTCTTGTTATAGCTGTATGGATGTCTATATTCTTCGACATTAATTTTGACTCTTTTTGTAATAGAAGCCAAAGGAAGAAGAGCGAAGAAGATTGTAACTTCAGGTAAAGAGGATGGGAATTATTTTATTTATACTATTGAGCTGAGGTTTGCGAAAGACCAGATCAAAGGTTACATTTTAGTTGCCCATAATAAAAGATGTCGATAAGAAAAAAGTTAGCCTGAGAAAAACAAATCGACCACTACTCTCGTAGTCTTCTTCTATTCCTACTGACGAGTTCATTTGAAAAAGACGAAAACTTCTTATGTTTTGCTTTTTGACGATTACGTATTTTAATTGCATCTTTATTGTCAGATAATTAGAATAAGTTATCGTCAGAAAAGCAAAACATAAGAAGTTTTTGTTTTTGTCAAAATGAACTCGTCAGTAGAAAAAGAAAAAAAGGTACGAGGGTAGTGGTTCTCAAACTTAATTAATATTTTCTCAAAGCAAACTTGAAATAGCCGATACGCAGGTGAACTCGATGGGCTATTTTTTTATCCGCCCCAACCCGCTCACGCTTTGCATTGACAACCGTCCAGTTTGCGCGGTCATTGAATAAAAATATGGGAATACAGAGATTGGTGAATTGTCTTATTTTCCTAGTTCTTGACAAAGTTTCGGCAACGAAGCTCATGTTAAGCAGTGCGACTAAAGGTTGTCACTTAGCTGGCGAGTAGAGGAACGATAGTCAGCTTTAGTTCTCCCATAAAATTAAAATGTGTTCGATATATTCAGCCTCTGGTGCGCAAAAAAAAAAATTTCTCCATAGACTCCGATCCTTATTCCTTTTATTGTCTTGTTTTAGGTGTCAAAATACGACATTCTTTGCAATCTGTCGAGACAAGGGGCAAGTTTCCAAGCTGCTGGTGGTTAGCGACTCTAGTGTTCGATGCGTAGTCATATTGTTTCTTATTGCTTTCTTTTAGATATTGCGTATCTGGAATTTTCGGACACGGATGGGGAGCTTGATGATTGTGATGAGGACAACCGTGTTGTCGAAGGTGATGAGAAAAATATCCTCGTGATAGAACAAAACTATGTAAAATTTAACTACATGGTGTCGCAATTCCTTTTCTTGCCCCTTTTCTCGAAAGAAAATCCGTTTTTTTTATGGGTTTCAGAATCCCAGTGAATATGAGATAATAAGAGAGGATTTCCTCCCGTCAACTCTGCAAGAGAAAATGCTTCCCTAGAAAATCAGGTGTATAAATTCAACTCTGTGTATACTTCATGGATTGAAAACTTAATGCACTATCACTCTTGAGTATGTATTAAAGATTGGGAGGTTGTAGAAGTCTCCCTTCCCCCACCTCTGTGTGTGTGTTTGGGAAGGCCCCGCCCGAAGTTGGTCTGAACGACACACATTCTAGGTTAAGCAGGGACGGACGTTCGTAATCATAAAGTGGGGATAAGAGTGAGTTGGTTCACTATTCCCCTCGGAGTGCACTTCTATCTTTGTGAAGTGCTTTTCAAAATCTCGATTTTTTTATTTTTATATTTCCTATCGACATAGAACACAAGACGATAAGGGGTGGTCGCTCTCAGAAACATAAAGATCAAGATAAGGAGAATTCAAACTGTGCTATTTCAAAGACAAAGAGTAAGTTGGTCAAGTTTCCTTTCGTTATAAAAACGGCACATAGGATATTTTGTCATGTGGAAATGAGTCGATTTTAGTAAGAAAAATGTAGTCGCCTGTTGTAAAGTAAGTCAAAAGCGCTGTGAATATCTACCTCTGCATTGTATTTGTCCCCCTTCCCTGTGTCTAGATTCTCTGACTTATTTTGTATTTACTTATAGTTGTCAAAGAACCTACAAAGACGGCAAAAATTGGTGGGAAAGATCCAGCTAAGAAGAATGCCAAAAAAGCTGTGCTCAAGTCAGGGAGTAAGTTTGGAATATTTTTTCACTGTCTATATCTCAAATATATGCAGAAGTCTGACCAAACAAGGTAGCATTTTTCTCTGATCTGACAAGCTAAAGCAGTTTTTAACCTATCACGCCAGAGACTCTGGCGTTCACAGTATTGTCAATACATCAAAAGTGATGCGTGTGTGTTACCTTGGTTGATTCGACTTTCGCGTTGATTTATAATTTGCGAGCTGTAAATCTATTACGCTCTCAATAAATCCGGTTGCGAACTTTTTCGGAAGGAGTTTTTCATGTGGCGTTGTTTTAGTAACGGTTTTGAGAGACGCTCTTCCCGTATACTGTAGGAATTTTAGGCATTACATATCCTTGGGAACCTTTATTGTCTTCCAGCATAGAAACGGTGCTTTTATCACCAAGGTAAGCGTTTTCGATTTGCAGAGTCGACTGCCCATACTCCGTGGACAGAAGAGGAAAAAGAAGCTGTTTTCAAGTATCTCGCTCCCTGGATTAGACGAGGACGTGTTCCTGGCAAACGTGACTGTGAGAATTGTATTGCCAAAGCAAATGGCGCCTTAGATCGTAGGGAATAGACAGCCGTAAAATATTATATTAAGAACCAGAGTGACAAAAGAAAGAGGGTTCTCACAACTATAAATAACAGTTTGTAGTTTGCTATTGTCATCCTGGCACGGTCCTAGTTACTTCAAATGAGATTAGCACAGTGAATGAAATAATAATGTTGTAAAATGATCGTAAGATTATTAAGCTTTTTCTTTAGTGTTAGACTACTTACGCTGACAATTGGATTGCATATAATTGGTGCTCATAAGCTTTTGAGAACAATAGGTGTCTCCTTGTGTGGGAAATCTGTAATGATACCAAGTTGGAGTATCGAAGAAACTAAGTATCATTTTTATATTGTTCTACATCATTAGAGGCATCATGTATTGAGCAGTGAATCAGCAATGACGATTTTTTTGAAATAAGTATTTGTTGTTTGCCGGCGCTGGTTCATCCGCATTGGGAAAAACTGTGCCCGAAGTTTTGACTGAGTACGGCCGTACTCAAAACCAAGGTTACAGTTTTTCCTAATGCGGACGAACCAAGGCTGGCAAATGACTTCTTTATTTAGTTACCTATTTTTCTCGCTACGATACTGCTTTAAAGCATATTTCGTGTTGCCTTTCAGTTTAAATCTTGCGTACGCTTGAGTTTCGAGCACAGAAAGCGATACTGCTGTATGCAGAAATTGTAGGAGTTGAGGTCCGGTAATGTAGACAAAATTTTTCTTCAACTTGTCTCGCAATATTGTTGCATTGCAAGTTGAAACACTCTTTTCGTTTGATAGCAACTTTTCTCGCAGCAAAATAGTGTTGTAAGTCGAGGCAACGTGTTGCGCAAAGTAGACTCAAGTTCTATTTTCTGCAACAAATTTTAGTTTTGCTGCTCGTATTACCACTGAAGCTACAGCTTGTCTCGCAGTAAATTTGAATTCGACGCTTGTGATTGGCTGTCGCAAAGCGCGGCAACGCGGCCAAAAAAAAAAAAAAAAAAAAAAACATGGCGGAAGGTGAAGAACAATCTGAATTCGAAGTAGGCCAGTAACTCACTGAAAGTAATAAATTTGCCCTGTGCAAAGACCCCGAGGGCTATCCTAGTGTTTGGGGCGCCTCGTTTGTCCGTTCGAAACAAGCGGCAAAACAGACAAAAGGCTTGGAAGAACTGTTGCAGAAATACAACTTTTCGCCTAGCTATCTATTACAACAACAAAACTTTATTTCGTTCTGAAACAACACTGAGCTTCATACTGAGAGAACTTCGCTGGCACGGAAAATTAAGAAAATAATGGCCGGAAGGCGCCATCTTTATTTGCACACGATTGACCAATGAAAACGTATTCTCTATTTTCCAATTGCCCATAATTCACTCTTTTGCCCTCCAAATTTTGAATAAACTAATGTGGAATTCTCTTGGGAATACGCAGACCTCCCAAGAGAATTTCACATAAGTAGTTAATGCAAAATTTGCGGGCAAACAGAGTGAATTATGGACAATTGTTTAATAGAGAATAGAATTCGCAGACTTGCAACACTGTATTTTGCTGCAAGACAAGTTGGTCACAAACGTGGTCATACGCGCAACAGAGGATTGCAACTTGCAATGCAACAATGTTGCGAGACAAGTTGAAGAAAAATGTTGCCCGTATTACCGGACCTTTATTTACATGTAACGCTGTGAAGGGAAACATTACGTTTAACAAGGTTGGTTTTTGGCCCAAAATGTCCTTTATGTAACAAAAATCGATGTTATTGAAAATTGAAAACGTACGGCTTAAAAAAAATTGACCGGGGTCCGGGTGGACAAAGCCGGACCGCTGGAGCGCGCGAGATTAGGCAATCAGATTGAAGGATTTAAGAAACCGGACCACCGAGAGGTTGGAAGAAAAAACAAGGTGTAGTATCGCAACACAGAATGCGATACAAAGAAGCGGCCGACTCAGCGACAGCACTCTCAAGCATTAGGCCTAAACGAACTAGTAAACGTGGTTTAGAAAAATACGGAATAGCAGTTGCAATTGGTCGTCTCAGAACTTGCGGACGTGCTTAGTTTCCTATCGTATGTCCAGAAATGTTCATCTCTGCTCATTAATTTTCATTCTCTAATCAACCACGCGTTCATCAATGCGGTACGTGTATTAGTTGTCCGTCCGCGAACGCACTTCGTTCCACAGGTTCGGACTACGGATAATTCTGCTGTTTCGTTGAATGCATGAGTCATGCTGAAACGTGGATTTCAAAAGTTGTATCGTGTTTATTAAAATGCTTGTTATTAATTGGTGAATCGCATTTACGTTTTAAAGCTGCTACCAACAAAATCGCACAGAATAGCAGTAGACTGCAAAACAACCGTATTTTTGCGTTGGTCATGAATGCGAACGTTTGGCTTTCATCTTTCCGCTATTACCGGTATATACTATACTCACCGTGACAATCATGTTGTCATTTCTTTTTTTGTGTGTGTGTGACATGTAAAAGATAGACCAGATTAGAGTTTGTACAAAGTGATCTGGATTTGTAAACTTGGATTCATGAAAAGTGGATCTGTCAATCGGAGTCGTAGTCAGAAGCGCAGAGGCGTTGTGATCTAGTGAATTCTGCTCATGCATGACTCTGTCACTATGATCTAGCAGGAATCGAACGAACTGAACCAATCACAATGCATCGAAACGAGCTTTGTAGATCTCTATTCTACCACTGAATTACACTTTACGCCGAGATAACGACTCCTAGTTTTGATTTTCACTGAGTCATAAGTGCTATTACGACGTCGCTTAATGAAACCAAGCCCAGAAAGGTGTTTTGGTAGGACATGAACTTGTTCATTAACCGTGGATTTGTAAAATTGGATTTGCAAACATTGATTTTTACAACCCGGACCATGTTTTCCAAATCGATTCTAGTTGCAATTTTACAACATGCCACGTTGTACAGTGATCGGAATGTTTAGGTTACTGTTTTTATCCTCAGATTTGCCAGTAGATTTTAATCAAATTTCATAACGTAGATAAACAAGACGAATCAAGTGTTGTATCTAACTTTTGAAAGAGGTTTAACTTGCAGAATATCGCAGGTTTTCTGGAGAAATGCCTCTCCACATAGAGGGAAATGGTTAAGAACCCATTAAACATCGAAGAAGCAAACACTGAAACAGGCTAAGATTTATGTTGGAAGGTCCTTGACCCTGCACATCTTTTCAGTTTTATGCTCAATGACTGCACGAATTACATAATCGAGATGCTTCTAAGTTGGTTAGTTGTATGAGCACACATAACCACCTTTTGTATTTTGCCAGGTTTTGTACAGGGTCAACCCCCAAAATAACCAACAAGAACATACAAGAAAGAACTTCAGTTTGCCAGGTTTCATAACCATGTCCCTCTATTAACTATGCTTTCCTTAAGGATTCTTCAGTGTTTTGGAGTGTGATACTTTGTCTCGTTAATTTCACGCCTCGGGGAACAATGAGGGTCTCGGAGAAATGCGGGGCCAGTCATTAAAGAGCCCTAGTCAGCCATACTTTTTTTTTTGTTTATATTCGAGAGTTTGGCTACTACATTTTACTCCGATGTGCAAACGAAGGAACTCACTGTGAAACTACTAAAGATAATTAAACATACTTTCTGGAACACCATTTACAGTAAAGCCATAATATTTTGCGTCTCCATGCAATATCAATACCTTCGATGGCATCGACAATGGAAGAGGCTGACTAGGGTCCTTTAGTGCTTAATTATCTATGTATGGAAAAACAAGAGAGAGCGTCAATTTTCAAGCGGGAGCTTTCACTGGCGCAAGTGTAACCATTCAAAATGATAAAGATTGTATTAGTGTTTAATTGAAAGCTTAGTTTCATTTTGTATTTTGCATCACTTTCATGATGTATTTGTCGGAAATTTTCTTTGGAGGAAATTATAGTTGTGCTTTGTTAAGGTATGTTTCTTTGTTTGTTTGTTTGTTTTTATCCCCCTGTTGAATAATGTCTAATCTTCAAGGAACAATAATATGTTTTGTTTTCCCTCAAGTTTTGATGTTTCCCCGACTTTGTCTCTAGAAACAGCGAGACTTGGGAAAACCAAACTTATTATTTCTCTTTGGGCCAGACGTGGAGTGGATACTTTCATTAACCGATTCCTTTGATTTCAAAGAAACATCCGCTGGACGGAAAGGCTTAAGAAAAGAGTAACCAAGCCAACTGTTTGTGTCTACAATAAGCTGGGAAAACCTCGCTACACTCGTATTGAGTAAAATCCCGGCTAGGGTGGGAAAAACTTCATATAGTGAAAGTTGGCAGGTTTGGTCCGTCATAATTACATCACCTTAGGTACTCGGCGAAAACTTTCTCTGAGGGCAGAACGTGCAGATATTGATATTGTTTACTGCACAGGTTAACAAAGCTTAGTTTCCCTTTTCACTACCACTGAGAAAATAGAAATGATAAATTGGACCTTGCTATAATGTGAAAAATAAGAGCTCTTGTGTTTTTCATTCTTAATCCTCTATTTTAATGCAATTTGAATCCGTTTGGTGCATGTCAGATTAAGGGAAGTGAGAGCTAAATCCCCTAAGAGAAGTAAAAATCTACGAAACTCTTATCAAATAGGTCTTTCTAATTGAGCAAATGATTGTCCAACAAGCACGAGTTGGGTGTATTGACGTGTCCCTATACGCACTGTCCAACTAGTTCCCACAAGTAAGGTGTTTTGCCATGTGTACCCATAAGTACTGTCTCAAGATGCAATCCCCACAAGTCGGGTGTGTAGCTCTGTGTGCCCATAAGTACTGTCCAGACCACAGTCCCCACAAGTAGGCAAAGTTCGCAATGTAAAGTGTCCCCACAACAGTGTCCCCACAAAAAATATTGGCCTTTTTCTAATTTCGACCAGATGTTTTAAGAGGCCAAGAAGTCAGCTAATAAATGCCCCAGTATCATTTGGATAACTGCTGTGGAAAAGGGTGTCCTCGCAACTAGGGTCTGGAAATATGGTCCTCACAAGAATGCAGGGGTGCGTATGGGTGTATTGAAGTGTGTGTCCAAGTATGAGGGTCTGGATGGGGGGGTACAAATGTCAGTTGTCAGTTAAAATTTCGGTCATTTGTCCAGACCCTCAAGTATAGTTCCTTCTTTGAACGAGCTCTCATTTTTTCGTTCAGATGAATCTTAATAAAGGTTACTGGGCGTTTCGATACATCAGTCGATTCGATATAAAAACCTTTCGACACGATCCAGTCCGAAATTAAAATCACGCCCACATTTTCACTCTAACTGCTTATCTCATAGGACGTTGCATCTTTTACCGCCCAGCGGAAACAGTTTTTATCAATTGCCAATCTTCCTACTTCTGTTAGTGACATTTCCCCTCCCACTACTTTATCGGTCCTCCTCTTTCCTTTTCTCATCTTTCCGTTTCCCTCCAAGATGATCTTTCCCAAGTCCTTATTTCTTTACATTGGACAAAATACTTCAGCTTTAAAAATTTATTTCTTTTAAAAATAGTAACTTACTAAGAGTTCAAAAAAACAATACACTAAATCTGGAGTGCAAAGACGTCCGTGATCAGTTTTTAGAAAATCTCAATTTTTCCATACATTTTCTGTAATTTTGATACTGTAGAATCACAGAAAATTGTATGGGAAAATCAAGGTTTTCTAAAAACTGATCACGGACTGCTTCTGTTTACACTCCAGATTTAGTGTATTGTTTCTTTGAACTCGTAAGTTACTCTTTTTAAAGAGAAAGTATCAAATATATGAATTCAGGAAGAAATAGCGGGCTTTGAATTCCAACAAAAACCTTTGAATTTCCTTCCTTCTTGCCCTGATTACTTATGATGCAATCAGATGGAGCGTGAACTCCTCAAACGAGCCCACATCGCTGAGGTCTGTCTTTTGTAAGGTCGTACTGGATTAAATTTTTGTAAGTGCATTTTCTGTTCTGCACGATGAGGACTAAGGATGTGCTGCGAGATTTGCCATTGCTATTAAATTTGCATTTGCATCTCAGTATTTGTGATTTGCTTATATGTTACATTAAGAAAACTATTTCAGTGAAAATTTCTCGTGATATGTGTAATAAACAGTTCACGTCATAGAAAGTGCTTTGTACAAGGTCGTATTCATGACTTGTTTGTGTCAAAAGCCCTCACTCGCTCGTATCTCGCTCGTTCGGGTTTTGACACAAACAAGCTCGTGAATATAACCCCGTACAAAGCACTTTCTATGACGTGAACTGTTTATTACACATATCACGAGAAATTTTCACTGAAATACATTTTTGATAAAAAAAACTACTGAGGACGATTCAGGGTCAGAGGGAAATTTTGGCGGCGGAACCGCCAGCGCGATAGAAGAATGAGGCGAGGAAGCAATTCAGCTCAATTCGCATCAATCGATTTGTGAATTACAGACTAATGCAGTTGACTCAAAGCTTTCATTTAGTCTTGAACATGATCTGATTTTTTTGACTCCAAATCACTAGAATAGGGGCCAGCCGGAGTATCATGCTCTACGGGCGTTCTTGCTTTTAAGAAGATCAATGTTGTTCTAGTAGTCTACCCGTCTTGACACTATACAGCGAACAATGTTTTGACGCGAAGATTCCCGCCGGTTGACAAAATTTATAAGCGTTAATGATTATATATGGATATTTCACTCATCAGTTATAAATATTAAAGCCCAGCTATCCATACAAATGTACGGGTTTAATCATATGCTTCTCAATTCAAAAACACCAAACTAACTACTCTAGCCATAAGCTTGAGCTACCTGTTTTTATAAACCTTCGTAAATACAGTAAGTTTAACCTTATTCCTCTTTTCATTTTAAAAAACCAAAACCAAAAAAATATAGCTACGTCTCAACATATTAACCTCGATGTGCCTGTTTCCATACACTTGTGGAGAGGTGAACCATGTACCTCTTTATTCCAAAAACAAAACTTAAACAAAATTTTGGAAATTACTTTGAATACTCTCACCTTGGATTGGGACGGGCATCCTTTCAATAAAAAGCTGAAGCTCATTTGGATCAGCATCTTTTAGTTGAACAGTTTGTCCTTCGTGACCCCACCAGTCTTTTAGTTCTTTAATTGTAACTGTATCCTTGGTGACCTTCATTGTAGTTTCAGGCATAATTACAAACTGAAAAAAGTAAGGAGAGGTAGTATTGGATTACTTCCTTGAAATACGTAGTGTAGTCGATTAATAGAGATACATCAATACATTTAGAGGTCGATAAACTGTATATTATATTATTTTGCGGCAGTATAATCGTCATCCGCGATCAAAGTTCAACTAAAAGTCTTGGGCAAAGTACAGCACAGCTTCCTTAGCTTCAGTTCCTTAGTTTCCTCAACGGCATGGCTTAATCCCAGTACAGAGTAACCGTTAAATGTTAATTAATCGTTAACAAACATTGCGCAACTTTTACAAACCTCTATAAAAAGAGGACACTTGGGAAGGTCCCGAAGGTGTCCGCTTAATACCGGCGAGAGGGGGTACTTGGGCTGATTTTTGCTGGGTGTGTGCCGCTGGCCTCTCAAAGCCCCTAACCCATTATATTCTATTCTGTGACCAATTGTCACCTTTTGGCAAATATGTAGTTTTCGCGATCCCAACTTAGTCACTTTGAATTCTATTTTTATTCATTGAACAATTTTTTCAACTGAATGAAGAACACTTAACTTTTCACCTACAGTACAAACATTCTGGTACGCTTGCTTGCTAACCGTAAATATGAAGAACTGTCTTACCCCAAAAAATCCGAATGTGTGCGACTTCATTCTAGTAACTCTATTGAAAATGCGACCCCATTATAGTCAATCCAGTCGTGAAAATCCGACCCCATCCAGAGGCACATTCCTATTAGCCTCTTATAAGGAAGTAACCCCCCTGGGGCTTAATAGAGGTTTTACTATACCTCATCACAGAACTTTATGATAAAGTAACACAATCTCTTAAATTATAAACAGCAATCACATGGTTTATATGATAACATAACGCTGTTTTTATATCTCATAGCAACCTTATTTCCGCCTTTTTTGCCAGTTGTTGTAATCTAACGGCAGTCGTTGATATTACCTGATGAGTGTGGTCGTCTTTTGGCCGCACGAAACAGAGCTGTAGTAATAAAACGATGCCGCACTACCCCTAAAGTCTTGAACCAGTTTATTATAATTGTATTGTTAAATTATATATTTAAAACCTTTTCACTACCGGGGTCAATTATGGATCCATAAATTTAGTTCTTACTCCTGAGCCCCTGGACTAAACCCCTTTATCAGTCCACTCTTACATAGCACCATTTGTTTTCAGTATTGGACGAAATGAAATTTCGACTTCTTTGTTGTTGATTTTGCTGATTTTGTCAGTGCACTCTTGGAAGTGAAAGGGGAAAAACATCAATAACTTACGTACCATCTCTTCATGCCCCGCTGTCCTACTGGCATATAAAATGCGGCAATCGTTGAACCTAGCACGATACCAAAGTTGTAGCACTCCTTCTCCATCCTTCTTACCGCGTAATGAGGCGGTACCAAGTACAACACAAAGCTGTGTATAGCCCAACTGACTGACCCAACTGAGCCAATCCATTTTGTTTATTGGAAGTGCACCTCGTCTCCAGGCTCTCATCCTACTGAAAATCGCAGCTGCCGCAAGGACGGTGACTGGATTCGTGCGCTGAGGCGTTTTTCATTTTATTTCGTTTGTTTTTATTTACCATTTTGTGAAAAGTCGGACTAGATCAACAAAATGCACATTCAAAGTGACTTTTTTCCTGCATGTGTTTAAATGCTTCGCGCACGAGCAAAGTGTACATGTTAGTTGACATAGCACCGCTTACTTCGTGGCATATTTCAAACATTGAGAACTTTTTAAAGTAAACTTTAAAAAACAATGGTCCAAGAAACGAGAAATGGGTTCATAGAAATCATACTCCAAAGAAATTCTGTGACTGAAAACCGATCAGATACCAAAAAGCTGCTGCAGCCAACAGGTTTGAAGAATAATCTGGGACGGGGAATTAACCCAACCACAGTTTCTCTTTCATTTTTAAAACGCGTGATGTCACGTCTGGGGTCAGTGATCCTCTTTAACCTGTCAGACCAGGTTTACTAAATGCAGGTATTCTGTTTTGTAGTTTGCTCGTTTCGCTTAAGTCACGGTGTAAATGGTGTACGGTGCAAGCGAAACAAAAAATACTGGCTAAATATCCTCGTGTGTGAAGCTTACACTGTGTCAGGGAAGGATGGAGAGCGATTGGAAAAAAACAGGCTCAACTGCCTGAAAAATTAATGCAAAAAAAAAAAAAAGAAATAGAAGAAGGAAAAACCCTCCAGATAAACTTTTCCCCTTTAAGCTGACCATTAAAAGTAAAATGCATCCCTTAGCGAGACAAACTGATCAATCTAAAAAAGCCATGTGTCCAACTCACCTGACTGGGAAAGAGGAAACTTACAGTGGACTGCCATGTGAAAAGGGGGAGTTGCTTGTTGAACATCTAAAGTAGACCAGTCACGGTATGGTTTTATTTGACCCCTTACCATTCTCAAACATTCTTTTTATTTTTAGCATGGAAGCACAAAATAGTGGAGTTCAGTCCTGAATCCCTTGAGTGATGCCACAAACTACAAGTTTACTCCGCTACGAGGCGATACCCATACATCCCCTTCCCCCTAGTTATTTCAAGTTCTTTTTCTTTTGTCTTTTAAAACGTGCTTTTTCCTTGCTTATGTTGTCTACAATGATAAGAAGCTTGTGTGTTTCATTCCGGGTATTAATTTTTTTTAATAATTTGAATATTTCTTAGTTTCCCTTAAAGTGGAATTACGCAGAATACATATAAAAAGTCAATTTCACTTTAATACCAGCGTTTTCCCACCACTTATAAGGCCAGTCGCTCTACGATCAACTTAAAACGACTCTTGAAGTCCCTTCTTGACAGTTATAATAGAAAAAAAGACTTCATTGTAACAACGAAAGCGAGAATTTGCCCACGGAAAAAATATTAATGAAAATTGACCTTAACATCAATTTATTCAATTCTCAGAAAGCCGGAAATTGCGACTCTGAGATTTTAGTTTTCCACATTTTTTCTACACAGGAGCATGTCCAGGGAATCCGCAAAAAAGACAAATAGGAAATAATTAGAATATGTTGATCTGCCGCCAACTGAATAAACTGAAAAAAAGATTGCCGTAATTATTTTGGTTAACATCTTTACTCTTAACATATGGTGTTCTTTATTCTCAGTATTTAAAGAGTATATATTTTAAGCAATTCAGTGGTTGTTTTAATTGTAAATTTTGCAAATTTTGTAAAGCCAAGAAACGAAAATATCGAAACTTGCAAGAATTGTCTCTTGTATCTAAAAAATTCTCTTTTTTCTTCAATATCATCATAAAACAATTGCAAATTTCATAAATTTCGTTTTTGCTTTTAAGGCCTGAACAAAAGATTTGGATCGACTGTAGAACAATAAACTAAGACTATTTTCCTCCAACTAGAGTCTTCACCGTTATTAACAAGTCAAATAGTTTTAAATTATCTCGTTTCCCAAAGTGCGTGCTGCTGCGAACCAGTCGGCAGTAAATAATCACAAGCCTCATTGTTCTCGCGAAAATTAAATTGAGACACATTTTTTACAACTTGATGACAATATAGACGGTAAACGCATTTGTATTGCAAATCCGTGTCATAAGAAAAGGATTATAACGCCTCGTTCGGATACGGCCTGAGGTGCTCCAAAAGTCCAATACAATTTACTGTAACAACGTTACAGTAAATTGTATGGGACTCTCCAGGACACTTACAGTTCAGGCGATTTGTGTCGCTCCACTGAAAATTAAAATTACTCAATTTTCTGGTGGATTCCGTCTAAAACTCAGTTCTTAGTTGATAAACTATGCTATCCTTAAGGTACCCCGGTAATCCTGTCTTGCCTAAATGGTCTACTTTATTTGGGGCTGAAATGCAGTCTAGTATTAAAAACTCGACTCTTCCAAAGAGAAGCGCAAATCTGATTTCAAATCGCATTCTCTTTCTCATATGGGATGAAATGCTGTACTGGTCAACACAGAAAGGGTAATATGATACACATAATGACCTTTACAGGTATCGAGGGGCGGGAGGTTATATTGATAGAACTATGCTGCCTTAAATTATTCAAGGGGACACACAGTTTGCTCGACATTTTAGGACGATCAAAATATCGCAGTGATACACTTGAGGAGTCCACGGTGACGCAATATATCCAGGGCTGAGCTAACAGAACCCTATACACTGTATTTTTGATTAACTGAAGGCTAACTGCACTTCTTTTGTGTTCTACTCTACTCTACCCCGCTCAGCTCAGCTTAGCTCTCTGTTTTGAATATTCTCAGCCCTACTCTTATGTAATTTTCTCTTCCCGCGCAGTGGTGAGATCACTCCTCTCCCACCAATGTGACCCGGGTCCAAATCCCGGTGTCGACGCCATTTGTGAGTTAAGTTTGTTGTTAGTTCTCTCCTTTGCTTCGAGAGGTTTTTCTATGCATCCACGTGCATAAGTATGCATAATTTATGAAAGGACAAAGGGCAAATTCCCTGGAGAACATCACGTGGTCTGAATTAATAAAAGAAACCATACAAATGCAAGCTAAATGTAGCCTGTACAGAGGGCGCTTGGTGGCAATGGGCGCCTGCTACGCAACCTAAGCTGGACTAGGGTCTGTTTGATTCTACGTAACGTTATCCTGAATAAGCGTGAATTAACAAATAGAACACATTAGGGAAAAACGTAACGTTTTCAGTTTCTTCAAAGGTATAATAATAATTAGCAAAAATAAAGAAAATAAAAAAAACTGTCCGTAATTAACGATGGGTGTCCGTACAGCGGGGTTGGAGTGACATAAAATGTATTTTACCTTTAAAGGCTTCTCTACAATTACACTAAATGGCATTCAAGGTAAAGGAAGAAGTAAAGGAAGGTCATGTAGAACCTTCATTTGTACTTACCATTCTCGTCGACATCGTCGTAGTCATAACCAAACCCGAAAGACTTCTTAAACATCCGTTGATGAGTATACACAGGATAAAGTGGTACAATGACGTCATCTTTGTTGTGTCCTATGGGTGAATTTTCGGTTGAAAGAACCGAAGCGTTCTTGTTGAACTTGCGAAGCCATTTCTCATAAATACGGTCTACAAAGAAATGATGAAGAGAAAAGATCGGATCGTTTGAAGCTGAAAGTACATCCCCCATGGCTCCACCCACGACTGCGTAAACCTGGGTATGTAAGGTCTGGACATGAGGCAAACGATAACCGGTCTTTGTACTCGCGTAGCCTTCCAAGATGTTTTTAAAATTGCACCTTCACTCTTTGCCATAGTTTGGCAGGTCAAAGTTTTCAAACCGGAGAGCAAAGTTGACTTCTTCTTTGGTTGGAAATGTCATTGTATATCTCTGTTTTCTTACTTTTTCTTCCATTTCCTTCTCAGTGATCAGTTCCAAACCAGATTTCCTGTTGGTTTGATCATACATCTTTGTCCGGGAATTGGTTTCTTCACCGCTGCAATGACGTACCAGTTGTTAAAGTATTTGCCCTTCTAGTTCCATCAGGTTGGTTTGTTACACTAAGAAGCTCTTCAGAACAAATAGCTGGCTCACTTTGTGTTTTACTTTCCCAAAAAGGAATAGCTAAGTTTTCATCGTTGCCAATCTCCTGCAAGGTTCTGTCCCAAGTCAACATGTACAGGTCCGAACGTTTTTCAAAGCTCACTCCTTAGGCATTTGAACAACCATTAATTTTCAGAAACAGGTCTAAATCGAAAAACTTGGGACCATCAGATTTATATATGATAAACACGGTTTCAGACAGTTGCGCTGTCAAAAGTTCTTTTCTCATTAGCATTAGGTTGGATTGATGTGAGATACAGTACGAGAAGAAGTACAAGTAGACGCTGCAGTAACATGCTTAACGTCGTTTAGTTGGTTCTGTCAGTAAAAACTCTTTGCAATCTTCAGCGCCCTTCGTTTTTGTCGACACATGCGCTCTCCACATCAAGCTAAACCAAGCGACATTCATTAAAAAAAAAACTCAAGTTAAATGTACCAGTT
>OZ037776.1:25855200-25990200 GCA_964035525.1 Porites cylindrica | reverse complement strand
TTTACGGAGACTGTATAATGAATCGTAAATCTATATCCTGCGATGGAGAACTCAAAACCTAGATAAAACTTAGATATAAATCGGAACTATTATACCCGCGTTGGTGACGCCTGCGGGCTATAATCAACCTACGTACGGTCGACTCCGGGCCGTGGTTTCTTCGAAAAAAGTGTAAAGCCATACAGTGTAACGATAACATAGGCACAAGCATGTAAGAACCAGGCAGCGGTTTTTCAATCGTTATCCACTGGATAAATCTCTATCCAGTGTATAACGCAATTGGGCTGATCTTTCTGGTCCGCAGTGAGAAATCTCCTGCTTCCAAACTATACTTTTTCCCTCGATAGGGATTTATCCGGTGGATAGCGCTATCTAACGTTTCAACAACTGGGGCCATTTTTTTTGGTGTAATTTGTTTACCCACGGAACACCTAGGAGTTGTTAAGAACTCGTTGAAACGTGTCCGTGCGTTCCAGATCGAATTGGAATTTGAAAGTGTTGGTTTTAAAGCAGAAGGGAGAACCGAAGTACC
This sequence comes from Porites cylindrica, assembly GCA_964035525.1. Classification (NCBI taxonomy): domain Eukaryota; kingdom Metazoa; phylum Cnidaria; class Anthozoa; order Scleractinia; family Poritidae; genus Porites; species Porites cylindrica. The sequence goes on along the minus strand of OZ037776.1, from coordinate 25,989,668 downwards.
CGGAGAAAAAGCTTGGTGCAAGGTGCAAGGGAGAAAATCGACAACAAACTCAACCTACATATGGCGTCGACGCCAGGATTCGAACCCGGGTCACATTGATGGGAGGCAAGCGTGAGATACGTCTTTTGAAAGAACAGGATGAAGGGGTAAAAAATACATGTAGCTCTTCTCGGATCCATTTCCTATGGCTATTTTGACTGGTCGATGAATTACCCAACGAAAGTGTAGAGAGAAATGGCCCAATATTTTCCAGTTTAATACAGTGAAACCTCTATTAAGCGGATACCTTCGGGACCTTCCCAAGTAGCCGCTTAATAGAGGGTGTCCGCTTAATAGAGGTTGTAAAAGTTGCGCAATGTTTGTTAACGATCAACATTGAACGGTTAATCTGTACTGTGATAAAGTTGCATGTTGGTAAAGAAGCTATCCAGGGTTCAAGTTCATTACCTTTCATTACAAACTTTAATTTGTTTGTAAATGCAAAAACATCAACTGACTTCAGTACGTATTTCCAGGACGTAATCAAATACTACTATTGTCAATTCAGTCCGGTGTCCGTTAATAGAGGTTTTTAACAGTACAAATTACCCAAATACAACTTATTTTAGTGTCCGCGTCCGCTTAACAGAGGTGTCCACTGAATAGGGGTTCGTTATAAAGGGAAATATAAGAAGTTAATTTTGGGACCCTGCTTAGTTTCCGCTTAATAGAGGTTTCACTGTATTTCTTACCATCATATGACTTTGCTTTGGGGAGATGCCGTAATATTAGAGACCTTTAGCATCAGGTTTTTCAGTTTGCAGTTACAAGTCTACAGTTTCACGTTGCCGGGATTTCAAATTTAAGCAAGTCGTTCATTGTTTAGTGCCGCCATTTTGTTTTTCGTAAATTCGAAGTTCTTGTTTTCTTCTCCCAAAAACACAACTAATTCATTGCTTCGAGATCAAAAATCTAAGTAACACATCACAGGCAGATATAGAAAGCTTATTTGCACCTTTAAACGCCAGGCTGTACAATTTTTAGAGGCAAAAAAACCTTGCCGTAAGTCACTTATCGCTGAAAGCCCTTCCTGCCTTTCAAACGTGAACTCCAAACGGCAAACGCGACAACAAGACCGTGGTCACATGACATTCTCAGGTTTGCGGTTTCCGGTTTCCCATGAAAAACCCGGTGCTAAAGGTTTCTATTCTCTCGTGACCGCTAACAAATGATAAGAGAAGACTGAGGACTAGTCAGGATCTCAGGGGAAATTTTGGCGGCAAAACCGCCAGCGCGCGAGAAGAATGAGGCGAGCAGTTAATTCGCATCAATCGATTTCTGGATTACAGACTATTGCTTGTCTCTAAGCTTTCATAGCCTTAAATATGATCTGATTTGTTGACTTCAAATCACTAGAATTGGGGCCAGCCCGATATCATGTTTTGCGGGCGTTTTTGTTTTTAAGTAGATAAATGTTGTTATTGTAGTCTACCCCTCTTGACACGGGTGTCTGTAAAACAAGGACCAGATCCCTGCGGATGACGGATGCGGATGGGAAAATGCGGATGGAAAAATGCGGACTGAAGGAAAAAATTGCAGACAATAGTATAACAATAATATTTCGGATATATAAATTTTACTAAAGCATGTGTTTTTTCGTTTGTGGTTCTGTTATATTTAAATCCCGATTATAAATAATAGCTAGATATCCATCATCGCAGAGAAAACACGTATATAAAGTTGTTGGGACAACTTTTTATTAAAAAAAAAAAAGAAAGAAAGAAACTGGAGAAAACAAGAAAAAATAAACCAAAAAAAGGTGAACTGCGCCAAAAAAATCGGCGTGCGTTGCTTCGCCTGTTTCGCGCTCGCCTAGTAAATCGCCTTGTTTTCACCAAAGGAGCCCGGTATTGAAAAGGCTCTTCATGTAACGCTGGCACTGCGCCTAGACTCAGGTCAGCTCTGCCATGGAAGACAGTTTAGAGCGTGAAGCTTTTGCGTTTAAAAGGTAAGTTACTGTTACACTAATCTTTTTTTTTTTTTTTTTCACTTTCGGATCTTTTCTAATTTCCTGAGCAAACTGGGTCCTTTCAAATCTGCGATTTGTTTTTGACAAGCTACCACATGCTCAACGCAAGACATGAGACGTAAAAGATATGTTTCTTGACTTGATATCACAAACCCTTCTTTTTATCTTCTGGTTTTGTGTGAATCGGTCTTGTTTAACGAGGGTTTTTCCACAGAGCTTCTTTTTCAAGCAATATGGCGCTCCCTCAACAGAAGCGTTTGTCTGGCCTTCGTTCCATTTTCACAATTTTACGCAAAGGTTCTTTCAATGAAACCGCCACCTGGTTAGCTCAGTTGGCATAGCGCCGGTCTGCTGGGCGGGAGGTCGCGGGTTCAAACCCCGTCCGGACCAACACTCAGGGTCTTTTAATAACTGAGAAGAAAGTGCTGCCGTTATAATGACATCTGCAAACAGCTACACTTTCAAGTGTTCTCGGATAAGGACGAAATACGTAGGTCCCTCTCACAGTACTGTCACTTATTTGGTTCTTGTAAGACGTAAAAGAACCCACACCACTGTTCGAAAAGAGCAATAGACCCTTGTGGTGTGACTGACCTTTCCTGGGCCGCAGAGACGGATCTAGGGGGAGGGTGCAGGGGGTGCGCACCCCTCCCCCCCCCCCCCCCCCTGAGATGACCTGCGGTTTTCTAATACAACTTGTGTTCTGCAAAAAAAAAAAAACTATGGGGTTTATTGGTGTTGAAGTAGAGCAAGAGACAAGTGCACCCCATCCTAAAAAAAAACCTGGATACCCCCCTGGGCAGGGTGGGTTATCTGTAAGGACAGATCTTGATTTAGCGATAACCTCACGATCCTGCTTTAGGTGTCGAAATGGCTATACCTGTAACAGTGTATGAATGTATGTAACGAATAAAAGTGGGTGATCTGGTGTAGACATTGTTAAAATCTTTAAAAAGCAGTTTTGTGTTTGGTTGCTGCGTCCCACATTGACGAGAGCGGTCCAAATAAACCGAATATCATATATTTTCGATTCCGAATCTGCCTGTCACGTTGTTTATGACGAGTTTTCGGTTGCTCGATACAGACGTTCTAAAAAATCGCTAAGGATATGTTTTGAAAACTTTTTTTTTTTGGACGAAAATTAAAAACAAAAACAAATGAAACAGAACGTATCCTTCATTAATGCGTTTCACTAGGGTCACTTTTTTTGCGGGAGTTTGATTTTAAGGATGCTTTAAGATAAGGCGATTTTTTTCTTGCACATTTTCGGGAAATAACTTGTTTGATCAAGTATGTTTTTTCTTTTCAATCGACAGTATATTTTACAGTTTTAAAATTCGAATTCATAATTCACCGTGCACTTACAAATTCCCAAAAGGTAGAACTTGTAAAAAATAAATTCACACGATAGGCGGAGTTGATTGGCATCTGCCAAATCGGAAAGTTACATACCTATGTTCCGCCTTTTTCCTTTTTGACGCTGCGTTTTTTTGTCTCGAGGCGCTCAAACAAACAATTCTCGCTTTGATTGCCCAGAGAATATTTTCTCTTCTGTAAGTCGAGTATATCCAGGCTATATACTCAAAGGACAAGTGCACCATTATAGCATGCGTGGTTTAAGAGGAGGAAGGGAGCGTCCTTGTTTCTGTGACATTAATAAAAGGAATTACAGGGTTCAAAGAATTGAGAAAAAAACCACGAGTAACCTGTGCCAACTATTGACAACGAGTTCTGTACATGAAGGGCCCAACCATGTGACAGAACCTTGAAAGAAAGATTTCTTTCCTTTGTTTGTTTGTTTGTTTGTTTATTTTTGCCATCGGCATTTCTCGTTTTATTCTTTCCGCATTTTTCCATCCGCATTTTCCCATCCGCATCCGCGATCCGCAAGTGTCCGGTCCGTGCGTGTTTTACAGACACCCCTCTTGACACTGTTAACAGCGAACACTGTTTTGACGCGAGGATTGCCGGTTGACCAAATTTATTAGCGTTTATGTTTATAAAATTAAGTCTGGATATTTCACTCAACAATTTTAAATATTTAAGCCCGAGTTAACCATATGTTTCTCAATTTAAAAAAAAAGTAACTAATTACTAAACCTACGTACATACATGCAGTAACTTAAAAGTTTAACCTTATTCCTCCTTTTATTTAAAAACCAAAACAAAAATAACTAAATTAGCTACTCTCACCATATTAACCTTGATCTGCCTGTTTCCATACATAACTACAGAGGTAACTTGAGATCAGGCCCAATTTTAGCGGTTCTCATACATTCTCTCTAACGGCTACCGCTAAAAATCGGGCTCTCTTTTCGTTTCGCCTTGCCCGCCGGAATGTTATTTAGAAACCGAAACGAAAAGAGGGCCTAATCCAAGGTTAGTACAGAGGTTCAGCCATGTACCTCTTTATTCCAAAATCGAAACCAACACACTCTTACCTTTGATAGTGGCGGGCATCTTGTCAATAAAAAGCTGAAGCTCATTTGGATCAGCATCTTTTAGTTGAACAGTTTGTCCTTTAGGACCTCCGTATAATTTTAGTTCTCTAATTGTAACTGTATCGTTGGTGACCTTCATTGTAGTTTCAGGCTTAATTTTAAACTGAAACGGTAAGGAAATATAATAATATGATTTAAGCTATACTGACTATAGTGGCAGTTTCTGTAAAATAACAACTAAACACAACTATTCACAGCCCATTTCACTGGGATCTCACTTGCTATAGGATTAAATAGTTATGCCCTCAGTTACAGCAAAACGAGTTCAATATGTTCTGCTCAAAATCATTTGTCAAGACCGCTCTTATTTATATTTTCGTTACTTTTTTTTTTCACCGCAACTCGTATTTCTTGTTCTGCGATTGGTAAATTTTCGGTCCTCAACTGTAATCTTTCAGTATTAAAACTATCCACGATCCTTGTTTTGCTCCTTAATTTATGACCCGCCGTGTGAATTTCTTTGCGACATCTCACGACTTTTTACCCGTTTCTTTCTATTTTTCCCAGCTCTAGCTCCAGAATCTCACATTTTTTTTTGCCTTTTGGGGGTTGTTGAGTCTGTAAAAGACCACTAAACGCCTTACACGGTCTATCCTTTTGTACTAGTATGGCACATCTTGTCAAAGGGACAGTTTAATAGAGGTATACAATAAAAGACAACAACAAATTACTCAATGGGTCCTCGAAACAGGTGACCACGGCTGCTTAATAGAGGTAAGTGCTAAATAGCGATCAGTTTTTACAATAATTAAGGGAAGCCCTATTTGCAGCACTTGGTGGCCGCTTATAGAGGTGCGCTTAATACAGGTTTGACTTGTTTGACTATAAAGGCAGTTACAGTAAAAACCGGCTAATAAGAACCTGTGGATTAAGAACCTCCTTGCAGAAATTTGCCACTTTAATACCCAAAAATACAAGAACCTGTTTAGCCAAGCAAAATCAAGCAGGTTCTTATATGTGGCAGGGACCGCGGAGCAAGGTGAAAAGTGGGAGGGCTGACAATTAAAAATAATTTTTTGATATTGAAAATCGAAAAAAGGAATAAAGATTCATTGCAAGAAAAAAGCGATTACAATGTTAGTATAGAAAATACTACACTGAAGTGATCTGAAAAATTTCTAACTATGGCCGTTCACTGTTCAAGTAATGTAATTCTTCTTGCCATCGAATATTTCATTGATTCGAAAAGAGAAAGACAAAATATAAAACTTTTATCAACTCAAAACAACTACTCACCTTCGTTTGGCTTGAAAAAGCTAGTAATTTTCTTCATTTCGTCTGAAAAAACATGCCGGAGCTGGAAGTACAAAACACACTACCGAACGAAGCGAAGGGGTGGCCAAGGCATGGCGTTTGATCAAGGGGCAAGTCGGCCCCAGGGCACAATTACCGCGAAAATTAAAGCACAGGAGTCCCACAAAATGCCTGGCCTTTGAAATTCAAGAAAATACAGAGAATATAGCGGAATATAGACGGGAAAATACTTGTTTCAAGTCTTTTTTTTATTTTAATTTTTTTTCTTTTTAGTGCAAAAAGTAAGGGCGGGGGCGCAAAAAAGTGGTGGGGCCGCGGTCCTACCAGCCCCTCCCCCTCCGCGGTCCCTGTGTGGGTTACAGTTAAATTATGATAACAATTTAACAAAGGAGTGTAACTTTGAGTTGTAAATTTTTAAGTGCAAGAAAAACATACTGTACTAAACTATATATAAATTCGGTAATCAGTTTTGTTAGGGTTATAATAATACAATTGTGAATAAATAAAAAGTTTATTTGTTTTTCTCCTAATCAACAATCTATTATCTCCTTCATAAAATTTAAGAGCCTAATTAAGAACCCACCTAGCCTAAATTGCCAATAAATACCCCAAAATACTTTAGAACCTATATTTTGCCAGACTTAGGGTTGCCCAGTATACACTAGACCATGTGGTCCCTTGCTCGTCCCAACAACAGCAACAACAAAGAGAACGTCAAAAAGGCAATAGGTTGAAATTAATAGCTAGGCAAAGTGACAACTCTGCACAGGCATCTCGCTTTTTTGTACTTTTTTTAGCCATCACTGCAGGACCAGGACAAGAACATGCCAAATTTCAAGATTTATGCAGGACGTAAACAAGCAGTGGTGAAATTTTCTTTCTCCTCATCAGGGGCGTAGTTAGAGGGTGGTCCTTGGGTGCCTGTGACCCCCCCCCCCCCCCCCCCTTGTGAGATAATTGTTTTATGTTCCTATAATTCAGGTGGCCAAAACGTGAAAATCTGAAGAATCAACATGCAATAAATCTTTTCCAGTGCTAGATTGTTACTACTCCATTTGCAGTGGACCATGTTTCGTTTCACAACTAAATAGAGCAATTTATGCTATGCGGAACTTGATTAACTTATGCATCTAGTTTATAGTCTTGTCCCTCCACCCACGCTCACTGCTCATCCGAAAAAAAATGTCATATTTTGTAAAACACGGCTTCATGGATGTCGACATGCCAATCCGGTAAGTAACCTGGGTTTGACATAGTGTGAGCCCCCCCCCCCCCCCCCTTGAAAAATCCTAGCAACTCCCTTCTGTGAATTTTGACATGTCACTGTGCCTTTTAATGTTGGTATGCGCACACGAAGAATTAGGCCAATCATGAGGTGCATAACATTAACGTTAACCCGCAAGAAACCTACCTATCACAAACACTGACATATCTCTTTGTGACTCTGCAGGATGTTAGAATGAACTTTTATGCACTTGTTCGCAAATGGACTATACAAATGGTTTAGACGACTGTGTGGGCTGGCTGCAACATAGGCTAGGCTAAACAGGTTCTTGTATTTTTGCATGGGTATTAAAGTGGCAAATTTCTGCCAGAAGGTTCTTAATCCACAGTTTCTTATTAGTGGGTGTTTACTGTATTTAAATGTTTAATGAAGAACAAAGCATATAAAATAATAAATGGATATGTTGTAGTTAAGTTTTTATCTCAGGTCATTTTTATTTTTCTTTGTTTCAACTTCATTAGCATACATTACCATACCCAAAAACAAAAGAAAAACAAAAAATTACATGAGGTAGAAAATTACAACAGATACATTAAGGTGACTGCATAAATAAAAAGGGTTTAATATAAATAATTGTTAAATTGTACATAGTTAAAACCCTATCACTCCCAGAGTCAATTATGGAACCACAACATTTAGTTCTTACTCTTGAGCCCCTGGACGAAACCCCTTTATCAGTACTCTCACATGGTACTATTTGTTTTCAGTATTAGACGAAATGAAATTTCGACTTCTTCGTTAATAGCGTTTTGATTTTGTCAGTGCACTTTTGGAAGTAAAGAAAAAACATCAATAACTTTACATACCAAGTAACGTCCCGCTGTCTTGCTGGCATAAAGGTAGTAATAGTTAATCCTCTCATCATACCAAAGTTGAAGCTCTCCTGCCTCATCATTATCCTTACTCCCCCATGACACGCTTCCACGTGCCACACAAATCTGTGTATAGTCCAGCCTACTGAGCCAACTGACCCAGTCGGCCATTTTGTTTATTGGAAGAGCACCTCGTCCCCAGGCTCTCATCCTAATGAAAATCGCACCTGCCGCAAGGACTTATGGGCTGCATTCGTGCTCTGAAGTGTTTTTATTTTCTTTCGTTTGTTTTATTTAAGGGTCTCAATGGGGTTAACCGATAGGCGTAAAACGGCCAAAAATTTAGCCGATACCGTAAAAATTTACAACAATGAACCGTTAGCCGTAAACAGCGTAAAAAAGAGTTCACCGTAAAAGAAAGTGTTCCCTAGACTTGCTACTTTTAAGGAAGGTACTAAACTCACTTATGGTTGCGTTTTTTATTTCCCGGCTAGTGTGACTCCGTACGCACGTTAGGCGAAGCGCCTTTTAGGTGTTAACCAAGACCTAGGCTCCATTTCCGGCGCTTTCTTGGGGAACTAATTTTTTCCATAGCGAAAGTGTGGCTTCTTGCTGGGGATTAATATTTGCAATTTTCAGGAGGCCGTGCCCTCAAAACAGTAGTGAAACAACACGCAGAGATGTCAGTGTTTGTAAAACACGTTGCCGATAAACAACATTTCCCTGTTTTTCTCGGACGCTACGGTAGACATCGCCATGCCTAGTCCCTGTTCGGCGTCTTCCCACGCAATCTCGGTCAAGGCATTTCAGTGGCGAACTCGCTCGGACAATATGACCCGAAAGGCCATCAGCCGCGCGGAATAATGCAGCCTACGGACAAGGCAACGGCAAGACAGTTGTCCCGTACAGTCCTTCCCTATCATTAGAAGCACTGGACACGGGAATTTTGTTATTGGCCGTTTTCACACTAGACCTGGAAATGGATCATCCGTCTGAGACTAGCCTGTGTACAGTCGCGCCCTCCCCACATACCGCCTTCTCCGATTTTTTTCTGAGGGAAGGGGGCGGCTGCACACAAGCTATCTGGAACGGATAATCCTGTCTTCAAAAGTCAGGCGGATTGTTTATTCAAAATTAAAACTATTCCATTGCCAAATTAAGACGTATCACCTATCTGACGCCAATCATCAAACGGATAACCCGTCTCACACGAACAATCCTTCTCTAGTGTGAAAACGGCCATTTCTGTTATAGCGGAGCTCTGGCGCGCGAAGCGCGCCTGCGGAGCACCATGGGTAAGAAAATGTGGTAAACTACCCATCCAAGAAAATTTGGTAATCACGTGACCGTACGCCCGACCGTCCGTCCGCACCACAGGCATACCAATGTGAAATAACTCAATCAACAGGTATGGTAACCCAAATGCAACTCGAGGTTATTTAGGAGGGAAATCGCATAGCCACCTGCGTCTGTAAAGCAGAGGCAACTTAAGAGTCAATAAAGACAAACCGAAAAGCGTAAGTTGTTTCTGTATCCGTGTTTTCTAAAGTATTAAGCTCAGATTATTGTCATGTCCACACATTTGGAATATAGGGCCAGAGAAAGACAGAGAAAAAGAGAAAAGGAGGCGACAGGCCAGCGAAACTCAACGAGAAAAAAGGCAACAGAGATCTAGAGCGAGAGATAAAAAAACAAAGGAGACATTTTTTGTTTGAAGAACAACATGAAAATTTTGTAGCGGCGGTGACAAAATGAGAAATGGTAGCGGCCACCAATGCAAGGAGAAAAAGAGCGGCAGTCAAAAAAAAAAAGTGAACGAGAACACGTACGACATTTCCTCCATAAAAAAGTTTCTGGACGTATCACGTTGTAGTCGTGCAAAACAACGGCAAAGAAATGTACAAAAAAAGTGTGCTGCACGTGCAAAGTTGCTTTTTTGCTAATTAGACCTATTGTTGTTTTTTCTCCGTTCTCCGGCGTTGCCTTCGCCGCTTAGCATTACACGATTTTATATTTTGTTTGAACAAACTATAAATATTATCGAGAGCTTCGCTTTTAGCCCTGGCTAAATCTATATATTAATGAATGTCGCGCCCCGGCCTTGAGTTGGGCGTTCGCGTGTCTGCTTTTGCTTTTTCACAAAGATTATTTTTAAATTGACTATTGACATTTCTAAGTGTAAAATAATATCAGAAGTGCAATACTTTATAAAAAGTATGATCTATCTAATGTTAAAATTTTTCAAAAGAATAGCTTATTTCATCCCGAGATGATCCGAAGACTTTTATTTTGATTTAAAGATACAAAAAAACACAGGTTAATTACTATTTAACTATTTGAAAAAATAGAAGTTAATTTTTAACTTTTTCGTTAACCGTAACTGAAAAAAATTAACCGATAGCCGCAGAAGAGCCAAAATATTAGCCGATAACCGTAAAAGCCACCACCCCATTGAGACCCTCTTATTTCCCATGTGGGGGAAAGAAAACTCAGACAAGATCAACAAAATGCACATTCAAGGTGACGTTTTTCATCTTCCTCAAAATGCTTAATGTTTGAAAACGATGCTCTGTGCTCAAGTAAAATTATGCTGACAAATACAGGCAAATAGAGAAATTCTCAGTGTGACTGAACGGAGAGGCAAACACTTAAAAAAAAGCGTAAACCCTGCACATAAAAATATGTGACAGGGAATTTTCCCAGCCACGATTTTCTCTTTTCATTTTTTTATAAGTGTGATGTCGCCACCGTGATTACTACTCTCTCTTTAACCTGTCGGACCTGCTTCACTTTTTGAAGATTTTCTCTTTTGTAGTTCGCTCGTTTCGCCTTACCCAGGCGAAAATGGTCTACGGCGCAAGCGAAACGAAAAATACTGCCTAAGTGTAGGTTATGTTCTTGTCCGATGCTTGCTGTTTTAGGAACGGACAGTTAAAACAATTTAATGATGGAGAAGGATGGGGAAAGCAAAAACATTTTATACAGGCCAAAACGCTTGGAAAAACTCATGCAAACCACAATGAAAACAAAAAGAAAACTCCAGAAAATCCAACCCCTTACCCTTTTATATACCATTTTTGACGAAAAAGGTCCCCTTTCGCATACCTTCTATCAGCTAGTGACAAATGTTGCCTCTTCCACATATAATTGTTTATATTGTTTATAGAACTTTGTATCCCTTTTGACTGCTGTAAATGCACTTTTTTTTACATAGAATAGCCTGTACACCGACGTTGTTTTTGTTCCTACTTCCTTGCACTGGTGGTCAATAAATCCCCTGCGGTTTACATTTTATATTACATATTTGCACTAGTCTTTAGACTTCTCGTTTTTGGTATATATATATATATTAGTTGTTTTTGGCTTGTCAACATTTAACTCAAATCGGACTAATCACAAACTGTGTAAGAAACTAGCTAATGAAAAACACCAACATAGGTAACCCTTTCCGGCGGAGCCTCACCGCCGTAGGCCAATATAGGAAAAACCCCGGGTCTGGTTTTTTTAAAAGATACTATTCTTAAATAGTCTCTTTATTTCCAGCCCGGAAGCACAAAATATTGTCGTTCAGTCCTGAACACACTGAGTGATGCCATAAACAACAAGTTTACTCCGCTACAAGACGATGCCCATCCTCTCCCCTGAGTTATTTCGAATCCTTTTCTCTTTGTCTTTAAAACGCGCATCTTCCATATACATGCTAAGAAGCTGTTTTATTAAAAGGCCGGGAATAAAATATATAAAACATTTCAATAATTGAAGTATTTGTTAGTTTCCCTGAAAGCAGAAATACGTATTATCAAGTGAGAATAACGGGACAGAGAGGGTAAGGCCCTGCAGTCAGTTCAGCAGGCCAGCGGCTTCGGAAAATTATGACAATCATTGCACCAAACGTTATTTTAGGACAATTAAACGCTTTTGCTAGAATACATAGAAAATATTAAATTCCCTTACAGCTATGCCACTGTTCTTTTATCGCTTTTAGGTCTCGGACCGCGCTGCCGCTCTATCTAAAGTTCTTTAAAAACAAACGGCCTTTGACAGTTCATAATGGAAAGAAACAACCTCATTGAACAACAAAAGCAAGACTTAACCCATAGAAAATAATCGTAATGAAAACTGTCCTTAACACTGCTATCACTTTATTTAATCCTCAGAATGCTGGAAATTACGCTTCTGAGAATTTGGTTTTCAATTTTTTTGTGAACGGAATCATGTCCCGAGACTGACCCCCTAAATTACAGGAGACCTGACACTGCCTTTGTCAACTAGCCAGGCTTATCATGTATTTATTGGATAAATAAATTATTAACATCCTGGAGGCCTATCATGTAAAATCACATGTATTTCCACATAAAAAGCGGTCCTTACAATATGTAACATGCCATCATTAAAAATTTGCATAGGTTATAGCATTATTTGTTGTTGGCATGAATGCCACGAGTGATAATTCAAAATGGTTATACGAGACAATTTTGTGGTATTTATGCCAAATACCACGTACATTATTTGTTCATACTACTACCCGCAAAAGGCTTGCAATTTTCTCATGTAGCTATTTCAAAAAAGCTGAAAATACGTATACCACTGCTCTAGGCCAATCAAATTGCAGAAATTTCTCATTTCGTAGTATAATGGGAAGTAATACAGCAAATGACGTGAACACGTAATTTCAATAACCTTGTCCAAAAAGCAATATTAAAAAATTAAACAAAAGAGAAAGGTAGGAGTAAATTGGAGTATGAATGATTCCCGGTCCTAAACTGAATATAACGTCGACTAAAATGAACAAAGGTTACCAAAATAAGTTTGCTCCCGACATTTGGTGTTTATTCGGAGGTATCATCTTTTGTATTTTGACATTTTTATATATTCTTATTTAAAGATGGATATTACAATTTTCCAGTTTTCACAAAGCCAAGTGACGACAATATCCAACCCGTGTAACCCCGGTAAAGGTTGGACTATTTGGATAGAGTAAGACGACGTGGAGTGAGGAGAGATAACGGCTGTATTCACAGGCCTGCAGGTTACTAGACTAAACTTGTTCTTGGTACTGAAACTTGGACTAAGGTGCTCAGGCCGAAAGTCAATTCTAAATCAATTCATTTCAAACCGTACGCTCGAATCCCGAAACATCGAGTTTGGATTCCAATTCGAGCTCGAGTTCGAGTTCATTATGAGCACATTGTTCAGGCGGTGTGTGCGCTAAATAAAAGATTACTTTAATACTAATTTTTTCTTGTAACTGTTCAGCATAATTTTATGATATAAATTTTTTAATATATACTGCTGTTGATCCCCGCAGTTTGTTTTTCAGGCTTCAGGTATATGAAAGGGTAGGGATTTCACTTGTTGGAGCAGACGAAAGGGTAGGGAAATCTAATCTTTGGGAAATCTGTCATTTGGGTTTGTGAAAGGGACAAAGAGCTAACAGATGAATTTTATAGCTTTATAAAGTCGAAAGAACGTTCCATTTTTGTGATTGATTCCTATTTAAAAGACAGTGCATTTACAGCAGTTAAAAGGGATACAAAGTTCTAAACAAGGTATGCGAGAGGAGTACCATTTGTCAATAGAAGGTATGCTAAAGGGGTACCTTTTCCGTGAAAAATGGTATATAAAAGGGTAAGGGGTTGGACCGCGGGGCGGAGCCTCCCTGTATAAAAATTTATTGAGTACCCCGCGGGCTAAAAGATGCCTCAAGCGTTAAGTCATGTCTGCACTTTCCAATTATTTCCCTGATATCGGTATGAATTGTCATATCCGGCTTTGTCAGAGGGTCTAGAGGAGATGTGTTTGTCGCTAGAAGATCAAAACCCGTCGAAAGCCATTGAAAAAATGGGTTATTTTGATCGCGTTACAGTTTCGTCGTTACACATTCTATATAACGCAAACCAAGAGACCGTGAGGGTTCGTAAGATGGACACTTCGTGCCTCGGTCGCCCTTCGGGCGACGTGCCGTGCGCCAGCAATAGATTCATAAAGATCCCACTGGGCTAATTAATCATGCTAAGCGACAGGTATAGACATTTTTCAAGATGAGACTTAAAATAAGTAATTCAATTATTCACACGAAACTCCTCAGGACCCTGTGACCTAAGCGATGCCTTCGGGATTTTCTGTCTTGACGTCATACTAATCATTTCGTACTTTCGGGCGCAAACAATAGAAACATCATCATCACCTACCGATTCCTCGCAGCCCCTGTTCAAGCAAATCGAGATTTTTTCTGGCATACTGACTGTATATTTCAACTGTAAGTACTTTCCTTAATATATGCGCGAGTTACTAGAGTGCCTCCTCGAGATTTCGCCTTCTGGGCGAAATCTCTGCGGGGGCAATAACGAAGTTTTAAATTTGATTTAACTTTTGGACTCAGTAACGATTCTCAATAATCGTCAACCGTCAAAAGTTTTTGGTTTTGCGAATCAAGAGATGGCGCAGTGGTGAGAGTGCTCGCCTCCTAGCACCTATTAATGTGGCCCGAGTTCAAATCCCGGCGTCGACACCATATGTGGGTTGAATTTGTTGTTGATTCTCTCATTTGCACTGAGAGGTTTTTCTCTGATTACTCCGGTTTTCCCCTCTCCTCAAAAACCAACATTTCCAAGTTCCAATTCGACTAGGAATCAGGCCAGATGAAGAACCATTTTGTGAATGTGCTACCTCCAAATCATTACTTCTTTCTTTCTTTTTTATTTATTTATTTTTTTATTTAAAATTTGACCGTCACTGTTAAAAATTAACCGCCAATCGTCAAAGCTACCACCCCATTGAGACACTCTGTTACATAAGGTACTCAAGGGACGTTTTGGTAGAGGTGTGCCGCCGAGGCGCGCCTTCAAACCTTGACCCCGGTTGAAGACAAAAATCGTTCATTTTGCAACCCTGTTTAAGAAAAGAGGCCCTATTTTACGATCCTAATTCGTTCTCTTTCTTGCATACAAAATAGAAACATTTGTCAAAATTCATTATAACATTATTTATGGAATAAAACTGGTTCGTAGCACATAGACTGAAATCATCGCGAACAGTCGCATTAATTCTTTGGAAAGGCTTCCGGTCCAAAAAGACACTCCTTTCAAGAACGATAATTTATGTATACCTTGTTTAACACTCAAGATTGTGAAAGAAAACCATTGAGCCAAATAAGGTCAGGCAGTGCCCCGCGTCGGGGATCTGCAAGTAAACGATATAACGAATCCGGTAATCTGAAATTTCCATATTCTTGACGAATTTGCAAAAATCGTCTATGTAGCCTTTAGAGTAACGTTTCACGTGTCATTGTTATTGTTAGCCGAAACCAATTGTGGAATTGCACGCATTTTAGGCATCCTACTGATGAACAGTTGGGACACGTAGATATAGCAACTACTATAATTTGCAGTCTGTCTACTTTGAATCATTAACAAAATGAACAGTTGCAATGGATGACAATGTAATGCAATATATAGGAGGATAAAGAAGTGTTCCATAAACTTAACGCGCGCATGAAATCATTCTATTTTGTCTTTATGACGTCATGTTTTTTATCGTTCCACGTCGCTAAACAAGTTTAGTCGTGTTGCGCCTTGGAAAGAGAAAAGTCATGTTGACAAAATGAATGTTTTTAATCTACCTCCTATAACAATGTTAGGAACTTCGACTGCTTGGGGAAATTTTAGCGAGGAAGGTAAAACTTGTGTTATTTTCGCATCTGTTCTCTTCGCGTTATTTTCCTCGGTGGCTTAAGCTTGTAGTAAAAGTACAGGGCACGCGCGAAAATCCTTATTTTCCCAGACTAACTTTGCTTTTGCCTTCAAGTTATCAAACTACTGCGCCAACTTTTCATTCGAAAGTGTTAGTGCTCCTTAAATTTGTTTAGGATTGAATTTACCTGGTTGTCGCGAAATTTTCTCTTCTTGGCCTCAACCAGTTGAAACTGAATTGTTATTTGTTTGGATGATTTTGTTTCCTTGGTTACTTGTTTCTAAGGATCGGAAGCCATTCTGGCGCGCGCAATCGAAGTTACTTACGAAGTCAAGTTCCGATATTTGTTTCCACAAAGTTTAAAGCACTTTTCAAAGCTTTTAAATAGCTTTGTTGTAATCTAGTTGTAGCCGTGGGATTTTAAGGCTCAATTTAAGTATTAGCACACACTTTCACACGGTTTATACCGATCAGCCACATTTGAGTGGTTGAAATGAATTTAAAATATTTATGCGCTTTTTATTGCCTTCAAATGCAGGAATCAACGTCGCTGAAGAACCGTTCCATCGATGCTTTACTGTTGTTGAAGGCTTTGGAAGCAAGAGCGCTTTAATCAAAATCCACCTGTCGTCGATTTATATGCTTGTTAACAAAATCAGCAGTTTTACAACAGCCTATTTGCCTGGAAAAACGTTTACAAATGAAGTAAATTTATAACAAAGTAAAGAAATGCAATATAAAAACAAAAGCAAACGTTTCCAGTGTTTCACAATGTAAACGACGCCTTTTAAAAAAGTTGCAAGCGACCTTCCGTTTTGATAGAATATCAGCGTTCGTTCCGAGACGGACATCATATTTCGAGGGGAAATGCAAAAGGTAGGCTGTTTTTTAGGCAAATATACGTCAACGACGGTTTTTCTCTCTTTTCTACAGACGGAAATGGACGAGGAACAAATGGACATAGTTGATGCAAACCAACCACAAGCTGACTCTTCGATCATGGTCAACAAGTCATGGAAACATCCAACCGCAGCCAAACAAGTAATCATCCAGGGAGATGCGGTAGGAAACAACTCCACATGGTTAGCATGCGCATCAGCATGGAACAGTCTCTTAAGTGCCGTGAAGTTGGTTTTGAAATGGCTATATATTGGTATCGAGTGGCCAAAGGACATAAACTCACAGGCATTTGCTCGCAAGGCAGTTACTGCATCGGATTCTACTTGTCCGGCAGACGGCGTAAGTTTGGCTTTAATGTCCACATTACTATTAATACCGGAGGGCTTTTGCGCCGGCGCGAAAATCATACCGGATAGGGCTTCTGTTCACACACGAGAACAGTGATTTCTTTTGGGCGCGATTTCTGTAACGGAGCGAAACTGCGCCGCGCCGATCCCTAGAGTGGAGAGTGAGTTACATATCGGATAGCGGGGGTGTTCACAGTCTTCACAATATACCGGACGACTTTCCGTGTCAGCGCAAGGAAATTAAAAGCTGTATATAATATATATTTTCATTTAAGGAACGTACTTTTACCAAAATAATTCACTACCACTACCACTACTGTTTTAGACAGTAAGCGTTTACAGTTGGGATTGAGCTGGTCTCCTATTGATGATGAATACAAGGCTGCCAATGGCCGATAAATTGCGACCAAAGGTTAATTATATATAGTTATAAATAAGGTAGCCTGCGTAGCAGGCGCTTGGAAGTAACGTCGCAGGAGAGAAAGAGGCGCGCGAAAGAGACACTTGAGGGGAGAGTAAATGGCGTGTTTCCCTCCGGCGCCCCGTTGTTTCTTGAGCCCATTACTTCCAATGCAAGCGCCTGCTACGCAGGTTGTAGTTAAGGTGGCTGACCAAATTTTAACAGAAGAGTTTTTAGATAATCAATAATATAATTGCACTGTAATTATTAAATGTGTGACAAAATTCCTTTGTTCAACTTCCATTTTAAAGTTCTCGTTATTTAAAGTAGGATAAAAGTAAAATATCAGAAAATTTCAATGAGTTGATTTTGAGAAATCGTTTTCTGTGTACCATTGCTTTTTCGCAGCCATGTTTGTTTGTCCAATTTAAAACACGCGCCATCACGCGAGATACCGCTGACAGCTAACAAAACTGTGTTCAGCCACCTTCAGCCTGAGATCATGCCCTCTCCCTATTATCCCTTTATGTCTCTCACGGGAAGAGGGCATGATACATTTCTTTGTTGGATCACATGTAAAAAAGCCAGAATCTGGACTTTTTTCTGATTGGATAGGAAACAATACGCGTGATTTGCGCTGTTCCGATTGGCCAAAATGCCGCATCCGTTAGTTGTTGTTGATTTCAGTCTGCATTTTTGCTTGCGTAATGAGCAGTGAATACACACGCGAGTTCGTTATGAAATTTCTGCCGGCTCAGTTTTCTTGAATTTGAAGAATGCCTAAATAGAAGTTTCATCCATTGAAATATTTTCCATCTCATCGTATAATAAAACAGTTGCAGTCAAAACTTCACCGATCATTTGAATGCAATTTGATACCGGCTACAAGTTACAGACGCGACAAACGGGTCTCTATTCAAATAATCAATTCATGTATGGAAACTTGACCTGGTTTGACTGTAATTCCTCCTTCAGAAATCATGCTGCGAATTATTCTTAGCGATCTTCGCTTTCACAACACCTTTCAGTTCGTCAAATATGGTGCTTCAGCCTAATTTTTTTTTTCACTGCTTTCGGCACAGAACGAAGTCAACGAGCTTTAACCAGTAAATTCTTTATCATTTGTAGCTGTTAAATAAAGGTACGGCTGCTCCAGCTAGCAATATTTCATCACAAAAACAACACATTAAAAAATTTTTTTAGGAAGCGCCATCTGAACATGGACGTACTTAAAAATTTTCTTTTCCCTAAAATTGATTTCAAAAGAGACATTATTCGCGCCAAAATTTGACTCCCGTATGGTAAACGCTTATTGGCTAATAACATGACAGGTCAAGCAGACTTTAGATTATGTAAATTAGGGGGCGGTTGACTGCTTGTTAGATAAATGTATCAGGCGTTATATTTTTTTTCCCTCTCGAGCCAAAGAAGCAAAGAAGCAAAAAGCAATAATAATAATAATAATGCCTGATCTCAGGTTAAGCCACCTTAAGCTAAAAAAGCAAAAATGTAGCCAAACCTTTGAGATTCTAATAGCCTCTCCAGACTTGTTGGACTGGCTAGCACTTTTAACATATGTGGGTTGAGTTTATTGTTGATTCTCTCGTTTGCTCTGAGAGGTTTTTATCCAGGTACTCTGGTTTTCTCCTCTCTTCAAAAACCAACATTTCCAAATTTCGATTCGATTATTGGAATTGCTACCTCTAAAACTTTATTTATTTATTTATTAAGGACCTATTCTAGTGTATTATACAGTCCATGCCACGTAGGAAGCCCCTGCACGTCATTCGCAAAGTCAATATCTCCCCGTGTCATGTTATGTGGGAAAATGGTGCCTCGTGCAGCATAGTAGTGGATCCACACGAACAAGTCATAGTTGCTGATGTTGTGAAAGAGTGCTGTTGGGTCGCGGTTGGCCCTGACGGTTTTGTTGATCTCTTCATATGGGGTCAAAGTCACCACATAATTGCTGATGTAGTAACTGGACATGTTGATGTACCTCATGTATTGATCCTTCTCCTCGACTGACAACTTGAGGAAATTTTTGCGATTCAGGGTTTTTTTTCTGTGCCTAGTCTTTGCCATAGTAGGCAAACTCGCACTTGCTGCAGTCATATCCAGCAAAGTTTGAATTGCATTTACACGTTTTATGGTAAAGAGCATGAGGCCAGTTATGGCGCTCGTCGCCTTTCTGGAAAGGTTGGTAATGACTGTACTTGAAGAGGCAATCACGAATGATCAATTCCTGGCATGTACCTCTGTTTCCATCGTTACTGCATGGCGCTCTAAAGCCTTTTGGGATTGGACAACATTTCTTGTTTTTCAGACTCGTCAGGGATGTACAAACTCTAGGGAACTTACCCTCAGCACAGGGAAAGGTAAAAATAATAAAGACAAGACACAGGTGATGATACGACAGCTCGTACTCGTGTATTCCTGAATGAAGAAAATGATATTGTTCATTAACGATACTCATGTACTTTTAGGCCTGGGTCCAATGGTTTTACCTGTGTAAAATGATTTATTGCTTATAACGTCGGCGAAGAGGATGGAACTGAATCGAAATTTGACACACAAATAACCCACCGTCCTTAGCATTTTAAAGTATAAATATTGTGTCGATAAGTCACGTTATATGTCACGTGACAATTTTTTTTGAAAATGTTGAATAATTGACAAATGGACAAATTGATGTCGGGTTTGGGAGAGATAATAAGTAATAACATTAAGGCTTCACGTCTGAATTGAATGCCCATTGTACTTCAATAATAGATTATAAAGGCAATCATCACTTTGAATGGCTAAATGCAATCTCAAATCATTCAAACGTAAAAAGTAAAAAGTGTTTATCCCCTATGAGGAAACTCAATTCATTAATTCAAGGAAAGTAAAGTCGCCATCAGTTCCCCGCATGGATGATATGGCTGACAGATACGCGGCACAGTTTGGCAGTTTATTGGAACTGTTTACCTCAAACAACATGTGGCTGTTCCCACCCATAGGAGTGGTCATATTTAAGATCTTGTTATCTCTAGGAAGGACGTGGAGGCTTTGAAAGTCAATGAACTTGTTGTTTTCTGACCACAAAGCTAATTGCTTTCAGCTGAATCTTCAGAAACCGCTCAATGAGCGAAAATCTGTTGTTAGCCGCAGGCTCAGGAACTTTGATTTTGAGGCCTTTAATGAGATGATTATCTCGTCAGGCCTGTTAGCAGATGTCAGTGATCTCCCCCCTGGAGTTGATGGTTGATAGGTATGATAACGTCTTGCGTGATACCATGGATATATTGGCTGCGGTGAAATCTCGGACCATCGTCCTTCGTCCAAACGCCCCCTGGTATAACGAGGACATTGGCAATGAGAAGAGGAAGAGGCGCAGGTTAGAGCCGGGCAGGTGGTGCTCTAGCCGTCTTGAGTCGAACAGATTGAGCTACCTAGGGCAATGTCGTGTTGTGAATGCAATGCTATACAAAGCCAAGGAATTCTATTATTCGTCGGTTATCCAGGACAACGCCCATGATACCAGGCTCCTCTTTCGATCTGTAGATAAGCTACTGCAAAGGCAAACTGAGAAGCATTATCCTTTCGCCGATAATGATCAACAACTTACAATTGCTTTTGCAGATTTTTTCACTACGAAGATAGAAATGATTCGTGAGGAGCTTGTACTTAGGAAAAGTGGACTTGTTCACTCCCCTGGACTGGCCAAGCTCACCTACCTGTCACGGTTAAGTGAGTTTGATTTGGTCACTGATGAGGACGTCTTGAAACTGATCTGTATGGATTTTTTTTTATCTACTTAATTATTGTATCTATTATATTTTAACTGTAGGTGTCCCCTATTAGTAGAGGGCCTGCCCCTCGGCTAGAAATTCTTTCTTGACACATAAATAAAGGTTCTATCTATCTATCTATCTATCTGTCTATCTGTCTATCTGTCTATCTGTCTATCTGTCTATCTGTCTATCTGTCTATCTGTCTATCTATCTATCTATCTATCTGTAGTTACACTATCAAGGTTTGTAACCTTGATCCCCTGCCAGCAACCATAATGCGAAGTTGCCATTCGGCTCTTGTCACGGTATTCAAAACGGTAATCAATCTATCGCTGTCGACTGGATCGATACCAGAGGATCTTAAGATTGCCTCGCTGCGGCCGCTACTGAAGAAATCGAATGCTGACTGTGAGCAATTTTCCAACTTCCGACCGGTGTCCAATTTGAAGTTTCTTTCAAAACTGGTAGAGAAGTCTGTATTTGCGCAGTGTGTAGGGCTATGTATGGCTATGTATGGCTGTGAAGGGCTGTGTAGGGCTATGTAGGGCTGTGTAGGGCTATGTAGGGCTATGTAGGGCTATGTAGGGCTGTGTAGGGCTATGTAGGGCTGTGTAGGGCTATGTAGGGCTGTAGGCCTACTCTGGGACCTAAACTCGCCTTAACTCGCCCTAACTCGCCGCTTGCGATTATGTGCAAATTTCCTTATCTCGCCTTAACTCGCCTAAACTCGCCTACTCTCGCCACTGCCAAGTGGATACCAATTTCAATGGGCGTGATCCATTTAACCAGACATCAGACTGGTCCGACTGGAAGTGGTCCACCTGAAAGGTGGACCAGTTTTTTCGAAACTTTTCCAGTTGGACCGAACCGATCCATTGAGTTTTGTACCCAAATTTCCGGAAATTTTGGTTGAATGGATCGTGCCCAATACGTCATCCCACTCTCAGGATAATTTCACAATTAATCCACAAAGAGAAGACACCAAAAAAGAGGGATTTCAAAAATTATAAACAATAGGGATTTGTAAGTCCCATCCTTCTGGAATTTCCAATAGCCTCTCTGGTAAGGGTGTTTCCCCACTAAGATTTGATGAGGGCTTGCTTAGTACTTAATGGACAGCCAATGGAACTACCAGGAAAACAACCTGAACATGCACAAACTTGTTACCTAACAAAAAGGCTACAATGCAAAGCATGGCAGAAATTCCAGAGGTATGTCACAGGGCCTACAGAAACCCACACTGATTGCTATTATTTTGGGCCACAAATTAAGTGACATTAAGTAAAAAATGAAACAATAAATTTACTTATACTTCTAAGCGAGACAAAACAATACAAAACTGTAATAACAGAATATATATATATTTTTTCTTTTAAGCTAGCTAGCTAATGATTTACAGTAAAGTTTGATGTTGTGGAAAATTTTAAAATTAAGCTACATTACTTTCCAAATGTATAATGTATGCAAGCTGTTTATGATAATGAAAAGCAGCAGCATAATTATCATCTTATAATCTGATGAAACTTAATGAGAATTCTAGCTGACAATGAAAGTCTGGGATGTAGCCAGAATCCTTCAAATACTCCACATACTGATGGCAGTCCATATTTCTTGATTATAAAGTTACCTGGTACTAGAAGATCTGTGTATTGCTTTCACATGACATCCTGTTTGGCTTACATTGTAGTCAAGCTGGCGACCATAAGCCATGAATCATAAAGACTTGTTACATTTAGCCCGTTTTTGCATTGATAGCCAACTCCCTTCGCCATTTTTAAAATTACCCAGAAGATACTGGTAACTCTCCCAGGGCCCAGTCTACTGGCAGGTTTTAGGTGGGAAGCTTCAACGTGGCGTACATGACCTCAAAACACATTACAACACGTCTGAGGTGGTGGCCATGTTTGAAGCAGGGAAGATTCATCACAAATGCGGAGAGTATTTCTGTTCTTCAACTTATATGAGATATAGCACTCGGCACAACTGTGAACACTTTTTCTTCAGCAGGATTGTCCAAGTTTAAGGAGGGAGTTTTTTAAAATACGGGAACTGCTGTCTTCGTGAAAAGGCATCAATCTCCATTTGCAAGAGATTAAAATGGCATGGATTTATTCCGAGGAAACGAAAAGGCAATTGGTGTTTTCGTTTCTGGCAGTGAAACCAAACAGTTGGGCTGGATTCCAAAGGAAACCATTAGTGAAATGGAAAGAATGGGCCAAATGGGAGACTTAAAGATAAGTCTTATAACTTTCAAGGAGAAAGAATTTCATGTCATTATAGTAAAATTGATTGTGTCATACAAATGTCCACATCTGAGCTTTAATTCGTAAGCTTCTCCGTTTTTTTATACTAGTTCTTTGAAGAACATTGACTCAGACTGTAGAAAACATTATTCTTTTATAATTCTGCACTTAATGATAACAATTCATGCCATCATGTGATACCTATTATGTTAACCTACAGTCTAATTAAAACATAGTGTTATTGAATTAAAAAAATAAGTAAAATTAAATATCCCATCTGTGTTTGTACTACAATTACATTTTCTCATCTATTCATGATTGTTTTGTGTACATTAGTTTCTTTTTTCACTAATTTATTATTCTGCCTTCTGCCAAATATTTATGCAGCTATAATAAATAATATATGATGATGACTACTTTTATTAGTAATAATAGTATTATACAGCCACCAAATGGTATAATTTTGTATCTGAATGCTATATAATAATTAATCAAAACCAGGCCTTGGTTATTCAAAGGCTGGATAGTGCTATCCAACGGATCAATCTATCCAGTGGATAGTGCAATTAGTTTTCCAAGTACTTATCCGCTGTATAGTGATTTATCATTTTGTTGAATAGCGCGATCCAATGCTTGAACAACCAGGGCAAGGACTCCATACTCCACTCGCCCAATTAGGAAAAAATGTTCAATTACCAGTACTAACTTTAAATAAG
Organism: Porites cylindrica; assembly: GCA_964035525.1. Taxonomy (NCBI): domain Eukaryota; kingdom Metazoa; phylum Cnidaria; class Anthozoa; order Scleractinia; family Poritidae; genus Porites; species Porites cylindrica. The sequence goes on along the minus strand of OZ037776.1, from coordinate 25,965,734 downwards.
ATTTGGCTTCAGTCAACTTTGGAGCTCATCTAAAATTTTTTGTTGAATTTTTTTTTGTAATTGGGCAACATGGAGACTGTTACGTATATATACATAAGACATACAAAGATTGCAAGGCACAAGGCATCTTTATATGTGTGTTACTAAAGCATGATATATGTGTTAACCCTTATCACCTCAACATTAGGTTGACCATTTTCCCTTAACTCGCCTTGACTCGCCTTATCTCGCCTTAACTCGCAACTGATAGGTGAGCTCAATTTTTCCTTATCTCGCCTTAACTCGCCTAAACTCGCATTAGCTCGCACAATCTCGCGGCGAGTTAAGGTCCCAGAGTAGGCCTGGCTGTGTAGGGCTATGTAGGGCTATGTAGGGCTATGTACGGCTATGTAGGGCTATGTAGGGCTAAGTTATGCCATATATTAACTAACGGGGAACCACTATATGATGCTTACACCACGTACCTACCGGTTAATCATTCTTTGCTACTTTCGCGTCTGAAGAACTCGTTTGGCATGACGGGAACTGTTCTGCAGTGGTTTCATTCTTATCTGTCTGGTCGATCTCAGTTTGTCGAAATTAATGATACACTAGTAATAGTTGACACTACAGCTGCCCCCGCTCTGTATATTGTCGGTCAATAGCATTCTTAGTCGTTGTGTAGCTCTTTGAAATATCCCCAGTCATAATGAGGATTTTCACACATATTCCATACAATAGGTGACATAAATACAGAAAACGCAAGGTTCAATGCACAGTTTCAGTTCGATTTACACAGCTTTGATCAAAGCATTCTTAGTTTCGAGAATAGTTTATTCTAAACCATAAGAAAAGATTTAATTAGAAGTTGAATTTTTCGCTATTTCACTTTCACTTTTTACAGTCAGTTCATTTTATTTGTGGGAAAGTAAGCCTTGGAAATTAAAAGGACGTTTGATCAATTCACGTTCGCGCATTCTAGTGTTATTTTAAACTTTATAGCGGAAGGACATCTGTGAGCGGGGAATAAGTCAGCACAGAATTTGATTGTCGGTGAATTTCTGTAAACGTCCATCGTTCTTCTAGTGATAAGCTAGCCGTTGCTCATTCGTCTTGCTTGTTTGCAGCTGAGTCTTATTCCGGTCAAAGAGAGAGAAAGTGTCTGGCAAGGTTTCCAATCAAAGATTTGTGTCTGGTAAACTCTCCAAGTGTTCATATATACACAGTTATACGCACCTTCATCTGCGCTTAACGAGTGTCTTTTGGTCCATAACTTTCAAAAAAACTGCTCCTCAGCATAAATGTCACTAATAACACGTAAAGAAGTATGACAGCACAATAAATGTCACAAAATCTACCTAACCGGTTTTCTGTCTTTACGTCATCCTAACCATTTCGTACTTGCGGGCGCAAACAATAGAAACGTCATCATTACCTACCGATTCCTCGCGGCCCCTGTTCAAGCAAATCAAGATTTTTTCTAAATTGACTGTATTACTGTATATTTCAACTGTAAATACTTTCCTAATATACGCGCGAGTTACTAGAGTGCCTCCGCGGGATTTCGCCTTCTGGGCGAAATCCCTGCGGGGGCAAAAATCGTCGGTTAGAGATCTGACTGTGGGCGTTCCGAAGAGCTCTGCCCTAGGACTTGCTGAGATAGTACGAAGTCATGGACTTGACTATCATTTCTATGCTGATGATACTCAGCTCTACATATCGTTCAAAGATTGTGATGTCGATGTTGCAAGGCTGCGCGTAGAGAACTGTGTCGCTGATATATGTCATTGGATGGAAGTAAACGAGCTGAAACTCAATCACTAGAAAACAGAAATTATGCTTATTTACTCGAAGTACCATACTCGTCCACTTTTCAGCTACTTCAGTATCGGTAATGAGAGGCTGACAACCACCGCCAATGCCAGGAGTCTGGGAGTAGTACTTGATGACAACATGTGATTCGACGTGCACGTCTCAGACAAAGATAAGAAAATATCTCACACAGGAGTCTTGCGAAATTGCTGTGCATGTTTTTATAACATCTAAACTAGACTATTGCAATTCCTTACTTTACGGTTGTAGGAAAATGCAGTTGAAGAAGCTTCAATATGTTCAGAACGCTGCCGCCAGAATCGTTACTCAGACTCGTAAATTGTATCACATTACGCCTGTTTTATTTGACCTTCACTGGCTTCCTGTTAGTTATCGTATTGTTTTTAAAGTTCTTTTACTAGTTTTCAAATCACTTAATAACCTTTCACCTTGCTATCTGGCGGACAGATTTAGTTATCAATCGCATTCCAGGAACTTGCGGTCCGCATCTAAGGAGCTATTAGAATAACATCGATCATTCACGAAAACTTACGTGAACAAGGTTTTTTCAGTCTGTGCCCCTAAACTGTGGAATTCGCTACCATTAGATTTACGTAAGTCACCATCTTTAATTGGTTTTAAGAAAGGATTAAAAACATATCTTTTTAGGCAATTTTTAGAGAGTGGGTCATTGTTTTTGTAAAATGATTTTAAGACGTGTAATATATGGATTGTAAATAGATTTTTAATGTTTTTTATTCCATGCTTATACTATGTAACTATTTTTCATTTTCTCCCCTTTTTTACAAAGCGCCATGAGCTCAGGAAATGAGCGCTACATAAATAAAGTTATCATTATTATTATTATTATTATTATTATTATTATTATTATTATTATTATTATTATTATTACTATTTGTTCCGAACACAATTTTGGCCCAGGCTTTTAAAACCCTTGAGTACCTTACGGTATTCTGTTGCGTCCCTTTGTTGTGGGTACAGGTTGTATAGTCCTTATAGCTATACTACACTCGTGCAGTTTTCACAGCTTAGTAGAGTGATTTCTTTCCTCCAAGTTAGCAAGGAATTTTTCGTTACTCAGTGCATTCCCGCGGATTCGCCATAGTTTGTACTTTATTACAGGGTACAGTGACGGAGATATAAAGATATATTTATATTATGTATGATGACAAACCACCTTTGTTGGCGTATTTCATTAAATGTAATCGAAAGGATTCCCAGAAACTCACTTTCCGGTTTAAATGAAAGCTTACAACACATTCTAGTAATCATTGATTATTCTTGTAGTATGGCAGGTTAAAAGCTTTCTTAGGCATTTGAACAACCACTAATTTTCAGAAACGAGTCCGAAACGAAACACTTAGCTTCGTATTTACTTATGATAATTCCAGTTGCTACTACGCTAGCGCTGTCAGAATACATTTTCTCATAAGCACCAGGTTAAATTGATGTGAAGTACGGCATTTGACCCGGGCCTAGCAAACAGTGTCAGTAAAGTACTATCGCCTAATGTAAGGGAATCCAAGACAGCTGTGGATTCTGGATTTCAGGTACTGGATTCCAGTCTTTGTCAGTGGAACTTGGATTCTGGATTTTAGTCGTTAATGGATTCGGGATTCCTTGAGCTGTATTCCAGATTCAAAAGCCCAGATTCCAGATTTCACAAACAAAATTTCTCGGGTTTAGGATTCCACAGGCAAAAAATTCATGGATTCTGGAATCCGGATACCCTTACGTGGCGCGAATTCTTAACCGATTGGGCGCTGGATGAGTAACTTGCTAAACATCGTTTAGTTGGTATTGTCAGTAAAATACTCTTACCATTTTCTGCGTTTCCCTTTTTGTCGACGCATGAGCTCTCCACTTCAAGCTAAACCGAGCGCCATTCATTGGAACAAATCATTAAGTTTAAATGTTCTGCACATTTAATTTGCAAAAGAATTCTCACGTGTAAAGCTCTTTTTCCACGATTTCCTATACTCTGGAAGGCCTTGAAGGGAAGCATTTCACCTTTATGATTCCGAAAGCCAAAACAAGGCAACATACTTCTTTTTAAATAAAACTTGATCCCTTTCGTCAAATCTAAAATCACACGGCATTGTTTTGAACAAACACGATGAAAGTGCACCTTTCTCTCTTCAAACTGCAGTCGGCACTGTGGATAGATTGAAACTTCTAAGCTCCTAGCACTGGGTTTACCCCCAAACAGAATGCTCCGGTTTAATTTCAAGTGTCTTGATATAAATCAGCTAACTCACACGCTTCAATTTCCAAGAAATGCATGGCAACTAACGAAGCGTAAACGACGTGTTTAGCAGCTGTGCGGAGCTGTACATTACATTTCACTGTTTTCGTCAGAATTATTGGCAGTAAATGCATTGCGGCCACGAGACAAGAAACATAATCGAGTCCAGTCTCAACAAGAGACAAATCGCCTCTGCCTCTGCTTCAAAAGCCGCCATAGTCGTATATTTATTGAATATCCCTTAAGACTTGCAATAAGCGAGATAACTACTCGTACTCGTTTCTTTTATTCGATATTGTCTATTTCAAGTGTATCACCCACTTTATATGCGAAACATGAATTCGGGTAAAATCCTATTATATAACTCGAGTTATCTGTTGAATAGGAAACACTTATAGTATATCATATAAGTGGCCAATCTACTCGTTTTCTTTAACAAATTTTGTCTATTCTACGGGTAAGTCATATCTGAATTGATTTGCAATCGACTTTTTTAAAATAACCTATCGGATAGGAAACTCTTATTACAATTGCTTACTGATACGCATGCTTAATTGTATATCCTAACACGTTTCAAAAGCCATTATATATATACTTGTGTCTTCACTCAATAATGTCAATTTCAGTAACATTGTCTATTTCACGCGTGTTACCGGGTTAATAAGTAGTTTACTATGAATCAAGAAAAATTCTATTTTATAGGTAAGTTACCTTTTGGGTGGGAATCGTTGATTAAAAATACCTAATGGGTTTTACTACGCGACGGCTTTAACGGCTCAGCCAATTAAATTTTTTGTCTATTTCACGTCATATGTACATTGTGTATGTAACACAGGAATTAAAGTAAACCCTGCTTTATGAGTAAGTTACCTACTACTGGCAGAGCAAACGCTAACTTCAAATGTCTACCGAACTACTACGCGTAATTAATTCAGTGTAACGTCCTCAAATTTAATTGTCACAATTTTTGGCGACCTCTTCGATCAATTTTTTCTGCTTCGTTCGCATGACCTTCTTAAGATGGGAGTAATTTCTGAATTAAACTGAAACATTTTAAAAGTAACCTATTTGCTTATGAAGGAATATAACTTTTTCACGTTCGTTAGTCAAATGTTCAGTTGTCCTTACAAAATGAAAAAACTCCTGATCTAACGATCATATACAAAAAGTAGGCTAAGGATATAGCCTGATGTCTCAGCGATCTTCAGCCAAGCCTTACCTCTATAAACAATTTAATCCCAATCAAGCATTTGCTATAAACCTCTTTCGCTTGTACTATGCTTTGTTTTCTCAATGCAGGTCATGTGACAGTGGGTGCGGTCACACTAGACGTCATGTGAGACGTCTTCTCTAAGGCTTCAAATGGGAAAACGATTCGGTTGGGTTCACTCCGGGTTTTGATCGTTTTCATGTTTGCAGTTACTCAGCGATAAATTCGCCAAGGGGGAAGAAGAAACTTGAACCTGGTATCGCAGGAAAACGTCATTGTAAACAAAGGCAAATTGTCGCTCACGAATCGAAAGTACGGGTTTAATTTACAAAAATAGTTCCAACGACTTCATAAGGAAAGAATTCTTGAACACTGATGTAAAGAATACTTTAGAGTGTTTCGAGGTGCTTTTGAATTTAGTAAACGTAAAAACATTCACAGCAGCGCTCAAAATCCTGCTGAGTTTTCGAACTTCGAGTAGGATTTGGCACCAACAACTCAGCACGTGAACAACACGTGCTTCTACTATTTGGTGCACTTCACTTTTTCATGATTGGTTGAGCCGCATTGTTTTTTATTTTAACCATAGAACTTAACTCGGGAACGGTCATGGGAAATTCTTTGACCGCACCCAATAATCCACAAAACTTATTCTTTAAAAACTCTTCTTATTTAGGTGCATATGTACGCAAATTTTATGAAAAGACAAAGGGCCAAATTTATTGGGAAAACAAAACATACCAGTTAAAGAAATCCATTTCCCACGACGGTAAATGAGAAATATATATGGCTTTTGGGCACCATTACTAAAACGTTACGGAGAATAGAAGACCTCGCTTTCTCTTTCATCTATCACGTGAAAAAGCCACACTTCGCTGAATGTAATATAAGAAAAGAACATCGCTTTTACAAAATAAATTAAAAGCAAATAAGTTGTAAACCTGTTTTCAACCTGACTAATTTGTTTTCTAGCAACACTTAGGTAAACTATCTTGTCACGATAAACGATTACACACGAATTCCCGTACAAAAGATTTCTAACGATTCAACTCTATCAACTACGAAAGTTTTCACAAAATTCTTGATGGACGTTACACGGATCTTGACAGTTCATCGATTATCCTCTGCATGGTTGGTCTCGCTTCAGGATCTGTCTGCAGGCATCGCCGCACCAGGCCTCTCAACACATGGTTCGTCATGAGCAGAACTTGCTGTTCACGCCTTCTAGGATCTGGAAGTTCCCGGACGCACATTTCACAAAGAAGAACACCAAAGCTATAAACATCAACCTATGAACGATACACATATTTTTAATTTTTTTTACCTGACCTCGCAAGTGGTTTCGAAACAATTGAAACTTCCTGAAAGCTCAGGCTCATCAGTTGTGGACAGTTCTCGGTCTCACCTACTTCTTAGTTGTACCGTTGAAGGTTTCCTAATAAACAACTCAATATAAACTTTACGTTGACAAAGAGCAGAATTAGTGTGTCACGTAAGTCTTCTTGTCACGCGGTGCGGAGATGATGACACGAAGAAAAATGTTCGTCCGGCAACGCAGTTTTGATTGGAGTAGAGCTGATGGCGCAAAAATCTTGAGTTTACCTGTCGACTGTATTACTCCTGAGATCAGACTCTAAATAAAATTTCGGCATGAATATGTAAGCTGCTAAAATTGGACCTGATCGTTTGGATTTTTGATTGATGTAGAACAAGTGCACTGTGAGATCTAATGGCAACTGATTTGTTAGGCAAACTGGCATTTTAACGCGCCATCATCTCCCCGCCGCGTGACTAGGAGGCTTACGTGTCATGCTAATCCAGTTGTGTTGTGTGTCAACGTAACTTTTGCATTCTTCAGGAAACAAGTTACAAACATATTTTAACAGAAGACCTTTTTCGAAACCAACATGCGCTGGTCAGCGAAATTACATTCCTATTGCCTGTATTGGTTTAATAAGTTAAGGTTATTTGAGACATCTTTTAATCCTTTTTTTCAGATACCGTTGTAGCACATTTTTAGGTCATTTTAGATCATTCCCTCTTTTTGTAACTACGAAACCAGTATCAAATTCAAATCTGCATTCCTGAAAGCGTAATTAGACCTGAATTTTTAACGATAACCTCTCTGTATTCGGTCAGATTGAAAAATCTTTAAATGGATAAAATTGTTTTAAAGACATTTACACCAATTCAAGAAAACTGAGCTGCTAGTAACTAGTAACTGCTTGTACCTCGCGTGTAAATTAACTGCTAATTAAGCATGCAGGAATGCAGAGATGAATCTGTAATCTACAAAAACTAACGGATTTAATTTTCGAATAATAGGTTCATTAATCGAATTATGTGGGGTGGGGGGGGGGGGGGGCGGTTACGCTTGAACTGGCTTGACTGTAAGTATTATAGTCTGATTGTGATCTTATTAAGCTGTAGGCTGTGGGATCATCCTCGGAGACCCAGGGGCAGTTAGTCGGGTCGATAAAATGTTCGTGGTGAAAGTTTACTGTAAGATCGAGACGAGCCCCTGGGCACTTACTCTTACCGAACCAGTTCCAGAAGCGTTTGAATTGCCTACTTCTGATTGGCATTTTTTTCTGGCCAATCAGCGAAGAGAGGCTGCCGGGTGACTCTCGTGTTTTCTTACACGACGTAGTTTTCTCATCGATCGCCATAGTTGCGTAGCGCGTTCAACGGGGAAAGTTTCTCGACGAAAGTTTCAGAACAAAATGTTAACAACCCGCAAAATTGCAACCTTTTGCACGGCTAAAAGAAACAAACACTCTCCGATGAATTTTTAGGGCGGATCTTTCCAAGGTATCGTAAATTATTATTGCTGATACAATACGCGATGCATGACTTTCACTTTCCACACCTTAATTTGCTCACAACACCAAGCTTACATTTTAGATGTCCATGTTCGTTGCACGACTTCTGAAACTTTCTACAGCGTGAAAATTTCCGTTGCACGGGCAACGCAACTACATCGATTGATCGTGGGAATTGCTGGCTTGCTGCAGTGCACGCACCTTCTTGCTTTCGCGCCAAACTCGATCCCTTACCGTGCGTATTTTAAATACAGCCGTTGTGTTTAGTTCGAAATCTCGGCCCGGTTATGTGCTGAATCCTGACTTGTTAAGTGAAGTCGATTTTTGCAGGTTGTGTGGGTTTATTTTTACGGATAAGTGAAGAAAAAAAAATAAAGGTGAGTTTGCGAAAATGTTTGAAAGTGGTTGGTGTGAAAGTTTTGGAGGGCGATAAACCACAGGGTCCAGAGGAGACATGTTTTTCGTTAGAACATCAAAGTCCGTCGAAAACCTCCTGTCACAGATCATTGATTTTCTTTAAGCAGACTAACAGTCTTTGGCACTGATGTCGCAACATAAGTGGCTTGGAATGATTCTGCTGTTTTCATTACTGTCATCAAAAAAGGAAGGAGTTTTTTCTCTTCTACAGGTTGTACGCTTAATGAAATCTAAAAGAAGAAAGACTTTTAGAATTATTGAAAACAGTAAGAGACAATTTCAGCACAGTTCCCTTTTTTCCAGAGAGTGTTGGAAAACAGTTTTTGTATGTTACGTGTAGGTATACCATATTTACTTGTGTATAATGTGCACCGGAATATATAAATGCACACCCCATTTTTCTAGACAGTTTTCAAATAATATACTCAAGTATAATTGTTGGCCACCTAGTAAAACAAACCCTTTGGAACAGAAAGAATCAACAAATTAAAATAAAAAAAGATATTAGAGCTCCCTAGTATATTCATAACTCAAGCAGTATTATAAGTAGACATGTGAACTCCAATAAAAGAGTAAAAAAAAAAATCTCAACAGCTTAAAAATAAAATTAATGTAATGGCATCTGTAGTTCTGTATTATGGGGTGTTTTTCCATTTGTAATATGTAAATGTTCAATATTGCACTATTATCTTAATTAAGCAGTCACAAGGCTTACTTCATCACCTTTCAATTGTCAATAAATGGTGACAAAAAAAACATGGTAATTCTTGTGAAGTGTCTGTCAGCTTTTAGACATAAGATTACTGAGCATCCTTGAATAAAAGCCAGATCTACTGTTAAGTATAATGAGGGTCCTGAAGGGGAGATATCAATCCCATTGAAGCTGTTTAACCCTCAATTCCCATTTTTTACATTTTTTTCCCATTCTCAGTGATGGAATCCCCCTGCCAGTGACTTAAATCCCATTTTCCCAGAGCAACAACATCCCATTTTACCCCTTCAGAACTCCCCACAATGAATTCAGTGTAGCAACCTTCCTAGTAAACAAATCAGCATACTTACCAATGAACAGCTGTATGTACCTGCAACGGGATTCTTCTGGTAAAACTCCTTAAAGAACAGTGCCCTGAATTTCTTGTCCCCCAGTTAATGATTCCGGGCTTCCATACAACAAAGAAAACGCTCCCTATCCATTCAATATTTCTGATCTTTTGTTTTGCTTTCCCCTAAGAAAGCGGCCTGAATTCCTAGTGACCTCGAGTACTTAACCTGGTCCACAACAATTGACTTGAGAGGTGAAATCACTATGACCAATGGATTACTAGGGAATTCATAACCTTAAGCATCTAACGATTTTTAAACCCCCTAGCTTATAGGCAACATTTGGAAGGTTAGACTCTTCTATCAATTGCCTAAAAACATCTCTTCTTTCCACAATCTTCTCAATAATAAATCTTTGCTTCGCTTTGAACTGTACCACAGGAAAAAAAGACACGCCTTCTAATTCTTCAAGCGCTTGCTCGAGGTCTCCCTCGAATCTAAAGGTAACACTACTATCAACTTCGGCAGAATTCGTACAGTCAACTGCTGTAAGCTTTTAAGATTAAAAGTTTCGAAAGGAGTTTGGAGCGAAAGCAAGAAGAAGGCACTGCAGTTAGCCGGCATTTCCCACGATCAATCGACGTAGTTGCGTTGCCCGTGAAACGGAAATTTTCACGCTGTAGAAAGTTTCAGAAGTCGTGCAACGAACATGGACATCTAAAATGTAAGCTTGGTGTTGTGAGCAAATTAAGGTGTGGAAAGTGAAAGTCATGCATCGCGTATCGTATCAGCAATAATAATTTACGATACCTTGGAAAGATCCGCCCTAAAAATTCATCGGAGAGTGTCTGTTTCTTGTAGGCGTGCAAAAGGTTGCAATTTTGCGGGTTGTTAACATTTTGTTCTGAAACTTTCGTCGAGAAACTTTCCCCGTTGAACGCGCTACGCAACTATGGCGATCGATGAGGAAAACTACGTCGTGTAAGAAAACACGAGAGTCACCCGGCAGCCTCTCTTCGCTGATTGGCCAGAAAAAATTTTTTCTGGCCAATCAGAAGTAGGCAATTCAAACGCTTCTGGAACTGGTTCGGTAAGAGTAAGTGCCCAGGGGCTCGTCTCGATCTTACAGTAAACTTTCACCACGAACATTTTATCGACCCGACTAACTGCCCCTGGGTCTCCGAGGATGCTGTAGGATATGCTTTACACAGATATTGTAAACTTCCTTACGCCCCTCCCCCCTCCATGGTGTCACTTTACACCCTACCACCCCTTAACGGCCACTTTCCCACGCAGTGACGTTACTCTCTCCTAAAGGCGGTCGTTTTGGAAAGGTTTGACTCTATTTTTGGATGAGAAGTCTCCAGTACGATTTTAAAACTGAACAATTAATGAGAAAACCGCACGGCTACAACTTGTTTTCGTTGCGTACAGTGTGAACCCCTGAAGAACGATCAATAGTCGAGATTACCCATGAATGTTTTAGGTCACCGTTACCACTGTTTGGACGGGAATTAAGCAGCAAGGAATGAGCACAGAATGTTAGCCTAGCTCACACAAAGCTAAACAGATCAGCGTCAATTTGCTGCTTCCAATTTTACACCAAGGTGAAGAAGGACATAGTGTAGTAGAGATTCTTTTCTGTGAGTAAACGACCAACCAGGCCTTAAAATCCTACGCGCTCAAAATCAGTGCACCAACGCGTTTCTTCTTAATGTAAAACGTGTTGATGAAACAGTGTTTGAATCAGAAAAGCCCTAAATTCAAGAAAACTCACCTTGACCGTTTGGTTTGATGTAAGTGCCTCAGGTGCGCAGTAAATCATAGCTCCAGGTGCCACTGTCATGGTCTGCTGCATGAAATTAGCAGTGCCATAATCTGACACTTTGCCTCTCCATTGGTCACCCTGTCGCCATAGCAACACATTAGCACTGCTCACATCCCGGTGAATGATGGGCTCTGGTTTCTTCTGATGAAGGTAGTTGATTGCTCGGGCTACATCCAGAAGAATGACACGTATTTCTATCTCGGAGAGTTGCCGCTGTTCTAACAGAGCTCGCAAACTTTTTTCCATCTGCTCCGTCACAAACAGAGGGTTTCCCTCATCATTAGTGGCGCCGATAAACTGCAGCAAGTGAGGATGGCGGCACTTGGATGCAATATTCATTTCTCTCTCAAAAAGACGTATGTTATGGGGGGAAAGAATCAGATCATGAATTTGCTTTACTGCTACAGTACAGCCACAATACACGCCTTCATAAACACTTCCCCAGCCTCCCCTGCCAAGGCATTTATTGGTCATTTGAATTTCATCGCGGGAAATGACCCAGTCGCATGTTTCCTGTTGTTGCTGTTCACTTATTGTTTGCTGGGCTAAGGAAAGACTTAACACAAGCTCATTTACCTCCTGGTTTTTTTCTCTCAGCTGCCTTTCCAAGGTGAACACCTGTTGTTGGGAGTTTTCAAATCGCTGCCGCATCTCCCTCAGCTGACTTTGTAAGTTTTCTTCATGTTGTTGCATGTCTCTGAGCTGCCTTTGTGAGTTTTGCTGCATCTCTCTCAACTGCCTTTGTGTGTTTTCTTCACGTTGCTGTGTCTCCCTCAGCTGGCTTTGCAAATTTTCTTCACGTTGCCGCATCTCTCTGAGCTGCCTCTCTAAATTTGCTTCGCGCTGCCCTATTTCCCTTGATGGCCTTGGGACGTCTCCACCAACTGCAGGCGTTTGTACGCTCGCTCCACGTAGATCCTCCATAGTCGCTGAAAGGAATCCAAAAAAAGAAAAGCAACAACTCAAAACTGTATGCCAACAGCGATAGAAGAGGAGTATATTATATGACAATTAAATAACAACAGAAAAAACGAACTGTAACTTAAAGAATTTAAAGCAGAGGACACACCCAAGAATAAAAAACTGTTAATTACTTAACTACGCTTTATGTGCGACACGCGTCCTACAAACTGCTTACGATCAGCAATGATGAAAGAGTACTGTATAATGATACAGAGACACTGATGGTAAGGCTACTAAACCATTTACTAGGTTGATATGTGACACACGTCCTCCATACTGCTAGGATCAGCAATGATGAAACAGCCGTACTGTATAATTTTTACTCGCACAAATGTATGCGACAGAGCGACAGCGGCGATGGCAATGTGCACATCTAGACTGTTGAGCAAAGTCTCCTTTCGTTACGTTTGCCTTTCGATAATTCCTCCCTCCCTTCCAATTGACTCCATCACGGTACGAAGCCACTTGTAACGATCTAAAGCTTGGTCTTTCTAATGTGTCCTTTTTCATGTCTCATTTTGAACATATCTTTTAAAACGTAGTTTCTGGCCGTCACGTGTTATCGTTCCCGCCACAGACGACCATAAAACACTACTCTTGGAGGACTGGAAAAATTTTATTCCGTTAAAATTTTCTCCCCAGCGAAGCTGAGAAAAGGTGATATGAGGTGATGAGAGCTTCCAAAGTAACAACGTCAGCCCTCGACCTCCTAAGCACTTCTACATCAGGAATTCGGTCCTGCCATCTATGCCGAGAATTTAGTAGATGGTGTAATAGTAGTTTTTCAGCTTCTTGACGAGCATTCAAATGAAATAAGTGATGACGGGAGCACATCCGCATTACACATTTTCAATTTTGGTAGCAGGGCACCAAATGCGTTTGTGGATTCCTCTTTCTACTTCTAGGTCAGAGAAGTTGGTGTCGGTCACAGTGGTTCTATGATGAGGAAAGGAGTTTGGACTCGTCAGTCTCCTTCATCAATGTGTGTTATCACTAATCGGGTGTGAAAAAAAAAATGAAAATTCTCTACGATTTTTACATTTCGAAAGCTTATTCGTACGCTCGCGTTAAAAAAAAAGTAAAAAGGTGAAGGCGCACACGAGCCAAAGGCACAAACGGCCGGAACTTATCCAGGTTTCTTTAGCATGAAACATGCCTAAGGGAATTGCTACAGTGGCTTATAGTACTTTCCCCTGCGACAGCGGTTCGTCAGTTTCGCGCTAATTTTCCGGCGTTTCATAAGTGCATGCTTGCAGCATCCTTGCTTCGCGCGTTGCTTCGCAGTCATTGCAATACAATACAAACTTTATTGACACCAAGAGGGCTTTCCAGTGAGAATGATAATTAATTTCAAAATATGTCGAAACGAGAGTAAATCTAAAAATCATAAAGTTACAATAATACAGTGTTTATAGAAACTATTAAGAAAGGTAAAAAGAGCTGACATGTCAATAAATATTCACCAGAATTACAAAAAGGAAACACTAAATAGTCGGGTAACTGGAATAGAATAGCTTGGTATTATTTCATTGCCTCTGAAGAGAACTGTAAGGAGCTTGTAAAATAAGAGTAGAAAGGAACAACAACAACAACAAAAAAAAAAACAAACAAGCAAGCTTGAGTTGTGTTTTTAATAGGAGCTATTTTTCTATGAAGCTAATTCAAACCGGTCACTTAACTCAAATTCATTTATTTTCGGGCTTTATTTCACCCCTAGGAAGATGCTCATTTTTTGACAAAGTAAAAGTTAGACAAGTCTGAAAAAAGGCAGGTGCATGTTCCCCACGGGCATCCTGATCACTTTTACATAGGAGCCTGTCCTCCTCACTTCTGGGTAGTAATTTTCTGTTCCAGGGAGATCTAACTATCATTGCATTATATATCCCTGACCAGGTCTGGGGCTTGAATATAAAGATCGATACCCAGTTGAGTAGACTGTGTTAGAGGGTCAACAACACCCAACACATACATGTAGCACTCTATTGAATGCCTTTTATCTATAGAAATTGGTTCGTCAACAACGTTGTTATCTTCTTCTGAAGGAGAGGGGCGCTCTGGGTCATACGCATACAATTGTGGTTGCAGACACGGCTGCTCTGGTTAAACATTGCTGCAGGGCTGATCGACATCACTGAACGCTGATGTGAGATTATCTCAGGTTTCTTTGTCATAGGCGTTAATATTCAAACAGCTGTCTCGGGTATACCTGGGTATACGAAGCAAACGCACCGTTTGATCGACAACGACAATATGCTGCTCCACAATTTCCTCATCCACTTTCGTCTGGGAAATCTGGTCAGTTCTTTGAAGAACTGAGTCAAGAAACCTTGGAAAGTCAGACTCCACATCGAAGTGGAGCCTTGTGTCATCTTCATAAGCTTCTATTTCCGTGGCCGGCATTCTAGTCGCCGCCACCATGTCTTTAACAAGCAATGATCTGTGTCACTGACCAGAAGTAGTGAGGGCTCAAAAGAGTTGAATGAATAGTTGAATGTTGAATGAACAGTTGAATGTTGAATGAATAGTTGAATGTTGAATAAATGGTTGAAATTGTTTAATAGATAATTGAATGGGTGAATAAGGAATTGAATATAAAATGAATAGATGAATGTTGAATGGAAAGTTGAACGCGTTGAATGTTGAATATAAGTTGAATATTGAATGCATAGTTGAACACATAAGACAAAACTACATATGAAATTAAACGAATTGAATATTGCTACATTTGGCTTGCCATATATTTTCGTCAACGGCTCTTATCTTTAGTTAATATGGGCCTTCATGCTGCGATAATACGACTAAGCCCGCTGGTACATGAGGGAGAGCAGCGGTATAAACCATATATAGTCGGCGATCCCCGGATGGTGTCCCTGTCCGTGACCCTCCCTTTGAAAAATCCTGGCTACGCCCCTGTCCTGTAATACAAGAGGGTAAGGAAATCGGTCAGATTTTTCGTAATTAATATATTTTTGATAATATAGAAATTTCCAAGTTAATATTGAAATGGTTTGGACTCACCGTGCTTCATGTCCACTACAATGCGGAAATTAACCTTGATGAAATAATCCACCGATTTGCAAGGATTCATCCGCGCGAGGAGAGTGCAACTGGCCAATATCCAGCTGTCTGAATGACACAGAAACCCATGAAAAGGGTGTTAAAATCCGAAAAATTTCGCGGGGAAGCATGTCCCCGGACTTCCCTAGAAACTTGCGCTTTCGGCCTTCGCCGTTAGAAAATCGGTCAGCATTTATCCTAGATCAGCGCCTGTACCTTACATCTTTACCCTCGTTATAATTTTAATACTTAAAGGTTTTGAAAGACGACGTCACGCACAGGGACGCCGTTTCCTTTCAAGTCATTTCACAATGTGTAGCAGCAAGTTTATCATTTAAGCACTCTGGAAATCTTCAAAATAAGCTAAAATAAAAGGCTGACAGAATGATCTCTCGGTATGTATACTGTACATGTATACTAAACACAAAACCACATGGAAATGCAAAAATATCTCCGGTACGCAGTTTAGTAGATATTTGTTTTCTGCACGTTCTTATATGGTTAATTACGTGTATTATCTTGTCTGTTTGTGTTTCGGTATTTTTGGTGTTAAGTATTTTAGTACAGTTATATAAGTATCTTGTTCATTCGTATTCGTCCTTCGGGTCTGTGAACGCCTAACAACCCACAGTTTGATTTCATTTTCTTGTTTTCAATTTCTCAGCTTAACGGAAAAATTGTTTGTTTTGCTTTTTAGCGATTAGAATTCGGCTTTTGCTCACGTCTGTTTCTTCATTTCAAGGATAAATCCTCGCCGTGGCTGGCTACAATAGATGAAGAATAGCATTCATTTGTCAATCTTCAGATGAGTGTGATTTGAATTAATTTAGTCTTTCCGAAGAATTTTTCCTGGGGATATTTGTTCGGGAGTTATTTAGGGTCGCCTTAAGTCCTCCTTTAGGCTTTGTGAGTCCCGCCTAAAAGCACCTCAGTTCACTGTTGCTACCATTGCCCACTTCCGAGTTTTTAGCTAATGGCCGTATCATCGAGCATGGTGAGCCTCCATTTTGACGGTTGAAGTCGTCATCGATCATATGCAGTAACATTAACTGCTACCTGGTTCGATTTTCGCACCTTATCACAGGTTCTTAAGAGGGGCACCGGGGCTATGAATGGGACCTATAATCTGGATTGACATTTCCTTAGATCACCAGAGGTATCGAGGTTTTTCTTGGCCCTTCAACGGTGTGCTCTGGTATTTCGCTTTCTCGATTTAGTCTTTGGTCTAGTTAAGCGTTTGTTTTGTTTTACTGGCTTTCTATGGTTCTGAAGTCTTTTGTTTATCTCGATGACGCATTTGGTAGTCTAAAGAGGACTTCCGCCGCCGGCCGGTAGCTTTTATTGAGCGCAAGGGGCTTATTCTTAAGGTTTCCTTATTGGTAAGGAGAAATCCCAACGGGTCCCAATACAAGTGGGCGAGTGGCTCGAGTTTGCGGTCTGCACTATGTGTTTTACGTTTCAGATTCCCGAGAAGCAAGTTTTCAGCTAGTGAAGCGGCTTTGGCCGAATTCTGCAATTCAAAATGAGTCATCTCTCTATCAAAAAATCAGCTGGATGGCTGGTTCCATTATTTCAGTTGCCTTAGCGGTGGGTCCCATTCCCCTCTTCATACAAGCCAGACATAGGTAGCTATGGAGTCTTAATCGGCTTAGGGTCACCTTTTTCGCTTCACTCCCCCTCGGCTGGAGGAATTGAAGTTTTCGTTTTTGTGACATTGACTCTTTAAACAGTAACTCCATTCGGCACCCCTCCCTGATTCTTCCGTAGTTGTATTTCCGCAAGCAAGCGTCGCTCCATTTCGCGGCTTTTCCGCCCTGTGGCTAGCGTTATGTTCACGATCGATTATTTGGGTCAAAGAAGGCTGATTTGTTTGCGCCGTTTCATTAAAGAGGATGATTCGCCAACTAATCCCTCTGTGTTTCGAGTCACTGAAGCAAAATGGGGTCCTCGCACGAATCTTGACCGTTTCACATCCTATCATAGAGCGCTTAGCTTCCGCGTTTTTGACTCCTAGTTTGCTTCTCCTGGTTGTAGGTGTGTCCGATGCCTTTGTCCGAGACTGGAGTGGAAAGGAAAACTGGATTTTTATTTCCAGTGGGTCTCGTAATGGTCGCCTGATTTGAGCCTGATTTGGTATATTTGGGTGCCCGGTTTGGCATATTTGTACGGCATGTGAGCCTGATTTGGCTTATTTCTTAGCCTGATTTGGCATAATCTTGAGCCTGGTTTGGCATATCTGTGAGCCTGCTTTAGCTTATTTTTGAGCTTGGTTCGGCATGTTTCAATTCATTTTTGTGTCGGCTCGTTTTGGGCCTGAAATATACTTTTTTCAATTCTTCTTTGCCCGAATTTTGCTCAGCGTCTCCCTTGTTCAATGTTTTTTTTTTTGTTTAGTTAAGTAAATAGCGCTGTAGTTGTTTTATTTTTACGCTATTTCCTTTTATTTCAGTTGCCCTCAATTCCAGGTTATGGCTTGAAACAGCCCCCTTGACTGATTCTTCGCTGAGGGATACAGTTCCTGGCCTGTCTAGTTTGCAGTTGGATGCTAACGCTCCATCCACAGTCTTGAAGTTACGGGTCTGGCTTATTGTGGTGGCGTGAGTGGGCTTTATCGAAGACTGGTGTTTCTGCTATTCGAAAAACCTTTGCATGTCTCATTGTATCTATCTAAGTTAGCTTAGCGTTCTGAGGATAACAATGGCGCATCTTATTTAGAATCTGCTGTTTACAGTATAAATTGGGGCCATGCAGTGGTTGGTATTTAAGTTTGTTCTGTTAGCCACGCCTTGCTTAAGTTTCCCTTTAAATTAGAGGACGCCAAAAGAAGCTAGGCTTCCGCGCCCAGTTCAGCCTAAGTAGCTGCTTTCTGTTAGTTTTGTCAAGCGATTGCTGCAGATTTTGCCTCTAAATCGCAATGTTTTCCATCTAGAATATGTACATGTAATAGTTTTATGTCGATTTATGTGTCCGTGCAAGCGCAAAGTAGATCTTTATGGAACTCTGAGGCCTTGTCCAGTAACTGTGACCCAGTGTTTTATTAAGTTCTCTCCTCAGTTCTCCTCTGTGTTTCCATTAGTTCGAAGAATTGTCCAAGCTCAATCTTAGTACGGTAATTATCCTTTCATTCTAGTGCAAGTGTTTCTTTATTCACGTTATTTAGGAGACGAGTTTTAGAGGCATATTAAGCCATTAGTTAGTGATGTTTCTAAGTAAGTACTGCACCCACAAGTGAGCGCGAGTCTGACGCGGCGCCCAA
Source organism: Porites cylindrica (assembly GCA_964035525.1). Classification (NCBI taxonomy): domain Eukaryota; kingdom Metazoa; phylum Cnidaria; class Anthozoa; order Scleractinia; family Poritidae; genus Porites; species Porites cylindrica. The sequence continues at coordinate 25,947,083 of OZ037776.1, read as the reverse complement.
TCCAGCTTGTAGGAGAATAGCTGGTGATTTGTTGGATATCCACGCCGGTTGGAGGTGCGAGTCCACTAAGCATAGGTATTTTCGGCATGGTCTTAACTAGCTCTCCGTATCTAGTCACTTTCAGTTCAGGTGTATTTCATAAAGATATAAGTATGTTTCAGTATAATTCCCACAATTTGCATGTAATTGTTAGCGCTTGGCCTTATCTAAGACATTTTGAGTCCAGGTGAATACAAGTTTTAGTATATTTTCCAGTATACACGTGTAATGGTTTTATTAGAAGTTCTGCTTTTGTCTGTTGCAGTTTTGACTAATCTGTTTAGAGTCCTGGCGGGGGACGTAAGTTGCGCCTGGCCCGCCCCAGATTTCCAGTGCTTTTTTCCCTTCGGGGTTTTTTTGGGACAGGTTTTTTCTGGCCACCCTGGCACACTTACACGTAGCTTTTCGTTTTATTTCATTTGCTGAAGTGTTTAATTTTTTGGGTATAATGATTAAAGTGGGTTATGGCGTTGCACCCAGGCCATATCCAATATTCTCCATGATTTGTTGCCTATGTTGCTTCTTGTTTTTCTATTAACTTCTAGAAAGTGCAGAAGTGCCTTGTACAGTATTTAAGCACGAATTTGTTTTTGCATCTCTCTGAAACGTGAACAACTCGTGCGTAAATCCCCCCCGGCTGGGGGGGGGGGGGGGGGGGAGGCGTAAATACCGTACGCGCGTACTTTCCCTGTAGCATTCTACATGTATATTTTTTTTAGTTAATCTAGTTTGAAGCCTTGTGCGGGGCTAGTACTCTTTTTCAAGAGATGTCTCCTTTTTTCTTTTACCGGCTCAAAGCATTTTATAACTCGGTAGAATCTCAATCAAACTTCATCTTACAGGTAGCGCATAATTTATGCGAAAATGATAAGCAAACTTTACACGGACTATATCTAATAAACTATGAGATTCATCTCTTTATTTTGGGCATCGTTATAACAGATGGGTCCTTGCAAGTCAGCAAAACAATTTAGGGCCTTGTAAATGCGCGCGATTTCGAGCAAAGCAAACATATAGAAATTATAGTTTTCGCTATTTGTTGACGTTTGTCAGCGTTTAAGAGTCAATCTCACGAAAAAAGCATTTTCTTAAAAATTCGTAGTTTTTTTTCTATCAAATTTTTTCAGGGCCACAATTGATTAACTAACTACCCGGACTCTGAATTTCATGGTCATTGAAAAACTGTCACATTATCTTCTATAATCCCAAACTTGAGTAAACATTGAAGATTTTTGGCGTTTTGGCCGAGTTTGTGCTTTGGGAGTTGTCTATTGTTTCTAGTCTGTCATGATACAGCATTCTTGTTCAGCACGCGTGCAATGACCGCGCTTGGCTGACTTCCGAATGCTCATTTTCGCATAAATTATGACCTAAATTTGGAAACCGCTAAATTTCTCGAATTGGGTCTTTGCGATTTCTGGGAAACTCTGTTCAGTGCAAGGCACTAATGCGCACTATGTGTAGCCGAGAGATTTTCACGAAAAAATGCCGGCAACAGCAGATTTTCGACTCAGACCTCAAAGGGGCGTGGCATTATAACCACGTGACATTTACTCCGATCGCCAAAAATTTTATGTTATATTGTAGATTGATCTATATGTTATCCATTCTATGTGTTAGACTTACGATAAAAGTAAAGGTGGGGATACCAGAGAGCTTCAAAGTAGGATGGTACCCCCCCAAAAAACTGGGTCGAGTCACCTTAAGCCCAGCTATTCATACATATGTACGGGTTTAACAATATGCTTCTAAATTCAAAAAACCAAACTAACTACTCTCGTCATAAGCTTGGGCTCCCTGTTTCTAAACTTACGAACATACAGTAAGTTTAATCTTATTCCTATTTTTATCAAAAACCATATTTCACACTCTTACCTTTGATAGTGGCGGGCATCTTGTCAATAAAAAGCTGAAACTCATCTGGATCAGCATCTTTTAGTTGAACAGTTTGTCCTTTAGGACCCCAAAGTCCTTTTCTTAGTTCACTAATAGTAACTGTATCCTTGGTGACCTTCATTGTAGTTTCACGCAGAATGAAAAACTGAAACGGTAAGGAAATATAATGATACAATGTAAGTTATATTGACTATAGTGGCAGTAGTTTCTGTAAAATAACAACTAAACACAACTATTCACAGCCCATTTCACTGAGATCTTACTTGCTACAGGATAAACAGTTATACCCTCAGTTACAGCAAAATGAGTTCAATATGTTCTGCTCAAAATCATTTGTCAAGACCGCTCATATTTATATTTTCGTTTTTTTTTTTTTTCACCATAACTGACTTATCTTTCTTTTTCTAGATTGGTAAATTTTCGGTCCTCAACTTAATGTACGGACCAAAGAAAAAACAAACAGATCTATCCTTTCCCTCATCATCTTTTTTGACCCATAAGGTACCAAAATGTGGTTTAGTTGTAATCTTTCAGTATTAAAATTAACCACGATCCTTTGTTTTGCCCCACAATTTATGGCCCGCCGCTTTATACCCACTTCTCTGCACTACTTTTCCTAGCAAAAGGACAGTTTAACAGAGGTAAAGACAATACCAAATTACTAATTGGGACCTCGAAAACAGGTGACCAGGCTGCTTAATAGAGGTAACTGCTAAATACAGGTCATTTTTGACAATAATTAAGGGAAGCTATTTCCAGGACTTTAATTGGTGACCGCTTATGGAGGTTCGCTTAATACAGGTTTGACTGGTTTGACTATAGAGGCAGTTACAATAAACACCCGCTAATAAGAACCTGTGGTTAAGAACCTCCTGGCAGAAATCTGCACTTTAATACCTAAGAATACAAGAACCTGTTTAGGCAAGCTAAATCAAGCAGGTTCTTAAATATGCGATTAATTAATTTTTTACAGTTAAATTATAAACAATTTCACAAAGGAGTGTAACTTTGAGTTGCAAATTTAAGTACAACAAAAGCATACTGTACTAAACTGTATGATATTCGGTAATAAGTGTTGTTAGGGTTATCATAATTGTGAATAAACAGAAAATTTATTAATTTTTCTCATTATCAACAATCTATTATGTCCTTCATAATAACTACTTGTAAGAACCTAATTAAGAACCTACCTAGCCTAAATTGCCAATAAGTGTCCCAAGAACAAGAACCTTCTTCAAAAAAGACCTTCTTATCAGCGGGCGTTTCCAGTACCATAAAATAACATCTGAAAACAACCATATTCACACCCCATTTAACCATAGCCTGCCAAACGCAAACGTATTTCCGGTTGTCGCTTCGCTCCCTCCGAAAAACCGGACATACATATGCGTTTCGCAGGCTAATGTAACCAAGACACCATCAGCTACAGCAAAATTTGTGCAATATGTTTAGCTCAAAATCATTTGTCAAAACCGTAGCCTTGCAGCTCTTTAGAACCTCTAATTTGTTTGGATTCCTTTATGTCGCAGCTCTTTTGTTTCGGGCTAAGTTCCATTGTTACTTTGTTTGTTCATTGCTTTATTCTCAGCTAATCCCTATGAGGTTGCCCAGTATACACTAGACCATGTGGTCCGTGGCTCGTCCCCAGACCTTTAGGAAGAGGGCAACACCACATCTCCCTTAATTCCCTACCGTGAGCAAGCCAGGCAACATCTTCTCTCCCCGACATTAGATGAAAGATTATAGTTTAAATGAACTTGAGTTAATATCTTGTACTTTTTAATAGTTTTTACATATTTTAGCTTTTTAATGTCTTTGCGAATTAGGAGTATTTTGTATTTTTTTTTTTCAATTTTATGAGATCCTTTTTGAAAACCATATTTTATATGAAAAAGTAATCTCAATAAAGATTATTATTAGATTATTATTAATTTGAACAAAGAAGGGTAATAAGAGGTAAAAAATATATTAAGATGATAACTATTTTTATGCAATACACACAAAAAACTCATTATCGGACTGACTTAATAATACCTGAAGAATAAATTTATAACGTTGGGTAAATTTCACTTGACAATAGCGGCCATTGTCGCATCATTTCAGGTTTCATGCAATACTATTTGGTGTGAATTTTAACTTGTACACTGTACAAGAAATGGAGCATAAAAAAGTCTTAGTTATCAAAGATTATCATAATAAGACCGATCAAGAAAGTCGACAGGCTCACAGTGCAAAGCACAGAAAGTTATTAAGTGAGCTTTGAAATCAAAAAATTAAACTTGAACCAATAGATGAAACAAATACAGTGAAACCTCTATTCAGGGGACACTCTCAGGACCAAAGCAAGTGTCCCTTGAATAGAGGTTCCCTCCGATTAGAGGTTGGGCCGGGGGTTGTTAATAATTAACCAACAAAGACAGCATAAAAGAATCATCATTACGGACTTTAAGATGCCACGGTGATGACAAAGAGAACGTCAAAAAGGCAATAGGTTGAAATGAATCTAGGCAAAGCAACAACTCTGCACGTTTTTTGTACATTTTGTTAGCCATCACTGCACGACCAGGACAGGAAAATGTCAAATTTCACGTTTTATGGAGGACGTAAACAAGCGATGGCGAAATTTTCTTTCTCCTCATCAGGGGTGTAGCTAGGGGGTGGTTCTGGGGTGCCCCCCACCACCCCCCCCCCCCCCCCCCGTTTGTGAGATAATTGTTTTTTGTCCCTATAATTCAGGTGGCCAAAACGCACGAATCTGAAGAATCAACATGCAATAAATCTTTTCCAGTGCTAGATTGTTAATTACTCCATTTACAGTGGACCATGTTCCTTTTCATAACTAAAATAGAGCAATTTATGCTATGTGGAACGTAATTAACCTATGCAGCTAGTTTGTAGGCTTGTCATTTAGTAAAACACGGCCTGGATGTCGACATGCCAATCTGGTAAGTAACCTGGGTTTGACATAGTGATAGTGTTAGCCCAGCGCCCCCCTCCCCCCTCCCTCCTTGAAAAATCTTAGCTACGGCCCCGTTCCTGAACTTGAATATGATTCTTAGGAATTTGGCTGACAAAGACTACGCTTACATTTGACAAAGTAAATGGTTGGAGTAATCGCGATAGGGACTGAAAGAATGGAAATTCACGTTTTAAGCGACGTTTTTGTGGCCATCACCGTCATGGTATCTTAAACTCCCTACTATTTTATTTTCATTTTCTTTTTTAATTTAATTTTTTTTAATCGGTAACACCTATACAGAAATGCTAATACTGAATAAACTTGTTGACGTTATTGCTATAATTATATGTTGAATTCACACAAGTGCATTTCATTGATTTATGTGAGACAGTTCAGTTTGCGAAAGCTTCCATTTTTGATTAGTGCGCTCTTAAAGATATCAGCCCTCTTTTTGAGTGCTGAGGTGTCTCCTGTAATAATGGAGGTTAAAATAAACCCAGGTTTCCGGACCCAGAAAAAGTGTCCCTTTCCTCTGAATAGAGGTCACTCATCCCTTTAATTGAGGCTACCTAATAAATGCAAAGATTATGCGCACATTTTCCGGGACCAAATTTTGTTTGCTCAAATAAACCAACATGGATGAGGTTGTTAGCATATATATACTGCATGGGTTAATGGTTCAACAAAATCTTGATTCCTTTCTCAAGTCCAAAATACAATTTATTAAAACCCACAAAATTTTCTTAAGTTGAATTAATATCAGTGCAGTGAACACACTTGGGTGGTGGCACTTTGAGATTTAAAGAGATATCTTGTTTTTGACAGGCAACTAACTGTCCTTGTGAACATGACTTGTGACTGGCTGATTGTTATTGGGTGCAGCGCTTTGGTTGAGTTCATTGCACTTTACAACAATACTGTACTATAAACAAGCTAGCCTGCACCGTAGACACTTTAAACCTTCTTTAAACCAACTATATCTATACCGTACACATTACGTGGGCCGTCTGCACTGCAGGCTATATACAAGCCAGATGATATAAAAAGCAGCATTATCTGTCAGCTCTAGTTCACCACTTCTCCTAGCTACTTACAATAAACACAATAATATGATCAAAGAAAGTCCTTTGCAATTTCTTCTGACTCTAAAACCTTTACATGAAACAACATGCTCTACAAGTATGTTTAAACAATAAACTGCTTTCTTTTGAAAAATAAACTTAAAGTCAAAATATATTATATTACACGTTATATCCCAAAAGGTCTCACCCAACCCAGTACTAACCCGCCTGACACAGCTTAATTTCACCGAACAAACAGGGTAAGGGAACTGTGAGAATGTTATGAACCAAAACCAAAATTAAATACCCATGAATGATATAGCAAAAATAACATAGGCTGCTGACTTTGGCAACCTCAATATAAAATAATATTTCAGATCCCAATAACTAAAAGAGTTAATTTTCATACTGGTACTGTATAAAAAAGAGAAATCACAAAGTCATACAGTGGCTTAGAAAGAGATAATAGCAAGCCAAGAAGAGGAAGTTTCTTAAACTACTTTTGAACTAGCAGTATACATGCAGTTTGTTTTTGTAACTGCTATTTCAATTTCAACCTCAGATTAACGCAAGGAAAGCTTACACAGTATCAGCACCACAGGAAGAAAAACAATCGAAAAATCTTACATCCTCTGGACCAGCCTTTGGCAGATTTAGATCTGGAAAAACAACATGGAAAGGTAATTCAACGAAGAGGAGGAGCAAGAAATAAATTATTAGAAAAAGGGATGAAAACACCATCATCAGTTGTTGCCCACTTGTCAGCTATATAGAAACGTTTTATTGTTCTGAGTATTCAGATAAAAATAATACTAAATAATTTCAAGGAAGAAAGGCCCCCTTTGGCCCACCAACCCCTAAATCCGCCGGTACTGTTGCTTAATGTCACAGCTCCCTTGTTACTGAGAACAAGTTGATTGGTGCCTGAATCAGGGTGAGATGAAAATTAAACTCATTGCATAATCCATAAGGTTAAGTCACACCAATTATTTAAAAACATCTATTAAGCAAACTTGAATGTTTTAATACATGTGTCTGCTACGTATACTCAGCTTTTGAAACATCATCCATAATTCTTTCTATTATAACTTTCTAAACTTGTTGTAAATCTTTATACCATTTTTAATTGATCTATTGAAATTTGTTATTATTATTATCTATTAATTGATCTATTAAAATCTCATTCTAGGAAAATCCCATAAAATTTTAATTGACAAGAATAGACTTTTATGGATGGATTATGTACGCTGTGTACCCTCCTAAATGCAGATTCCTGACTCAATTTAAGTGGCAAAAAAAGAAAATAACAAAATACTTTCAGCAATATGTTCAAGATGCAATAATGATTCAAGCTGAAAATAATAAAATAGGTCTAACTGAGTTTTCAAATAACAAAATATTCATGATTTTTCATGTCTTAATTCATTCAATGATGAAAGTTTCATTGCATTTACACTGTGTCTGTAAAAAGCACCTCTTAACAAAACAGGAACATTTTTCGTAATAACCAGTAGTTTCACTATATATACACAACTTTGTACATTTTGGATTTTTCCATTTGTCATGACACTGTGCCCCTTCAGATCAAAATAGACAGCTGTAGCAAGAAAAACTGCAACAGCAACAAAGACATCAAAAAAGCATTATTTTATGCATTTATACTACTCCTAGGCAAAACCAGAAGTCTGCACATACAGCACACTTTTTTGTACATTTTTTTGACACCACTGCATAAAAGCCGCATAAAATTACCTCTGTCAGCGGATATTTTATGGAGGACGTAAACACACCACAAATGGATTTCTCTTGATCCTACTAAACTACAGTCAAACCTCTCGGTACAGACACTTCTCTAATACAGACACCTACATTACGGACAGTTTCCAATGTCTCGACAAAATTCTTATATATTTTCTTTAAACAAAACCTCTATGATACGGACTCTCTCTAATACGGACAACGGACCCTAAATCTCGGCCCAAGAGAGTAAGTTCATATAAACTTAACCTCTTTATTATGGATGCTGTAGTGATCAGCTGAATCCTAAATCCCGATCAGGTGAATTTGCACAGGGTAAATCCCGTCTGGTCGGGCTGAGAAGCTATGCAAGGTGACTTCAAAAGCCCAGTGACTGTATGCCAAACATATTAATTTGCAAAAGGTGTGCAGAGGAACATAACCCACTTTTTGAAGGCTACAGATAGAGTGAAGATCTTTTCTATTATGTACATAAATTCTTGTACTCTAGTTTATACTGTTTACTGCATTTGCAAAATAGTGAAAAGCACTTTCAGACTTGTGCTTTACGTTACAACTTTTTACATGCAACATTGTGCTGTAGCTCATTTCGTGTTAAAACTGTGATTTGTCTATGACTACGTATGTAGCTGATATGAACAATTTTGTATGCTACTAAAAGACAGTGTCTTTGTACTGTGAATTAATAAACTTAAATGCTGTTTAAAGACAAGTGTAAGCCTGTTTTTAGCCACTGAAGACTTAAAACTGTAAGTAGAGTCACAAAAGTGATGTCATTGTAGTGACCTCTTTTATATGGAAACCTCTCTAATTCAGACACTTCACTCTGTCCCTTCAGTGTCCGTATTAGAGAGGTGCGACAGTCACTGTAATGGATTTGATTCCAAGAAATCAATTTCAAGAAACTTAACCTACTTTCTGATATTTAAAGCAACTGAGTTGAAATAACATTGCAAAAAAAGTTTTAAAAATGCGAGGACTTCATAATACTACATAATTATTGTATACTACTTTTACCACAAAAACATATTAAAAACAAGGGCTATTTGTTGCCTGACTCACAACTTACAGTTGACTGTGATAATATGAGTAAACTGTAATGTGTAGTTCCAGAAAACATTCATAATACCCTCCCCCCCCCCACCCCTATGGAGGGCACTTTTACTTTAGATCTCACCACCCACACCCCTATAATTTCCGTTCCAAGGGGTGGTTGTCATACACCCCATGCCACAGAATTTTCTGTTATCTAACTTGGTTGGGACACCCCCGAAAAGAATATTTTTATCAAACATGCTGTTGCACGATACTTTTATGCAGAAGATAATTGTATGTTTTCTGTGATAAAGAGAGGAAAAATCTTTTTATTCATCTTAAAACAATGTCTAATGTTCTCAGCTTTGCCTTGCACATAAAAGCCTTTCTTTGTTAATTATTAACAGTGAGTACAGGTTTATGTCACTGACAACCGAGGAGGCAATACCTTACAAGACACAGTAAAGTGGACAAAACTGTTCTGGATTGACGTTTTATTATACAAAAATCACAAGCCATAACGACCCTTAATGATATATTTGTCCTTTAAACAACATTTAATTCCACACATGGAATAATATTACACAAGGAGGAATTGTGTTACAGTATATCAAAACTTGGTAACAAAATCACCAAGGTAAACAAAATCAAATAATTTTTAAGAAAAACAAATCACACGTTTTTTGATGAAAAAGAAGTGTTGTCATGTTAGAATGTTGTGTCCAAATAAATCTTGCAGCAAAGATAACTTGGATCAAGTCATTGACATGGCGCAGCAGTATAATCCTTTGATACATCAGCAGTTAAGAGAGTCAAAGATTCAAGCTGCGATACATACATATGCTACCACTGCAGGGCCACGAGGCAAATCCACAGAGTTGTTTGAATCAAGCTGCATGTTGTGCAACACAACGTGAGACTAAATGGCAAGCCTCTGAGAGAAAAGCCAAGAAATATGGTCCAGCAACTATTAGAGAGGCCCACATCGCAGTGCCAAAAGTTCTTGGCCAACTATGCTTTAACACACAGCAGCATTTCGAGGCTGCTGGCATGGAATGGAGCCTGAGCAAAAGGCTGCCATCTTCAAAACAGATGGAAGACCGATCTGGTGGCAAGAAGACTTTTAAGATGACGAAAGTCTGAAGAAAGTGCTATATTTGAGTGGTCAAATAAGTAGTAGACTGTCCTTAAGTTTTCCTTGTGTTTTCCCGTTGAATGCTTTTTGAAACATCCACAAAAACGTCACGATATTCTTAACACAACAACCCGTCATTTTTTGATTTTTTTTTTCTTAGAAACAAGTGATTTTTGCATGCCTTTGTGATTCTGTTACTGTGTTTGGATACGCTGTAATGAAAGTCTTCCTTGCACAATCAAATTTTCCAATGTGTGGAATTTGATAAACTTCAAAGGAGAAAGATATAATTGAGGTTCCTTGGCTTGTTTTATTTTTGTATAATGTATAATCAATCCAGAACAGTTTTGCCCAGTGTACTATGAGAGCATCTATGAAAGAACCAGTAAACAGCTAAGAACAAGTTTATAAAAGAAGGCTAATAGAACATGACCATAACACAGTGAATACCACAATTATATTGTGAAATATAAAGCAATGAGCTGGATGACCAGCATTATTCATGAGCCGATATGACATTCATATTAGATATATGTAGACTATATCATACAGGTAAGCTGTGAAAAAAGCATTCAGCTATATCTGTTAATGTAAAATCATCAATAAAAACAATAATTCTTGTTTCATTCAAAGTCCCTGGAAAAAAGACCTTGAGAATCTGACCCCACTCCCTTGGAAATTGCCTCCTCTTGGACCCCCTTCCCACTGGAATTTCTGATGCCCTCCGTGGGGGGAAGTATAAACCGCATCCTGGTGTGGAGGGTAACAGTTTCAATTTTCTCATGAACCTATGCAGGTATACATGTAATACCTCCTGGAGTCACTGCAAGTTTTTCTTTAAACTTTTTAAACAGTTTTAATATTGTTGTTAAATGTACATGTATTTTCTGCTGACACTAAACATGAAAGGCATTAATTTTTAAAATAACCTCAGTGAATTGGTGCTGATCAAATGTAAACACAGCACTACTGGTTTATTCATTAAAAGTTCTTACATGAATCAAGTGAATTACTCACTCACTTCAATTCCTCATGAACCTATTGTTGTGGTGCATCAAGCTACCATGGTGGCCAATCATTTACATAAAACTGGTAAATGAGGTACAGTAACACCAGAAAATAAGAACCTACTTTTTTTGAAGTCTGGCAAAATAGGTTCTTGTATTTTGGGGTACTTAATGGCAATCTAGGCTATGTAGGTTCTTAATTAGGTTCTTAGTTTTTACGTATGAAGGAGATACATTGTTGATTTAAAATCACAAAAATAAATTTTAAACTTTTTAAAGTTATTCATAATAATTGTATTATGTCATATAACCCTAACAAAACTGATGACCAAATTTCTTGTTAGTCTCAACTGCAGATTCAGAATCTGTAGGCCATGTTTTGTTCCTTGTATTTAGTCCACATAAGAGAAGACATGGTCCCTGCAGGGTTGAACATAGCGGTGACCATGGAAACTTGGGATATAACGAATTGCGGCATGACTCAGGAGCTCGCCACGAATGTTTTGTGAAGAAAGCTTAGGAAAAGTTAATGCAAACGATTTAGAGCTTTTCCGGAATAGGTTGGTCCACGAATTCTATTGCTTAAAAGTGGTGATTACTTTGGAACAAGTGGTAGAGTAAAAGAAGAATCTTAATCAGCAAAACTTCGATCAATGGGACAGATGGTGAGGCTAACTGGTCAGGTGTTGTAAACTTTCATTGCTTCATTTTCAGCGATGACCGAAACGACATGCCATGTTCATCACTTTTTTTGCTCTCTGGCAATGGTGTAATTTCTCTCATACTCGAATCTAGGCCCTTAATTTTTGTGTATTTATGCACATGTATTCAATCAATTCAGAAACAAATTGTCAAATACCATATATAAAATAAAATATCTTGAAGAATACTTGACTGTCGATAAAGTAGGAAGTCAAAAACTTGTCCCAAGAAAATCCTGCTTCATGTATGTAATTGCCTCCTCGACATCATTTCTTGAGCAAGCGAGACTTATGAATATATACTTAAAAAATAACTCATAGGTACACCCCTTTTTACCACTGATAGTTACCTCCCTTTGTTAAATTGTTCATCATAATTTAAGCTTACATGTAACTTGCAATGATGATCTTCTTAGGCTTAACTTGCTTCACAATATCATGTTTGAATCCCTCAGTCGCAAGGACATATGTGAGCATTTTTGATTGGCTCGTTTGTTACACAGTTTAATGTGATTAGCCTGATTTGAATTAAGCATGGACAGGCCAAACACAACTAATTTATATAATATATAGCTTGTGAGAAGGGAGATTGAGCTTTTGATAGTGCAATTAACGTGACCGAAGAGTCAGCTTGAACAACAGTGGTTTTTCTTGCTCTCTTTTGTGTAGTTTATGCGGTGCATGGAGTATTCTACACTGAGCAAATTTTATTTTACTACTTTGAGTGTCACATTTAGAGGTTGAGGAAGCTAGTCTGTTCCATGCATATTGAGCAATTAGTTCCTTTGTTTTAGGTTTCTGCAGATGTTTTCTGACAGGATTTGATCACAAATGCAGTTTACCTCGAAACGATTTTCTTTTACCTCTATTTAATACGGTGGCCCGGACATGCTGCAAATAAAAAGTTGCTGCAAAACAAATAAAGTTGCTGCAAATAAAAAGTAATTGCTGCAAATAAAAAATAATTGCAGTGAACAAAAAAAATATCTGCTGCAAATAAAAGCAGCTGCTGCAAATTAAGTGACACGAAATTATGCGCACGCACTGATGGGAAGAGGAGGACTCAGTATAGTTGTATCCAGGGCCCACTCACAAAATGCTTGGCCTAATCCTCAGTGACAGGAACCTTGTTGGAGTTCAATGGAAACAATTATCGTCAAACCCATGGAGTTGCATTAGGCATAAAAACAGCAGTGTCCTTTACAAATATCTACAAGGCGAAGACTGAAACAAACCTAATCCAACATAGAAATACCAATGGAAATGTTTCATTGGTGACGTTTCCTTTCTTTGGGACTATACCAGAAAAGACCCAACTTTTTCTTAAAGAAACTAACAAATCCCATCCCAAAAATTAAGTCCACCGCCGAAATATGAAATAACGAAATAACTTTCCTTGATACAACAGTTTTCAAAGGAGAACATCTCACAGAGAAATCCATCTTCATTGGACATCAAATCCCACTATAAGCCGACTAAAACCTTTCAATATGTACACTTTACCTCGTTCCACCTACGAGGGTAAAAAGAAGTTTCATTAAAGGCGAAGAAATAAGATTGATTAGAAAAAACTCCTCAAAAAAAACATTTGAAGAGTGCCTTGCGAACTCGAAGCACACAAATATCCTAAACCAGATATGGAAAGGTCGTTGTCAGGGGTCAACGTTGACTCGAGCCACTGATAGGGGCTAAAACAAAAACAAAAAAATTAAGAGAGACTATTGCCTTTCGTTACAACATATAACCCAGCACTACAAGATCTTTAAAAGACGTTGATGGCAACCTGGAGTCTACAGGTCTAATAAAAAATCAGCCTCTGCGGTGCTGACAACAGTTTAAGACCTCCGATCATATCCTACAGAAGACATGCTTGAGTGCAAAAATGTAACTTGAAGGCAGTTGACAATTCAATGCAACCACAAAAACCACATTGGTAGTCCTTGTAGGTCTGTCTTTAACTTCCTTACAACTATACTGAGTCCTCCTCTTCCTATCAATGCATGCGCATACCTTCCTGTCACTTAATTTGCCGCAACTGCTTTTATTTGCAGCAACTATTTTTATTATTTGCTGCAATTATTTTTTATTTGCAGCAACTTTATTTAACTTGCAGCAACTTTATTTTATTTGCTGCAACTTTATTTAATTTGCAGCAACTTTATTTTATTTGCAGCAATTTTGTTCAATTTGCAGCAACTTTTTTATTTGCAGCATGTCCCCTGTGCGCCACCGTAGTTTAAGCCACGTTAGTTTCTTTGGTTTCTCTAAAATGCCTGGACCTGAATAACCACATGTAGTAGGTTTTATTTTTGGCTGTGAAGATAATGATTTCCTGAATTTTTTTTTGGATGCTAGAAGCCTAGAACTGCCGGCTAGATTGCAGAATACGCGACAGTACATCTGCAGTGATTGGAAGATGCTGGAAAACCAGTGGGCAAATTTATACAAGCAAATTCTTATAAAAAAAATATATCACAAGGAATTCTCTCAAAGCATTTTTTTTGTGCAGAAGAAGGCTTTAAAAATTGAACTGCTCTTTTATTGTTTGCTGTAAACTGCAAACGATCATTGCCAACTCCTTCTGTAAATTTTGACATGTCACTGTGTCCTTACCATCACGCAAATGTAAGAATGAGGCCAATCTTGAGAGGCATAACAAACGTTAACCCGCAAGAAACCTGCCTATCAGAAACGCTCACATATGTCTTTGCGACTCTGCAGGATGTTAGAATGAGCTTTTGTGCACTAGTTCGCAAATGGACTATACAAATGGTTTAGAAGAGTGCGTGGGCCGGCTGGAACATAGGCTAGGCTAAACAGGTTCTTGTATTTTTACATGGGTATTAAAGAGGCAAATTTCTGCCAGAAGGTTCTTAACCCTTTAAGTCCCAATGGTGTCCAACATCAATTTTCTCCTAACCATATCCATTGATTGTCAAGAGTTTTGGTTATGAGAATTAATAAATTGATCACCTAAGAGAAAATGCTTTGATCTTTTATCAAATTCTCTCAACTTATTCTTTAACAAAATGTATAGAGATGTATGGAGATCAGTTTGGAGAATTTGTATGTGGATGTTGGGGCTTAAAGGGTTAATCCACAGGTTCTTATTGGTGGGTGTTTACTGGATTTAAATGTTTAATGAAGAACAAAACATATAAAATAATAAATGGATATGTTGTAGTTAAGTTTTTATGTCAGGTAATTTTTATTTTTCTTTTGTTTCAACTTCATTAGCATACATTACCATACCCAAAAACAAAAGAACAACAAAAAATTACATGAGGTGGAAAATTACAACAGATACATTAAGGTGACTGCATAAACACATAAATAAGCTAATTTTTTAAATAAAAAGGGTTCAGTATAAATAATTGTTAAAGGGAACCTCCACTCTTACTACAGAATAAGTTTAAATCGAATAAAATTATGTTGATAAACAAATTTGTTCGAGATTTGTCTTAAAAAAAGTGTTTATAACAGGAAAAGTGAATTTTAAAATCGCTTATTTTCACTTTCAAATTTCACGGGCGACGCCATCTTGAATAATCGTGACGTGTTACGATTGCTCTATTGTTCTGACACAAAGAGCTTTTGTTTAATAACAATAGGGCAACCATTACGCGTCACAATTATTCAAGATGGCGACGCCCGCAAATTTTAAAAACAAAAATAGGCGAATCTAAAAGTTATTTGTTTCGGATACAAACGCTTTCTTTAAAAATATTTTAGATTGACTTGACTGTAACAGTTATTTCCTGTGATTTAAAGTTATCTTTTTGTTGAAGTGGAGGTTCCCTTTAAATTGTACATAGTTAACACCCGATATCACTCCTAGAGTCAATTATGGATCCATAAAATCTAGTTCTTACTCTTGAGCCCCTGGACGAAACCCCTTTATCAGTACTCACATGGTACTATTTGTTTTCAGTATTGGACGAAATGAAATTTCGACTTCTCCGTTAATAACGTTTTGATTTTGTCAGTGTACTTTTGGAAGTGAAGAGTAAAAACATCAATAACTTTACATACCATCTTGTCACCTCTTGCTGTCTTCCTGGCATTAATGCAGTAATTGTTATCCCTCTCACGATACCAAAGTTGAAGCTCTCCTGCTTCATCATTATCCTCACTCCCCCATGACACGGTTCCCCGTGCCACACAAATCTGTGTGTAGCCCCACAGACTGAGCAAGGAGGCCATTTTGTTTATTGGAAGATCACCTCGTCCCCAGGCTCTCATCCTACTGAAAATCGCACCTGCCGCAAGGACTTATGGGCTGCATTTGTGCTCTGAGGAGTTGTTCATTTTCTTTCGTTTGTTTTTTAAAGTTCCCATTTAAGGTGACGTTTTTCATTTTCCTAAAAATGCTTTTAAGCATTATTAAAATGTTTGAAAACGATGCTCTGTGCTCAAGTAATATTAGGCTGACAAATACAGGCAAATAGAGAAATTCTCAGTGTGACTGCATGCAGAGGCACACACTTAATAAAAAACGTAAACCCGGCACATAGAAATATGTGACAGGGAATCTTCCCAGCCATGGTTTTCTCTTTTCATTTTTTACAAGTGTGATGTCGCCACCGGGATTACTACTCTCTCTTTAACCTGTCGGACCAGCTCCACTTTTTGCAGATTTTCTCTTTTGTAGTTCGCTCGTTTCGCCTTACCCAGGCGAAAATGGTCTACGGCGCAAACGAAACGAAAAATACTGGCTAAGTGTAGGTTATGTTCTCGTCCGTTGCTTGCTGTTTTAGGAACAGACAGTTAAATCAATAAAATGATGGAGAGGGATGGGAAAAGCAAAACATTTTATACAGGCCAAAACGTTTGAAAAAATTCATGCAAAACAGAGTAAAAACTTGCAAGAGGTGACAGGCCGCACATCTTCACCAGCGTGAAACCTTTGAAACCTTTTATATATTGCTCCATTGAGGAGACCGCTTTCAGGGATCTTACAGTTTAAAATTTGAACGATGATATCGCTTCTATATAGCGGACCAAGATACGGCTCGGTACAGTTTATGTTCAGCAAGGGAAAAATTGTTTAAGTTGAGCAAAACCTTTAAAATGTTCAACAGACAATTTATTCAGTTCGCGCGTATTCCTGTTGACTCGGAATTTGTAGCCCGTTTATGAGATATGTCTACTCAAAAATATAATAATTTTTCCATAGCTGCCGTTATCTTAGAGTAAATGCTTTTCATATCTCCGTAAAGTTTAAGTTTACGCGATCTCAGAGAACAATGTCTAGCTGTACACAGCGCGGAGTCTTTTTAAAAATATATCCAGATCTGACACTGGTTTTGGGTATTTATCACGTCTAAGAAAGATTTAAAAACATTATGATGTTGTGTCCTTTGAATGTCGTTTTAAAACTCAATCGCTTTGTAAATGTCACTTGTAGTTTTAATATCAGAGGAGAGTATTTTAAAGCTCAGTATTTTTCAATACCATTAGCATGTTGTTTTTTACCAATCAGTTGACTGGCTTCTTTGTGCCACTACATAATGTGTGTAGTTAAATATAAGTTTACAAACAAGACCGGCGGTTTCGAATCTTATGATTCTCATCAGTTGCTATGTGAGGGGGACGTAAGGGTTTGCGGTGATGCGGTTTTGCGTTATTTTTGGGGCGGTTTTGAAGTAATTTTTATTTAACTCGCGGTATTGCGGTTTCAAAATACTAAGCGGTTTGCGGTTATTACAACCTTTAAGTCGCGGTTTTCGGTGAAAAAAAAGTGTCTGCGGTGATAGCACTCTTTAGAACGGTCGGCATCCGGTTGTTTTGCAAGCGCGAGCCAAGTGTTTTGTTTTACAACGCATCAGGGTTCATTATATCAGCTTATAATTTAACTCTGTGGTTTGCAATTACGGCCTTTTCCAGATATAATAGTTAATGTGATTAACCGTTTTAGCCAATGATGCGTCGACTTCGTGAAATTCCATGCCGGATGTTAGCTCGTACAGCCGTACAGCCTCTAACCTGCGTAGCTGGCGGTATTGTGTAGTAGTCGAGTGAGATTTGGCGGCGGAACCGTTGTAATACAGTCGACTGAGATTTGACGGCGGAGCCGTCAACCGCCTCGTCCCTACTCCCTTTTTTTGGAACACGGCTCCGCCGCCAAAACTTTAATCTCGCACCCACACAATACCGCCAGCTACGCAGGCTATACAGCCTCGTGTTCTCGATGCTTTGATTCAATGCGCGACAATGGCAACTGAGGTCGTTGAGGTCGCAACTGAATGCGAATAGGACGTAATAACTAATTGCGTGGCAATCTTCTATGAAGAAGGAAAGGAAGGGGAGAATTTCAGAGGAGCTGTACGTTTTAAGAATCGTCTTCTCCACAGAACGTGAACTCTTTACGAGACAAGAAGGTCACAATTCCAGGAGAAACATTTATTCCGCGTTCCACAACTAGCACAGGGTCGTCCAAAGTAATCAGTCATCCAATGTAAGACGTACAGGATCAGTGACAGAGTTTTTCAAATTCAAGGGAGATATCAATACTCGTTCAAGTACATGACCAGCATACTTGGCATTTGGTTAGTAGTAAATTGAATATAATAGTGTTGTACAATATATCGTTAGCGTTATGATGGTATGTTTAATACTAACGCACAATGTTATCAGAATATATCACAAGTCTTGCTGACGTCAGCTTTCATATTGTGGCCTACATGTACGCTCGGTTTCAGTATTCGGGAAAAAATCCGATGCGGTTTGCGGTTTTTTGGCGTTTTTCTGTGCGGTTTTGCGGTTGTCGGACCCACACCCCCCCCCCCACCCCCTACGCCCCCCTCCTATGTGGTGGGATGGTTAGGTGAACTCTGAACCATTCCGTATTGCTTGATTTAGTAAGCGTTTATATATCCACCCTGGTTTGTTTGGAGGATCGAAAATGGTGCAGTTTGATTGGTTCCTTGCAAAAAACCAACCAGGTTACTATAGGTTCGATCCGCGTTTTTTCAAAGCTAGGTTGTTTTTTTATTAAGGTTTAAATTTGAAAAATAGGCGTCTTGCCTTGCTTTTTGTAAAGTATAAAAACATCTTCTTAAAATGTTTCATGATGTATAAGTGTTCCTCAAAATGGCGAGGGACTATGTTGTATATTTTCGTTTCAATTTAAAGCAAGGCTTGCGTTGACTATACAGTTGTGTACTGTACAGAATGTAGACAAGATTATTTTTTACAGGTACAGCATGGCACCGTATGGCGTGAGTAACTGTAACAGATGACAGACTGCACATGTATAACGGCGTGGAGATTGTACCAAAATTCTCTTTTCCTCTTCTGGCCTTTCTCTTCTATGCATTTCCCTCGTTTTCTTTTTTGAACGCTTTTTTGATTTAAACTTCAGAAGGTGTCCACGAAACATATCCTTACATTATTTTGCTCTCTGCATCCTGTAGATGTTGAATGTTTTTTGATAACTCGTTTGCTGAGCATTGTCAGCAGTGATCCTTTCCTCTTCAAAATCTCTTTGGCTTCCCCCACCATCTTTAAGCTTACCCGACTTGGCATACAGGCTGCTCAGGTGATCTTTGATATCTTGCTCTTCCTTCTTAACTTGCTCTTGTACTTAAACAAGCTTTTGTATATTTTCTCCTAGTATCAATTGGTCTGATGATATGTGCGAACATATTGCTCGTCGAAAAACTTCCCCTTTGCCCCAGGATTCCTGTTGCTCAATATGGCATCAGCAGTTGAGAACAACTTTAAAACACGTTGATGGCTTTCATATTGACATCTTCCTTCGCTGTGAAACAACTTCACGAACTCACGAGCACCTTTACACCTGCTATACCATGCCTCGTAGAATTTGGGCAGCACTTCATTCATGAAGTTTGCTCTGTCCGTTTTTGGGTATGGTATCCAGCCATATTTGGCTTGCTCCCAAGGACGTGTGTTTTTAATGCTTGGCCTTTGAAATTCAATACTCCCAAAACGCAATGTTTGACGACTTGTAGAGGGAACTGTTGTTGCGTTGGATTTTTCTTTGCTTGCATCACTTTCCTGTGGTCTTGCTGCTAAATATTCTTTTCTCTTTCTAAAAAATCGTTTTACTTCAACTTTGGAAAAACCTGAGAGGTAAATATTAATGAAGGTAACCTGATTTTATACAGGTCAAAAGGCTTGAAAAAATTCATGCAAACCAGAATGAAAACAAAAAAACCTCCAGAAAATCTAACCCCTTAACCCTTTATATACCATTTTTCACGAAAAAGGTTTATATTCTAATTCGCTACCCCGCTCAAACGAATATAAAACATTTATCATGTAACAAGCAACCTTAATTGGGGTGTGTCAACACGAGCCGTGTGCGACCCTCTTTGTTATGCCTTCATCAACAGAATGGATGGAAATAATACAACAAACAGAATGAAAACTCGGAAATGTAAAAAATTACAGCAAGAAAAACAACCCTACAAAATGATCTAAACTACGCTCGTATAACAATGTACAAAACGTGCTAAACCTTTCATATAGCAGCATGCAAAAAACTACGTCTAAGAGAAACCCCTGGTCACTGGGTATTTAATTTTGAGGGCTAGGGACGGACGTAAGACGCGAATGAATATAAATGACAACAACTCGAATATATATAGCCTACCGCTAATGAAGCAATTGTAACAGCATACCATGTAACACCCCAAAGAAAAGGTTACATAACCCATGATAAATACATTTATATTCTAATTCGCTACCCCGCTCAAACGAATATAAAACATTTATCATGTAACAAGCAACCTTAATTGGGGTGTGTCAACACGAGCCGTGTGCGAACTAAAAGAACGGGAAATACGGAAAATTAAATACCCAGTGATAACGAAACCGACAACAATGAATGGACATTATCCTTAATGTAACCGTCTTTTGTCTTATCGGATTTCCAACGGCCGTGTCTTTTAAACAATCTGTCAGGCACTCGGGCATTAGCAGCAGCGGAGGCACCTCCAGCCCTAAGGCTATGGAGACCGTAGTCTTGCTTGGGAAGGCCGATGGAATCGAAAGCGCTAAGCACTATCTCCCGAGCTCTAGTATAAGACAAAGGAACGGACCCGCGCAATTTATAAGCTCCGGTACCGCGAAGGAAAACAAGAGGGCGAAAAATGAATTCTTCGCTGTCAGCTGAAAAAGAAGCGGCCACAAAATATCGTTGAACTAATAAATACAGACATGTATTCTTGAAAGTCTTAGCGATAACAACCCAAGCCCCATCCCTGTAAACGTCAGTCTTACTTCGATGAACAAAGATTCTCATAAAAGAATCCTCAAACTGAAAATCACACCTGCGTAACTGGACCAACTCGTTAAAGCGAAAAAACCCTGCATAACCTAAAACGCACAAAGGAAGCACTCGTAAATAGGACAAACTAGCTGAAGACGATCCATACTTAGCAAATAAAAGCTGAATAGCCTCGGGGGTCACAGGCTCTTTCTTTTTAACAGGGATACTGAGAAGCCTCTTAGCAGATTCTATTAAAGGTTAAACTAACGAGGAATTACAGGGGTCGGGTAGACCTGCCAAATCATGCACCCACTTGAGCCCATAATGGACTTCATCAATAGTACTGCAAGAAGCAGATTCTTGAATCAAGCTAAGAAAAAAACAATGAAACGTACACACTAGAAGCGGGAAATATAACAATTTCTTTAAACTGAGAAGCCCATTTTCTCCACGTATTGAAGCCCTTTTCGTACTTCCTCGCGGTACTGTCGGCTTTGGATTTAAGAAGAACTGCGGGGAGATCTTGAACCAGTGCCCGGAGTCGCCTGTCTTCAACCTGTTGAAAATTAGGCTGCAAGGCATCTTTGAGAACTTCTACGAGGATAAGAACAACAATATATGGCAAAATTCTTCAATACACGCACTGGGAGTCAATACAGCAATAAAAAATGGACGCTTGGTAATGCCGCTGACCGGATGCAAAACTATTTAAGGCCATATGGGCCAATTCAAAAACGAAGGTAAACAAGCCACTCGGCGAGCTAGTTTCATGCGAAACGAGAACAAATGAACTAACAAGCGGAATAAAAAACACGTGGGCCAACCTAAAGCCACTCGGCTTGAAAAAAAAAAAAAACTAAGGCCCCTTAGCGCCAATTCTGACTGCCAGGACCGCGCTGTTAAACCTGTCTGAACCAATGAGTGAATCGTTGTAACACCCGAGGGCAAAAATCCCTGAGGGGTTGGGAAAATGAATGTACTCAAGGACGTACGGTTGGAATTGAATTGCATTTGCGAACAAGAAAGCCAAAACACATTAGACGGCCAATAAGGGACGACTAAAGTACCAACCGCACCGCATACAAGGAGATGCTGAACCACCCTAGTAATGCAGTGGACGGGAGGGACTAGCCAATTATTCTCTCCATTCCACGAGATTGAAAATGCGTCAACAGCTTCAGTGCCGGGTACGCGAAACCTGGAATTGAATCTGGGAAGATGGGCGTTGGCAGCATTCGCAAACCTGTCGACTGTATGTGGGCCCCAAAGGCGGTCCAAGTGTGCGAAGAACTCGGGGGTTGTATACCAGTCATCGAAGTCTACAATGTGGCTAATCGCATCAGCACAAGCATTAAGTTCAGTGGGAACCCACTGGGGAATAAGTGTAATACTGTAAGCTCGACAAAAATAGAAAATATCAAGCGCAATAGAATGCAATTCTGCACTAGGACTCCCTATCTCCACAATACGAACGGCCCCTTGGCTGTCAGAATGCCACTTTACACACTTACCCCGAACCGAGGCTTTGAACGCACTTAAGGCAAATTGTATAGCCTTAAGTTCTCTCCAGGTAGAGCTCTTAGCTGCTTCGCAAGCAGTCCACATACGATGGGACACCTCATTAGTGCCCACAACAAAAGCCCCGCAGGCGACGTTGCTAGCGTCCGAATAGCTAAACAAAAGGGGAGCATTATAAGGCAAAATAGCTCTCATATTAAGACTAACGATATTGTTTTTCCAGAAAAATATTTCAGAGAGGCAATCATTATGAAGCCCGATATTAAAACGGGAATCTCAACTACGGCGGGATTCTATGACCTTGTAAAGAAAACGGGTTTTGAGACGAGTCAGGTTACCCAAAACTGGCGACATGGACATAACATGACCTGCGATAACGGCACAATCCCGAGCCGTAACATAAGGTGCGGATAGAAGAAATTTGTCAATCAGAGCGATAAATTTGCAAATACGTCCATCGTTAATAGAAATGGTACCGATAACTAAGTCCCAGTTTAAACCCAACCAAACAAGCACCTGAGTGGGGTTCCATAGTGATTTGGCGGAGTTCGCAACAAACCCCGCACTGCTTAAGGATGATTGCACAAACAATGAATTTTCCTTGGTCATAGGCAGTGAATCCCCTTTTCCGCACCCATCGTCAAGGAACACAACAATTTTAATCCCGTAAGACCTCCAAAACTTAACGAGTGGTCTGAGACACTTGGTGAAGACGTATGGGGCTGGGCTAAGACCGAACGGAAGTGATGCAAAAGAAAAATACCGAACGGTACCAGAAAAAACCCAGGAGAAACCCAGAAAAGTTTGGTGATCCGGAAAAATATCGATATGGTGATATCCAGACTTGAGATCGAAACTGAAAAGGTAATCGCCCTTATTAACATGTGATAATAAAACTCTCCAATCTTCACACCTAAACTTCTGTTTCCAAATGAAATGATTGACATGACGTAAGTCCAGAATAAGCCTCTTCTTGCCTGAAGACTGTATCGAGACAGAGAGCGGATTAACTACATGTGGAATAAAGGGCACCTCAACGACGGCATGAGTGTGGACTAATTCAGCGATAGCCGACTCCACGAAAGACGCATAATAAGAGCTGACTGATTGTTAGAAAAACGCGCCTGACAAGGTGTGCTAATGAATGGGATCCGATAACCGAATTTAATAGTGTCGATAACAAAACTATTGGCACCAATAGCGTGCCAATAACTTAAACAGGACCTAAGTCTACCCTTAAGTACTGGCAATGTAGAATTCTGTTCAAATTCAAACAGATTGCGATCATAATCGAAATCGACTAATGAACTAGAGTCTCTTTCCCTGAAATACTCCAAATAGGAAGGATACATGTCTAATAAATTGAGTAAAGCTAATATCTAACCTTGGAAAACAAGTTTTCAATTCTGTGGTCCTATTTACCTCCAATGCCCTAAAGACCAGAAGAACTAGGAAAGGACGCCCCCGAGCTTGAAGATCTGGCTTGAGGATTAACTTGCCACTGAGACCTCCAATGACCTTGCTGGCCGCAGGCGAAACAAATATCACTTGGTCTTGGTTTGCTGAAAGCGCCAAAAGTACGAGGAATAGGTCTGGAGGATGATGAATGTTCGCCAGCAAACGCGGTGGTTGCGGTAGATGATTGGAGTTGTGAATAACCTTGCTTGGATGGCTTCGCTTTCTGTTGGCGTTGGTTGCGTTTACGAAGGGCCCTCTGTTCGGTACGGCGGATACGCTTTTCGTCCTCTGACCCGCTAGCCAGCTCGTCAGATAAATACTCGTTCACCAAATCCCAACCGGCGGCGGACTTGTCTGCCAGTCTGATAAGTTTGTTGCGCTTCTTGATGTCAGAGTCTAGTTCTTCCAGGTGAGTTTTAACAAGGTCTAATTTTCTCTTCCCGAGAGCAACTGACGCCGACTTCACCTTCTCTGCAAGGTCGGAGTTGAATTGAAACTGTTCCTTATTACCTTCGAATCTAAACGTGATCTTGGATTCTTCTTTGAGCTTTTTGGCCACAGAATCGGTATTACTGCACGACTCGTCTTGAATATCGCGCTTCAAGGCGCCCAACTTCTTGTCGAAATAATCCCTAAATAGAGAGAACGCGGACGCTATATCACTGGATTCTGAAGACTGGATTGGTACTGACGCTTCGAGAGATTGAGACAAAGGTTGTTTAGGAAACGAAGGCAGCAAAACGTCGCTGCTAGGAAAATCTGTGTTTGCTGGAGTAACGTCTTCGACATCAGACATAATTTTGAGGGCGTAGGGACGGTCGTAAGACGCGAATGAATATAAATGAGAACAACTCGAATATATATAGCCTACCGCTAATGAAGCAATTGTAACAGCATACCATGTAACACCCCAAAGAAAAGGTTACATAACCCATGATAAATACATACCCCTTTCATATACCTTCTATCAGTGACAAATGTTGCCCCTTCCACATACCTTGTTTAGAACTTTGTATCCCTTTGGACGATCGACTGCTGTAAATCATGCAATACACTGTTTTTTTTTTACATAGAAATCAATCTCAAAAATAGCCTGTACACAGACGTTTTATTTTTCTTTTCGTTCCTACCCCTTTGTACTGGTGGTCAGTAAATCCCCTGCGGTTTATATTTTATCACCCGCGCTCGACGGGCTTTGAAAAGGAAATAGAGGGTCTCTGCAAGGCTATCTTAAAAACAGAACGTTTTCTCGACTTTTCAAAGCCATATCATTCATCTATTAGCCCTATTGGGCCCTTTAACAGACCCAAATGACAGATTTCCCTACCCTTTAATATACTTAAACCATTGAAATTACTACCCTTTCTTATACATGTATCTAAAGCCTAAAAAAGGTAACCCTTTGCGGAGGAGCCTCCCAGTATAGGACAATATAGGAAAACCCCCGGGTTTGGTTTTTTTTCAAAGATACTATTCTTAAACATTCTCCTTATTCCAGGCCCGGAAGCACAAAATATTGGCTTTCAGTCCAGAACACATTGAGTGGTTCCATAAACCGTCAACAAGTTTACTCCGTTACGAGACGATGCTCATCCTCTCCCCTGAGTTATTTCGAATCCTAGCCTTTCCCCTTGTCTTTAAAACGCTCATCTACCATAAACATGCTAAAAAGCTGTTTTATTGAAAGGACGGGAATAAAATATATAAAAAATTTCAATAATTTATTTTCTGAAAGCAGAAATACGTATTATCAAGTGAGAACAACAGGACAGAGAGGGTAAGGCCTTGCAGTCAGCTCGGCTGGCCCCGCTTTGGGAAAATATGAGAATCATTTCACCAAACGTTATTTTAGGCCAATTAAATGCTGTTGATAGAATACATAGTCTACTCCCTTACAGCTGTGCCAGCGTTCTTTCATCACTTTTAAGTATCGGACCACGCTGCCTCTCTATTTCAGTAGAAACTCCTTTTTGAAAGTTTATTTATGATGGTAAGAAACAACATCATTGAATAACGAAGGCAAAACATTCGCCGTAGAAAAATTTGTAATGAAAACTGCCCTCAACACTGTCACTTTGTATTATTCAATCCTCAGAGTGCTGGAAATTACGCTTCTGAGAATTTGGTTTTCAATTTTTTTGTGAACGGAAGCATGTCACGAGACTGACCCCCTAAATTACAGGAGACCTTACATCCCCCTCACTACTGCCTTTGTCAAATAGCCAGGCTAATCATGTATTTATTGGATTCTCAGATTATTAACATCCCTGAGGTCTAACATGTAAAATCACATGTAATTGGAAATAAATAGTAGTCTTTACAATATGTAACATGCCATCACTAAAATTTTGGGAAGAAATACAACAAATGAAGTGGACAAATTATAATTTCAATAACCTTGTCCAAACAACAATATTAAAAAAAGAAAAGAGAAAACTAGGAGTAAATTGAAGTATGTTTGATTCCCGGGCGCAAACTCAATAACGTTGAATTAACTGAACAAAGATTACCATAATAAGTTTACTCTCAATATTTGGTGTTCAATCGGAGATATCATATCATACCATTTAAAAGATAGTTATTACAAAAAATCGTAAACTTTAAATTTGCAATTTTCGAAAGCCAAGTGAAGAAAATATTCAAAGTAGAGTTGTGTATTCATGTAACCTTTGTCCACAGAATTCTTATAATTTTATTCGTTATCACAAAATAAAAATTCGCAAATTTTGTAAACTTCTCGTCTGTGCTTAATCATAAACGAAGGGAGTTGGATTGACTGCAGAACTAACTCGTGCGGCTAAGGTAAAAGTTGGAAATATTTGGATACACAGACCTAGTTAAGACGAGGAGCGAGGAGATCAGATAACGGCTGTATTCACAGGTTACTAGAATAAACTTGTTCATGGTAGTGAAACTTGGACTAAGGTGCTCAGGACGGAAAGTAGCTTACACCGATTCAGGTATCATTGAGATCTATAAGTAAGAAGTTATCCATAATAAACAAACTGTAAGAGTACATCATTCGACGCCAACTTCTTTATCACAATTAAAATCACCATAGCACTTAGTTTGTTGTCTTTTTTAGTATAGTCTTCTTAAGACTTAGCCCACGCAATACCTAGATTTATCTCTAAGGAGCCTAACTCTACTCTGCTGACGAGCGGCACCATCGCATTCATAGGCGAGTCGTCCCACCTGAGCAGGGTGGATCCATTGTTAATTAACGAGAGTATTTTTAAGGACCAATTAAAGTTTAATGTATGTACCGAAAAGTTTCCGCAACATTAGGGGTCATTTGTCCTCTTATAACTTGTACATCATTTTACTACTGTAAATCCTCTATAAAGCCCTCTCTCTCAAATAATAAGCCCCCCCCCCCCCCCCCATTCAAGGGAACAAAGTTAATGGAGCCTCCCTTCCCCTCCCCCTTTTTATTCTTTACTAATGAATGATATACTGTATTAATCAATCACGACTTTTAAACGTCATTTGCACTGGTATCCTGAATGATTTATTCACGTGTTGGAAGTTTGGATTTTATTTTTAATCCTCGGCTTAAATGACCTCCAATTTCTTGTACTTGGGCTTATCCACTTTGCATTCTAGTTTATGGAGAACTGATAAAACCATCTTCGCCAAATCAAATAAGCCCCACCCCCCTAAATAAGGCCTCCGCTCTTTTAGGCTCCCCCTCAAACGTGTTTGAAATAGATAACCACCCTTGGGGGTGGGGGGGGGGGGAGGGGGGGGTTAGGAAACTATGCAACCGGAATGTTTGTAACGGACAAAAAGATGCATTCGGCGAGATTTGTCACTAAAGCGACTAATTCTTATTTTTTAATTGAACCAATCACAGTTTGGCTTCTAAGACCTATATTTCGTCTCATACTTACTGGTTATATTTATTCTAGATACATGTGCGATGGACAGGATGGAATAGAGCACTTTGACTATGCTCATAGTTATGAGACCTTATACGAACTATGTACTGCATATAGGTTCAAGGATATCAAAGCATTTACAAACAAAAGTGCCAAAAGTACGTTCGAACTTATCCATTTAATCAAAGCGTCATTGTTTAGTCGGTTCGATTTATATTCTAATAGACGACATGTAAACAGAGGAACCTCTCCTTTGGAACACCTTTATTCAAGGGACAGCTCCATTCAGTGGGCACAAAATTTGGTCCTCTATTGAAGGGACACTTGTATTCAGGGGAGAGGTGACACTTTTTTCTTGGTTCCGAATCCCGGGTTTAACCTTCATTCAGGGGACACCTTAGCACTCAAAAAGTGACTGACCACAAAAATCATTGATATGTTAAGGTGCACACGAGTCACAATGGGGACTGCTTTCAAAACATGCATGAACTATCTCACTTAAATTGATGTACTACAGTTGATTCAACACTACATATATAGCAGAGTCAAGTTAATCATGATTTAGCTGCTTGAAATAATGACTGGAGCAGATTCTGACACAGAATAAAAGAAACATGTTTTCATTGTTCGTTTATATTTACCCGAGCCTAACCTCCGTTCAGGGGACATTTTTACTCAAGGGACACTTGCCTTAGACCCGAGGGTGTCCCCTGAACTGAGGTTCCAATGTATGCCGGCTCTTAAAAAAAGAAAAAGGAGGCCACTGTATTTTGTTAGGTGTTGATTAAGTCAGTTCTTAGTTAATAAACTATGCTATCCTTGAGGTCCCCCGGCGATCCTGTCTTGTCTATTATGATCTAGTTTATTCGAGGCTGTAATGGAGTCTCGTAATCTGGACTCTCCATAGGAGAAGCGAAAATTTGACGTCAGAGCACATTCTCTTTCCTTTGTCATGTTAGATGACAGCACAGGAAGGTTGACGCGTTACACTACCGTAAAATTCCGAAAATAAGCCCCTCCATTTACAAGCCCCTCCAAATGTAAGCCCCCTAATCCGGTAACGCTAAAAAAAACCCTCCGTTAAATCACCCCTCCAAATATATGCTCCCCGGGGGCTTGCACTTGGAAAATTGCCCTGAAATACAAAGTAAAACAAAGCAATAACGGTAAATTTACTTCCAGCTATACAGCTAGCCCAATCCATTTTGAAACGCAAATTTCCCTCCGTAGATAAGCCCCTCCGAATATAAGCCCCTCCAAAAATAAGCCCCTCAAAAACGGCCTTTGAAAAATATAAGCGCTGAGGTATATTTTCGGAATTTTACGGTATATAAGGGTAAGAGACGGACATATAAGGGTATCGACGGAGGTTATATTGATAGAACTGTGCTAAAATCTTAGTCTAAGGGACACATAGCTGGTTCGACATTGTAGGACACTTCTCAAAATATCGCCCCATGTGAGCCAATCTGGATTTCGGAATCCGGGAAGTTTTTACTCCTAAAATCTGGAATCCCGGGCTTTGGAATCCGGAATACAGCTGAAGGAATCCGGAATCCTACTAACGATTGGAATCAGAATCCAAGATTCACTGACAAAGGCCGGAATCCAGTCCCTGGAATCCGTAATCGA
Organism: Porites cylindrica; assembly: GCA_964035525.1. Classification (NCBI taxonomy): domain Eukaryota; kingdom Metazoa; phylum Cnidaria; class Anthozoa; order Scleractinia; family Poritidae; genus Porites; species Porites cylindrica. The sequence continues at coordinate 25,917,768 of OZ037776.1, read as the reverse complement.
AGGTGTGAAATCCACAATTCAAGACTGTCATAGTTTCCCTTACATTGGGCGAAAAATATCAAGGATCCAAAATGTCCAAGTAAAATCGCAGCGATACACTTGGGGAGTCAATGGAGACGCAAGTTCAAGATATCATTTCGAAAAATATCCCCGTGGCTTACAGCTTACAGAGAACATTTTGACGAGATTTTAGTTATAACAAGGACTTTTGCGATTCAAAATCGGCTGGAGTCCTACATGGAGGATCTCAGGAAAATCAAGCAATCAAGTATAAATTCTCCACATCCTAATCCCTCGGAACATGATAACGTTAAACACATCAGCAAAAAACTTTGTTGACAATAGAGTGCCGTAAGTATATAAGCCTGAACTTAAAGCTCCCCGGTCAATTGTTTCATGCGGAGATCGGTTGTACTGAAGGCAAGAGTTATTTTTCAAATCACATGCTTCAGTCACTGCATGTTCTACTGACGAAAGTACAGTTACCATAAAGTTACCAACAAAAAAATGCTCCAATTGATCAATGATAGATAATTGAAATTTCTGTCGCTGCTTTCCCCTTCTCTTTGTAGGCCATCCTTCTTATTCTTCGGTAGAACTGGTCATTTCTCATAACAAATCACAGAAAAACAAGCAAGAAAGGTTACCTGAAAAATAGTAAATTTTGCGGGAACGCGTGAGTTCGCGACTAAGGAATTCCCCCATTCTTCTTGCCGCTTTATAGCCAAATTCATTTCACGGGTGCTTTTGTGGTCCTTGTTACAGTCGTGCGCAACAAACTTCGTCAGCTAAGCAGACTACAAGTATAATTAAAATCAAAGTGAATCAATCAAGTGACGCCAGTTGTTTTCAGGTGATATCAGTGGGATTTTTCATTGGGAAGCACTTGACCCAGGAGACTTTGCCTTGTCAAATTCCCCCACCCCTGGGGGAAATTGTTAACTTTGCACCGCCCATTTTAGAATCCCGCTAGTTGACCAGGAGTCCTACCCCATGCCCCTCAGGGGGAAGTCGATGACATGCGCATTACAGTTATATAATCAACATGCATGTATGAGTTATACAGAAAACAATTACCAGTTGCATTACCTGGTCACAGCTGTGCCACTCGAAAACCGCACGATTCCGAAAAAATCTTAAATCTTCAAAAAGACAATTATTCAGCGACCTATTTACTAAAATATAAAAGCAAGTCTTTCGCAAAAAGGACAAATAGCCAACAATTTTACGCTAAGATATTAACTACAAATACTGATACCTAAGTTATTAAATTGTATTCTTCTTACAACTACCCAGTTAGTACTTTGTTTTAACTCAAATTACCTTTTTGTCTGGATGTAAATTGTATTCTCCACTATTCATACCTCACTGTTATGTAATTACGTATTCTTTCCTACAAATACGCGACTAAAAAAATTACAAATAAGTAAAGATAATAGGACTGAGTTGAGTACAATTCAGGGAGTAATCGGGCCAGTAATTTAAAATTACGAGCCCGAATAACAGCAGGAAGTTCCTACAAACTGCGAATTTTCAATCATATTGCATACCGTTTATTTTACAATTAAGAAATTGGATCGAATTCCTTCAGTTCGTCGATTATCTCCTGCATGGCTGGTCTCGCCCCAGGCTCTCTTTGCATGCATCGCCGCACCAGGCCACGAAACACACCGTTCGTTACAAGCACCACTTGTTCGTTACGCCTTTGAGGATCTGGAAGTTGTCGGATGCACATTTCGCAAAGAAGAGCACCAAAGCTGTAGACATCAACCTAACAACAATAAAACATAATTTGAGGACGTCAATATTGTTAAAAAGAAATGTTCTTTATTTGAGTGTCAAGGTATTTAGCACGAAAGTAGTTATTCGGGACAATATTCTCAGTTACTGTAAGACCCTGAGTATTGGTCCGACCCCGGGAATCGAACCCGCGACCTTCCCCTGGGCAGTCAAGCGCTCTACCGACTGAGTTAATCCTGCCGCGGTTGGTAAACATCCACCGAGGTTTGGTTTTTATTACATGCGTCGTAGACGTAATCTAATCCCGGTTATTAATGTCTGCGAAGCAGCGCCGATAGGCCTTGTTCTGGCCCCTATGGACTCAACGAATTACCGGAAGTTTGAAGTTTGAAGTTTGAAGTATTGCATGGTCCATAATTGATCTAATACAACTAGAGTAGAAGAGCCCTAAATTAGTGCGAGTAACCTTAGCTCTCTTAAGTTGTACCAAAAAATATATTCTCTTAGAGGCCTTCTTAAGAATTTCATTAATATGGATATTCCAGGTGTTTCGAATTTCCTTACAAAATGATTGGTAAATTGGCTATGGCTCGTTTAACAGGCCAATCATGGCGTGTACTAAAATCCTGGTACACAGGTGGAGGCCTAGAACAAAGAATTTGGACGCTGTTTCGCAGACGTTACTTACCGGGGTTTGATTATGTTACGTCTGCGGCCCAGGCTAGATTTTCATTGCAGGGACATTATTCGGGGCAGTTGTTCACCCCAGCTGAACTGAGTCCACTGAGACCCAAACCGGAAAATTACAGTTGCCGATAAACATTGAGGTCCATTTAGAGGTACAAAAGCTCTTTAATATGAGAATCTATGAGCGGAATTTAGAGCAAAAATAGCGATTATACGGGGACTGTAGGCAGACAGAAAAACCGTTTTCGAATAACATTTTTCCAACCTTTATCAAGAAGGATTTTATGCCTGTATACACCAATGCATTCCCAAGGGGACAACTTTTAGGCGTTTCGTTATTTATATAATCTATATGTTGTAGTGACTAAGGGCCTGTTTACATGGAGTGGGGGACCCCGGTCTAGTGGGGTTGGCTTCTTTTGTTTTCACGCTCTGGGGCACACAAAACAAAAGAAACCTACCCCACTAGACCGGGGTTCCCCACTCCATGTAAACAGGGTCTTAATGTCTTAAAGCTGCACCAGAACCAATTCACTAATGAGATTGTCTAAATGAGGTTGACTGATAACTTACAAGGGTAGGGAGGGGGGAGAATTCGAGCACGTGAAAATGCGGTCAGAGCCCGAGGGAGCTCTTAGAAGGGATGATTGAAATTTCGCAGTTAAAGAGCACAATTAAGACCAGATTTAGGTGCACAACGATGGGCTTGGTTAATTTTAAACAATGAGCTAAATATGCGTGCAGTAGCGAAATCACTGCCAAAAATGACAGATACTTGACTAATTTTCAACAGATATACATGTATCTTAATATATAGATTTACCCAGGACTAAGAGCGAAGCTCTCGATGATAATATTTATAGTTTGTTCAAACAAAATACAAAATCTGGTAATGCTAAGCGGCGAAGACAACGCCGGAGAACGGTGAAAGACAACAATAGGTCTAATTAGCAAAAAAGCAACTTTGCACGTGTAGCACACTTTTTTTGTACATTTCTTTGCAGTTGTTTTGCACAACTACAACGTGAAACTTACTGAAACTTCTTAGTCACACGTTTTATTGAGGAAATGTCATACGTTTTCTCGTTCACTTTTTTTCTCACTGCCGCTCATTTTCATCTTGCATTGGTGACCGCTGGCATTTCTCATTTTGTCACCGCCGCTTTCGTTGGAAGAAAATTCCAACAAAAAAATGTTTTCTTTGTTTTTCATCTCTCGCTCTAGATCTCTGTCGCCGTATTTCTCGTTGAGCTTCGCTGGCCTGCCGCCTACTTTCTCTTTTTCTCTGTCTTTCTCTTGCTCTATATTCCAAATTTGTGGACATGACAGTTGTTCTGAGCTTAATACTTTAGAAAATACGGATACAGAGACAATTTCCCCTTTTCGACTCTTTAGTTGTCTCTGCTTCACAAGACGCGGGTGGCTATGCGAGTTTCATTTGGGTTGCCATACCTGTTTATTGAGTTATTTTACATTGGTATGCCTGTGGTGCGGACGGACGGTCGTTCGGTCGGTCGGTGTACGATCACGTGATTACCAAATTCTCTTGGATGGGTAGTTTACCAAATTTTCTTACCCATGGTGCTCCGCTGCGCGCGCTTCGTGCGCGAGAGCACCGCTATGATCAATTTTGATCATTTGTGTGCAGCTTTCTTTTTATCCCAGCTGCATGTGTTTGACAATTTCACACTTGACCTTACAAGCGAATGATTATATTGAGTACATTGAGGTTTCTCGGTCTTTGTGCGGCTTTGAATTGCATGGTGAGATATCAATGACAGTGGTCTTAAAGCTGCTTATAGTCACTTCGCGTCAGTCAGTAGAAATAGATCCTGACACTCGGTTATTCACGATACGATCATGATTGTGTTACTAAGGCACCAAGTAAGAGCACAAGAATGTTAGCCGGCGCAGGCTGATCAAATTCAGTTCTTAGGAAATGAGTTAAAAGTTGTTTCTTTAGATCAACTGTACTAACGTCAAGTAGTTTTGCTGCTCGTCAAGTTGTAGAATAATGAAAGTATTTTTTTAAAAATGATACTTTGATACACAAGCAAGATAAAACGAACGAACAACGTTTCAGTGTCGTCATGACGCTAAATTTCAAGTTCACACAATCTTGAAACTAAGCTATCAGAAATAGCTACCTAACGATTAACGTATAAAATTATGCAAGGTCATACAAATAGTAGAAGCGTACTTACTCTGGTAAAGGCTTTCTACACGAGCCCTATAGATTACTGTAAATTAAAGCTTACTGTATGGGCCTCCCCAAAGAAAAAATAGCTAAGTTGCCACGCGTGCAAAATGCTGGCACTAGATTATTAATGGTTTTAGGAAGTATTCTCACATCATTCTAGTACTTTACGAGTTACACTGGCTACCAGTGCAAACGCGCATACATTTCAAGATTCTATTGTTAATTTTGAAAGCCATTCACGGCCTCGCACCTGCACATATCAGCAATATTTTCCCTGTGAATTATAGGTTCTTGTATAATCTTAGTTCCACCTCAGGCATTTTATTAAAAGTAGGATGATGGAAATACTAGGCGGGCGCGCAATTCAGGAAGCAGGGCCGCATTTGTGGAACAAGTGTGGATTGTGAATATTACAAATGAGACTAGCCCGCAGGTAGCTTTAGCTAATAGACTGAGGAGGGTGGGGAGAATCCTATTATAACTGCTCACTATTGAATTTGTAGAAATTTTCAAAAATTCAATCAACGCATTTCTCTTTGGCAATTTTGAGGTGGTGGTTAAATCCATGAACTTCATATAGCTCTTAAGGTTTGCATTATATCATATTATTTATTTTCTTAAGAGTTGTACATATTGAAATTGGTTGAAAAACAAGGGTCGATTTTACTGCACGAAATGTTGCTAATTAGGGAACTGACGATGCCTCTTAATGTCCGGTTGGACTCAATTCGAGCCAAAATATTTGCGTCAAATTGATTAATTTTTACTCGTTGATCTTCAGCCAACTTCCTGGTAGTTTATAGTAAAAATTTAATGGCTTCATGACGACGCCAAAACGTCAAATGATTTCATCTTCATTGCTTTTTGTCTCTTTACGTATTAGAAAACCCTTGCTAATAATATTTTGATAGGAAATTTTGGCCAATTTTGTATGTAATACAGTCTTTCCTAATAAATTAACTTTAAGCAGAAGCATCCGCTAGCCATTCTGTCAGTTATATCAAGGAATATGCTCAGAGGGGCGGAGTTCCCCTTAAATGGTAACATCTGAAAATTTGGTTCCTGGAGAGAGGCCATAATCCAGAGGGGCCATTTATAGCAAGTTGCTTGGTTTAAAACAGTCTGTAAAGCAAGAAATTCTTCTAACAACGGGCAGGTAAGTTTTAAGGTGTTTTAAGTATAAAATTCATGGCCACGGGATCGGTCACTTGAATGAATAATAAGCTGTTTTAGATAACAAGAGGTTAGGAAAAAGAAGACTTGATTTTGAAAAATTTACCACTTTACCATAGTTAAGAAATTTTAAAAGGAAAAAAGAATCATAATAATGATAGTAGTGATATAGGGTTATTTTACTCCTGTTTGGTACTTTCCCCTGCCTTCCGTATGCCTTCTCTTTATTAATATGTGTAAGTGTCGTCCTGCATACAAATTTAGTTCCTTCCTGCATATTAATTATATGCCTAAAAATGTGTTCCTCCAAACTAATTAAGTGCCTACTTCCATTTGTAATGAGCGTTTCTCTACTACAATAGGCACAATAGGCTTGCCCGGTCCTTTTTAACCCTGATTGACTCTTGTAGGACATATGATTTGTTCAAAATAAAAGCGAGTAGATTTCGAAAGCGCTATCGTTCTTGCAATCGCTTTGTTAGGAAGCAATTTGTTCGAGTTCGTGTGTTTGAGAAAACGTTTAATAACTTTTTATCACCATGGGTTTTATTACCAACGCTGATGAGCTTCAAGCTCTTTTGGACGCTTGTTCCCAGACCCGAGAATGGGAACTTTTGATCCAGTCTATTTTAATTCCCGATGAGTAGATCCCAATGGCGTATGCTCGGCTATTAGAACTAACAGCGGGAGCGATTACTTAGCAACGCGAGAAACGGCTTACTATATCTTTTTTAGCCCTCAAAATCGGATATATAAACAAACCACGTACACAAAGTGGAGCTGAAAACTCTCTATTTCTATTTAGCTTATGTCTTCTTATTATTTAGCGCTAAAACGTAGATATATAAACAAAACACACACACATACACAAAGTGGAACCTAAAACTCTCCATTTCATTTCTGTCTGACTATTACAAAACAGCTTTCTGCTTTCTATCTCGAGGAAATGAAAACTATTAAAGTCTAAGCGTTATGCGAGTTAACAAGCCCACCGTTGCGTACAAATTAGTTCAGCTCTGCAGTAAAAACCCCCAGGGAGAACTTTGACGTATTATTATAAAAACCAATAACTTAACAAGGATCAATCGTTAATGTTGAGAACTGATGACTTTGACTTTTAAATGGACCTACGTTTTACCTGAGGTGTCTTTTCAGAGGCATTATCACAGGTATCCCAAGCTCGAAATATAAGCATCGGTGAGCATCGGCATTGTTGCGTAACATTCAAAATATAAGGATTTGTATGGGAAAAAAACCTATCGTTTCCGTAACCTACGAAAGTGAAAGGATTTCAATAAAAAACAGCTTACCTTACTTAAAATGTCTGTTACGTTTCTCCTGTGTGGTCCACCGGCCGATTTATGGAGAGACGTAACACACTTTTTATAAAGATAATTGAAAGGATTTTTCATGGTGCTATTCTGATCCTTTCAAATGTACTATATATTCTATTTCGATAAAAATTTTATGTTTTTATCATCATTCTCAGCTCAGTAATAAATGTGGCCCAGTTCCTGTCCTCCCCAAACCGGTTTGTCCTGAAAAACCGGTATTGACCCTCCCACATGCTGAGAGGGCGCCATTTTGAATAAATCTCGCTTAGTTATCTGACCTAGACTACTGCCGTATGAGGCAAGGCCAACAAGTAAGCTCTCATGTTGGGGCTTATGGTAGACTCAGTGGAACAGTCTACTCGAGTAATATATAAGTAATATTTTAAGATCACTAGAAAATTAAAAATTAAGAAGTCGTGAAGCTCAGTTATGCGGTTTATCTGTTCTTTTAATCGAGTAGTAAACCGCCAAAACATTCCACTTTTCCTTTAAGTGCTTGAGTGAGGTGATAGCGTCGTCGGAAATCTAGCAGGTTCCCACGCCGCTGAAATTTGATTTTCTTGAAGAAGCAAATTATGGTCCAAATGATGTTTGGCGATCGATCGACTCGGGTGATTTAAGGAATAGGTCTCTAGAAATTTGTGAGGGGGTGGTCTAGTTTAAAGGAAATTTAACTTTTCGACTTGAAACTTTGCATGCGGTAAATACTTTTTAAAAATGTTCTTATCCGTTGTCACTAATAAGCTGTCTTAGTCACACGACTTGTCACACCCATTTTTTGCCATTTAGTTGGGTCCAATTTTACAACATTTTACAGATACTAGTTGTGATTTATTTTGTTTTTTTTCAATGACTATTAACACAAGGTTTATGGAATTAATCGGGGTTTTTCGAAATTATTTGTTTTGAGTGAACTATAACGTTTCCAGTTAAGAGTGGGACTGGGTCGAGGAGAAAGCATTTGATAATTACATAGGAATAAAATATTTTGCAATTCCCCGTTTAATTTGACTCATTTGACTTTAAACTTAACACCATGGAAAAATAAACGGAAGCTTCAACAGTCATTTTCATGGCGTAATCTGAAAATATTTAATTTTGCATAATTATAGGCGTGACTGTTCACGTGACCTTAAGTGGCACAGTGTGAGCTTCAAAAATGGTTCCAATCTTAAGCATATGTGTTTAAGTAATGAAATGAAAAGATATGGCAGACAAAAAAAGGAAAAATGAAAGAAGCCCAAAATACTAGAGCGAGGAGCCATGCCTTAGTTGTGTCTGTTAATGATTTTAGCTTCTGGAGCCATTTCGAGGCCGTTTCGGAGATGTACCTATTCTCCTGCTGATCAATAATAATAATAATAATAATAATAATAATAATAATAATAATTGTAATTATAATAATAATAATAATAATTATTATTATGTCTTTCTTTTTTTCGATACAATACATATCAAATGGTACACAAATTTTAAAAAGGATTAAGAAACGGTCCAGATAAGAACGATAGCAACAACGGCAACGAACATGTTGGAATGCAAAAAATGTGCTAACTTTTCTATTGTCTGTACTTACTTCTGATTGGCTTAAACAGCAAAAGTTAACAAAACTTCATAAAGTAGTAAATATATTCATCCTTACTTTCCAAACATCTTCCATATAACAAAATCTGGTCTCAGTTTGAATAACAAAGAAATCCAATGTGGGGAACATGTAAAATTGTAAACGTTTCTTGGCTATTGTTTTCAACTCTTGTGATTAGTCAATATCTTTTAACACAAAAAAACACCCTTTCAAAGTGGAGTGTAAATGCATTTTATTGCGTAAACGGCCTTCATGTAGGTTTATACATTCTCTGTGTAAAAATGAGAACATTCCTATGTGTGGAAAGCACCGTTGCCGCATAACAAAAGAAACTGCTATCCACCTTACCCGGATCATTACTTAGTTAAGGAGCTTACAGTAAGAATTTCTCATAGTGTTCAATTGTATTTGAAACTAAGCCTATTTAAAAAGCTACTTTTAAAACGTTCAGTGTTTATCCTAGGTAACTGACTAGATTTTTTTTTTTAATCTAAGGACCCTTTGGCTTGGGGCAACATAGGGTACAATGGGTGAGAACTGTCGCTTCTAATTTCCTTGAAGAGTTTCCTATCACATTTGTACAAGAGCTAGCTAAGAGCTCGTGGATATTATAAATTTTTGAGGAGTAGCGCCTCTTGAAACATCTTTTCAGGAAGCATTGTACTGTATTTAAATCCGCTTGGCATGTGCCATAAATAAAAGAAGAGCATACACTCTTCTCGGAAGAACGAGCCTTTAAAAGATGATCGATTTCGTCTTGGCTATAACCCTATTTCCTAAGTTCTCTTATTATGTAAACAAGCTTAAACACATTCGTTCGCTTCATTTAGTTACGTTTAACAAATGCTTAGCAAATATATCAATTTAAATCCTAAACCAACCACCTGTTTTACTCTCAATTTGGCCCTGTTTTCGAAGCACGGTATGTTTAGTGCATTTCTTTGCTTTTTAATATAATTGTTGTTGTTGTACTCAGTCTCAGCCCGCTTGTTATACCCAACTCGTGTTCCGCAGTCCGCAGTCCAAGTTTATATTTGTCAAAAATATATTCTTTATATCTGTTAAACCCACTTTAAGATAATGCATTAGACTGCTGGTTCGCCATTTGGCTCCCACTGAACCTTAACATCCAAATGAAAACTTGTTGCTAAGACCCTATGTTCAGGAAATGACAATATCCTGGTCTCATTTCGCTTTTCTACACGTAAGCAATAAAAACGAAACTTTAATGTACTTGATATTAAACTTACTATTACATGAAAGAAGATCATCGCAGTTATAGACGAAACCCTGCAAAAATTCAGGCTTGTATGGGATTCGAAGGCTTGACCTCTGCGATACCGGTGCAGCGCTCTACCAATTGAGCTATCAAGCCAACTGGGAGCAGGTCGTTCAATTGGTTGGTATTAAACCCGTTGAAGGATGATAACGATGATCATCATATTCCTTTCAAGGTTTAATACCAACCAATTCACCAGGTTTAATACGAACCAATTCAACGACCTGCTCCCAATTGTCTTGTTAGCTCTATTGGTAGAGCGCTGCATCGGTATCGCAGAGGTCAAGGGTTCGAATCCCGTACAAGCCTGAATTTTTTCAGACTTTCTTTTCACAACTACAAAAGTTGCGTCTATAACTGCGATGATTTTCTTTAATACAATTCTTGTTCTCATATATGATTATCATATATACATAACTTCATTAAACCTACTATTACTGTAACTTAAGCTTGTAACAAATTTCTATGTATTACTTGAGCATAAACTTGAATCTTTCATGACTTAATTACTTTGAAAATGAAATTTGTTCCACAACAACATGAACAAAAACAATAATCCAACTAAGTTCATTTTAAAGTAGAAATTAAGTAAAATTATTTTCACGTATCTTTTGGTCAAGTCTTATTTTCTAACAAACTAAACGTGCTTTACGTTTTGTTATTTACGTTAGCGCAAATTCTAGGATGAGTGGGCCTCCACCTCATGGACCGCCACCCCATGGTCCCCCACACCATGGGCCTCCACCTCATGGACCGCCACCCCATGGTCCCCCACACCATGGACCTCCACACCATGGGCCTCCACCGCATGGGCCTCCACACCATCCACCACACCATGGTCCCCCACACCATGGTCCTCCACACCATGGGCCTCCACATCATGGGCCTCCACCGCATGAGCCTCAACACCATCCACCACACCATGGGCCTCATCCCCATGGAGATCACCACCCTCCACCACCTTAAGGACAAACCCTTCCCAGGTAAGTTGGAAATGTTGTTTTATATATATATTACTGTTATTTGTGAATGCCATTTCCTGAGAACGGTTACGCAATACTGGTATGTTACCTAGCCTGCCACGCAGGCTAGGTAACATACATCACCCGGAACACTTGGATTCGGGTAGCTTGTGTTAACGATATAATTCAATGTTAGTACAAGGCTTAAATTTCGTCTATAACACAGGTTTAAAATTGCTAAAAGGTTTACTTCGTAATGATAGTCTTTGGTTTGCATACGTATCTCAACGAACATTTTAAATGCCACTATTGTAGGTTAGGAACTATAGCAATACCCTGATTTCAGGTCCATAATTTTTCATCATTTGCAAATGTTTTCAAGTACTATATCCTGTTGGAAAGTAAACGGAAAACGGGTGATGCCAGTAAAACGTTTTCGAAACAAAAGGAACTTCTGTGTAGCGGTTGGGTTCCCTGTTTCGTTTTTTCCTGCCTTATGAGACACTGTCTTTCGCCCTTGCTTGTTATGCTTTTGGCAAGTGTTTGCACGGCTTGAGAAAAAAACCGACATTTCGCGACGCCACCATTGATACCAGTTCCAGGATAGTTTGCAGCTGCTTTTCCATAAATCGGACTGATTTGTACAAATGGTAAACGCGTTTGCCAAATCGTTGAAAGTTACTAGTCCTAGCGAGCTTAGGGAACGACAAAGGTAACGTCCCGTACGTCAGAAGTAACAACCATAAGTCGTTCTTTTCTCTTTTTTAATTGTTTGACTCGATAACGTCATACTACAGTAATTAAAACAAAAACTTTCAAACTTGTTATGTCATGTAGAAGTGTTTCATAGAGCGAACTGAAGAAAAACAACTGGTTGTCATTCATGACGCCCGGGACGTAAGAGTTGCTTAGACTCCCTAATTTTGCAATTTTCCCAAATCGTGAACCGACTAGTTTGCCCGTATAGCCTTGAGGAAGTAATAACTGTCACTTGCTAAGTTAAATTATTGTCTTTTTTTCTTCTATTTTTGTTTCAGATATGAATATTTCTGGAAGTAGCAGCAGAAGCATGAGTGATTAGTGCTTTTAGTAAAAGTGGATAGAAATCGCCCGTATCATATTGTTATTCACTACTTTAGTTTTTATGATAGCCTTGATGATTGAGAACTATAAGAACTATAACAAGAGTAGTGGTGCTCAATAATGACCTGAAAAATACTTTTGCTTTTTGTTAAACTTCAACAATGATTGCGTCATGGCGTTGTGCGATAGCTCTTTATTACCTACAAGTGATTCAAACTGGTGCAGAGTTTCTGGCCTTTAGCAGATGAACTTGTCAATTGATATCATAAATAATGCTAATGGTTATAGTTAATGTAAACTAAACAACAATGCTTATCGCCTGCTGTACTGCTATTGCATATTTCAAGGCTTGTCTTACTATTTTCAAGATGTTTGCTTTGTTAGAACCGGCTGTATGCAATACCCTTTAAGAATGCAACTTTGTGAAAACCTTCTTAAAAATGTATTTGATGTGGCTTCCTCCACTTTTATCAGTAATACAGTAAGGATTACCTCTTTTGCCAGATTTTTTTAAATGTCTAAAATAATTGCATTTGTTTGTATTTATTTCTAGCGAAGGGAGGGAGGACTGGCATTAGTTTCTTTCTCGGTCATGCGTTCTACTCAGCTTTTGGTCATGTGCTTGTACAGATCGTCGCTTCGCTGAACACACGTTTATTTCCCAGAATTGTTTCTAATGGTGTGTCGATATCGTTTTTTACACTATGGCGACTAGAAGGAGCAGCAGGAGAACGTAACTGTAGTGTCTTGCGGATTTAACCACCAACACACACACCATTGCTGCTCGTGAACACCTATGTATTCAATCATCATAACAGTCAGAGCGCATGCTCGATAATACAAACATGGGGGGTGGGGACGGTAGACCTAAAGATTTACATATACTTCCTTCCTCCCTTCTTCGAATTACTTGTTAGGTTAAAAGAAAACGAAAAGAAAAGAGAACCTAGCTAACAATGTACATAAATGTCTCTGAATTTCCTATGGATATCCTAACCTTCTGTTATTTATCAGCTGCCTGCGTACTGAAGAAATGCCACGAATCCGAGCAATAACTGAACTATAAGGCTATATAGATATCTCCCCTAGTTCCTCTCTACCCATCAGATTGTGTAATATGCACGACAGTTCAGGTGGATGTTCACTAAAACCTTGTTATTTAAAGTACAATTTGAAAAGAAATAATTCAATAGTTCTGCGACCTCTTGCTGATCTCTAATGACTCTACTACCTTATTCTTCCGATAGCCCGTTCCAGGAGTTCAGATAATGGAGTGCGGCGCCAACCTTTTTGCGCCGTCCTCACAATCTGAACGCCTGGAACCGGGCTATCCTTCGGAACAATTCTGTGATTATGGACATTCTTGCGAGAATTTATGAAAGTTTTTATATTCTTTATACCTTTATCTTTTTGTTTCTTATCGCTGGACCGTATCAGCTCTGCTCTAATTTTTTTGCTATTCTGTATAATTAAATTCATTATGGTTCTGCTCCGACCGATAAATGTTTAAATCTGTTTTATTAACCAATCTTGACAGGTCAAGACTGCTGCATATAGGTCATGTTTGTCCTCGTGTTTTTATGGAGCGAGATAAAGTCGACATTTATAAAAACGCAAAAAGAACTAGGCTTATATCAGCGGCGGAGGCCCGAAGGAATGGCCGGAAAATTTGTTTTTGGAGACCGCCCCCCCCCCCCCCCTTATCTCAAAGTCTGGATGATTGCTTATCTGAAGGTCTGGATCTGCCACTGCATATCCTGCCATCTTGACCGAACAAGCTTGGTCAATAAACGATTTATTACATGGCCAAAGAGAGAAGGTTTTAGAAGAGCGTCTGGTCGGGAAAGACAAGTCCATCTTTCCAGCTCGGGCAGCCAATCAGAACACAGGATTTGCCTCACCTTGCCCGCTGGCAGAGTCAGCCATATACAATTAATTATTCATCTGATCATTTCAAGTCTTTCAAGTGTCAGACAAGCAACCTGTTAAGTTTTTAAAATATATAGATTTAGCCAGGACTAAGAGCGAAGCTGTCGATAATATTTATAGTTTGTTCAAACACAATATAAAATCTGGCAATGCTAAGCGGCTAAGGCAACGCCGGAGAACGGTGAAAGACAACAATAGGTCTCATTAGCAAAAAAGCAACTTTGCACGTGCAGCACACTTTTTTTGTACATTTCTTTGCAGTTGTTTTGCACCACTACAACGTGAAACTTGCTGAAACTTCTTAGTCACCCGTTTTATCGGGGAAATGTCGTACGTTTTCTCGTTCACTTTTTTCTCACTGCCGCTCATTTTCACCTTGCATTGGTGACCGCTGGCATTTCTCATTTTGTCACCGCCGCTTTCGTTGGAAGAAAATTCCAACAAAAAAATGTCTCCTTTGTGTTTATCTCTCACTCTAGATCTCTGTCGCCCTATTTCTCGTTGAGCTTCGCTGGCCTGCCGCCTACTTTCTCTTGCCTTATATTCCAAAATTGTGGCCATGACAATTATTCTGAGCTTAATACTTTAGAAAATACGGATACAGAGACAATTTCCGCTTTTCGACTCTTTAGTTGTCTCTACTTCACAAGACGCAGGTGGCTATGCGATTTCCCGTCAAAACAACCTCGAGTTGCATTTGGGTTGCCATACCTGTTTATTGAGTTATTTAACATTGGTATGCCTGTGGTGCGGACGGACGGTCGGGTGGTCGGTCCGTGTACGGTCACGTGGTTACCAAAATTTCTCGGATCGGTTGTTTACCACATTTTCTTACCCTTGGTGCTCCGCTTCGCGCGCGAGAGCTCCGCTATAAAACGAGAAATTCAACAGGACACTTTGCAATAAAATTGTCCGTTGCATAACTCAAGAGGCTAAACAGACATAATTTTCTACTCCGCTTGAAAAAAAAAAACTAACAAAAAAATATAACTTTACACAGTGCCATTATAAAGCCAAAAAACTCACGCGGCTGCTTCTTCCGTAAGCCCCAACGATAACAATGGAAAGAGAAAACCACGACCGATATACGATGACTGGAAATAATTTTGGGTAAGGGCCACTTATTAAATACTTATGCCATTGTTAACAGCCTTGAACAGTGACTAAAACTTACCTTGACAGTTTGGTTTGATGTAAGTGCTTCAGGTGCGCTGTAAATCCTTGCTCCAGGAGCCACTGCTATGGTCTGCTGCATGAAATTAGCGGTGCCATAATCTGACACTTTGCCTCTCCATTGGTCACCCTGTCGCCATAGCAACACATTAGCACTGCTGATGTCACGATGAATGATAGGCTCCGGTTTCTTCTGATGAAGGTAGTTTAGAGCAAGTGCTACATCCAGAGAAATGACGGCTATTTCTGTCTTGGAGAGTTACCGCTGGTCCAACAAAGTGCGCAGACTTTTCTCCATCAGCTCGGTCGCAAACAGAGGGTTTCCCTCATCATTGGTGGCGCTGATAAACTGTAGTTAGTGAGGATGGCGGCATTTAGAAGCGATATTCATTTCTCTTTCAAACAGATTTATGTTATGCGGAGAAAGAATCAACTCATGGATTTGTTTCACTGCTACAGTACAGCCACAATACGTTCCCTTATTGACACTTCCCCATCCTCCCCTCCCAAGGCATTTCTCTGTGATTTGAATTTCGTCCCGGAGAATAACCCAGTCACGTGCTTCTTGGCTGTGCAATTCACTTCTTGTTTGCTGAGTTGTTGAAAGACTTAACTGTAGTTCAGAAACTTGTCCTCGGCAGTTTCTCAACTGCTGTCTTGTCTCCCTTAATTGCCTCTGTGAAGTTTCTTTACGTTGCTGAAACTCCGTTAGCGGCCTTTGAGATGATTTTGTTCCTGTTCTTGAACCTCTCTGAGTTGTCGCTGCAGTTTTTGTTCACTTTGCCTCGACTCCGTAAGTTGCCTTTGAGAGCTTTGTTCCAGTTCCTGAAGCTCTCTGATTTGCCGCTACAAATTTTGTTCACGCTGCCGCGACTCCGTAAGCTGCCTTTGAGAGCTCTGTTCCCGTTCCTGAAGCTCTCTGAACTGTCTTTGTAAATTCTCTTCGCGTTGCTACTCATCTCTTAACTGCCTCTGGAAATTTTCTTCACGCGGTTGAAAATCGCTCAACTGTCTTTCTAATTCAGAGGTCCGCCTTGTCGAGTTTGCTTCGCGTAGGTCTTGCATCTTTTCTGAAAAGATAATTCAAAAACGATACAAAGCAATCAAAATCACTTGAGTACCATGGGCAAACAGATTACGTTTTACCAGGAGCATATGATTTCAGTTTACCTAAAACAAAAAACAATTAAAAACTTTGTCTTTAAAGAAAATGCACTGCATTTCTTCCCTTGAAACTGAGTGACAACTGTGCATAAAGAGGGTGTCAATGGGGTGGTGGCTTTTACGGTTATCGGCTAAAATTTCGACTTTTTTAGGGCTATCGGTTAAGTTTTTTTTCAGTAACGGTTAACAAAAAAGTTAAAAATTAATTTCTTTTGTTTCAAAGAGTTAAATATTAATAAACCTGTATTTTTTCTAACTTTAAAGCAAAATAAAGGTCTTAGGGTCATCTCGGGATGAAATAAGCTATTCGTTTGAAAAATTTTAACATTTAATAGATCGTACTTTATACAGTATTCCACTTCTAATATTATTTTACGCATAGAAATGTCAAAAAAATAATCTTTGTGAAAAAGCAAAAGCAGACACGCGAACGCTTAACTCAAGGCCGGGGGGCGAATTCATTTATAACAGAAATGGCCGTTTTCACACTAGACACGGATCATTTGTGTGAGACGGGTTATCCGTTTGATAATTCGCGTCACATAGGTAATACGTCTTAATTTGAAAATGGAATGGTTTTAATTTTGAATGAACAATCCGCCTGACTTTATCCGCCAATTTTGACGGACAGTTTGAAGATGGATTATCCGTTACAGATAGCGTGAGTACAGCCGCCCCCTCCACTCAGAAAAAAACGGAAAAGGGGTGTCTGTGGGGGAGGGAGCGACTGTACACAGACTAGTCTCAGACGGATGATCCATTTTCTAGCTCTAGTGTGAAAACGGCCAACAACGAAATTCCCGTGTCAAGTGTTTTAAATGATACAGAAAGGACTGTATAGAACGACTGTCTGCCGTTGCCTTGTCCGTGGGCCTCATTATTCCGCGCGGCTAATACATTCCGGGTCACGTGGTTCGAGCGAGTGTTTTTTTTCCTCCGGTATGCCACCGAAATGCCTTGACCGAGATTGCGTGGTAAAACGCCGTACAGGAAATAGGCATGGCAATGTCTACCGTAGCGTCAGACCACGACCTCCTTAAAATCACAAATATTAATCCCCAGCAAGAAGCCAGATTTTCCCTGTGGAAAATACTTGGTTCTTCGAGTGAGCGGCGGAAATGGAGGCTAGGTCTAGGTCAACACCTAAAAGGAGCTTGGCCTAACGTGCATACAGAGTCAAAGTAGCCGGGAAATAAAAAACGCAACCATAAGTGAATTTTATCACGTTACTTAAAATTGACAAATCTAGGGAACAATTTCTTTTACGGTTAACTCTTTTTTACCCTATTTACGGCTAACGGTTAAAATTTTTCAATTTTTACGGCTATCGACTAAATTTTTGGCCGTTTTACGCCTATCGGTTAACCGCATTGAGACCCTCCATAAACGAAATATTGATGAATAAAATGAAATTTAGAATGGTTTCTTTCGCCCAATTGTCACTTAACATTGCTTGTTTGTAAAACGTCTTCAGCTTGCAAAGTTGAGTTCCAACCCTAAGAGAGCTGATTTTTGTTCCTCCCCCACTTTTTTTGTTATTTTCCAATGTTAGACAGTAAGTCGTTTGTCGGGAAGGTGCGAAAAGACGAAGATTATGGCGCCAATTAACGCGAAATTTGAAAATATCTGAAGAAAAATGTGACATGAACTCGTAATGTAAAAACCTTTAATGCAAAATGCAAAACAGTTTTAACACAAAATGTAACAAGTTTTGAACGCAAATTGTAACAGCGTTCTAATTAATTGTATTATCAACTTCGTCCTTATTGTTTTTTTATTAATTTCAATATTTCAAATAAATTATTGCTGTGGTTTTTTTCAGAATGCAGATCGTTTCTCCAAGAAAGAAAATGAACTGCAATGGGCAGCTTGTGTGAGCCAGTCTGTATTAGGGACTGGTCGTGTAAAAGACCCAGGGGGAGGGGGGGGGGTACTCCCTATAATGGCCTGTACGGGGAGGCTCCGTCCGAAAGGGGAACCTTTTTCAGGCTTCAGTTATAGATCGTTTTCAGTCACGTGGTCAGCAGCTTTGCAAATTCCTTGGAATAAAAGAAAATTTTAAAATGTGAAAAGAGTACAATTCCCACAGGATTTTTTTGCACACAAACATGGCCGCCGATTCATTGTTTTGTACACCAATATGGCAGCCATGACGTCATGTGAAAACTATCTTTATGAAGGGTTAGGGAATTTACTCGTTGAAGTATACGAAAGGGTAGGGAAATCTGTGATTTAGGTCAGTGAAAGGGTCCAATGGGCTTTATAAAGTCGAGATAACGTTCTGTTTTGTGATTAATTCCTATTTAAACGACAGTGCATTTACAGCAGTTAAAATGGATGCAGTGTTCTAAAAAAGAAATAGAAAGTATGCCAAAGGGGTACCTTTTTCGTGAAAAATGGTATATAAAGGGCAAGGGGTCGGATCTCGAGGCGGAGCCTCCCCGCATAAAAATTTGTTGAGTACCCGCCCCCCATCCTATGAGCTAAAAGATGCCTCAAACGTCAAGTCATATCTATGCTGATCATTTATTTTATCGATATCGGTATGAATTGTCATATCCTTTGTGCTGTGAGTGGAGGATTAAAGGAGGAGACTGCTAGACTGCTTGCAGCATGTATAGTTTTATACAATGTAAATTATGAAGGAATTATTGCTGAATGCTCCCAATAGAGATAGGTACTAGGGGTGGTCATTACCTGCGATCAGGCAATCGGAAAAAGGGAAGAACGACCGCCTGATGGCAGGTTAGGGTGATCGCTGTCAAAGGTTCGTCACATCCCTGCTAGTTCTGTTACGTCCCACAGAGTCGAATTATGTGAAGGTGCTGTGAGACGGGACCTTTCACCCCTTATCTAGAGGGTCTCAATTGTGTTTGTTATCAACCGTCAGAAGATTAGGGAACTTAAGAAAGAGACGTTAAACCGGCGACGGCGACCGGACTGGCAGAGAAAGCCTGGAACTAAGGCAGCCGTCTCTTGCCGTCCCGTTACATAAGATTGAAGTGAACTCAGAAGGACGGCGCCTGAGCAGCTAGAACACCGAAGAGGAAAATATGGCTTCGCATAAAGAATTAAGAGAATTAATATTTGCTGTGCAGACAACATGTATCGGATGAAGAGTTTCTCGTTTTGTGGGAAAATCATGAGTCAAAAATCCAGATTTTCTTTGGGACAGTTACGATCCGCTCACGCTCGAAAAAATGCGGGATGAAGCGGAGTGCAAGGCAAAATTTCGGAATTTCGCGTTGAAAAACAAATGATCTCCACAGGCGAAGCCTTGCATACTCCAGGAACATTAAAATGATACCAAGGAACCGTATTCTTAGTTTGGTATTGAAATAATTCCCGGCAAATACTTGCATGCAACAACAACAACGACAACAACAACTTTATTTCAGTATTCCCACGTTAGTACATGGTTTTACCTGCTATTCTAAATAATTTTCAATGCGTTTCATTTGTACAATACTCTAAGGACAAGAGTGGACTAAAAACACACAATTAAAATATAGGAGTTCATATTTTTTGTCTGGATACTTTTTATTTGGCCCGTAGGACAATTTTGTCCATGTAAAGCGAGTGTAGCTAAATGTCGTGGGTCGTGGGTAGTGGGTAGATGTCGTGGGTCGTGGGTCGTGGGTTTGGTGTGGGTAAATGTCGTGGGTGAAAAATAGTCTTCCAAAAAAAATAATAAAAATTACAAAATTAAAAAGCAAAAAGTTATAAAATTCATGAAACGAAAATCTCCGAGTACAAACTAGTCCTATTCCCCTTCTCCGCGGTCAGCAAAACAAATGAGCGAATCTTCTAGCACAAACGGGTTTTAAAAAGGGATTTAGGTAAAAAATAAAAGAAACTCTGTACACTATGTAGACCTGGAGCAGGCTAGAGAAAAACTGGAAACTGAACTGCTTTTTCTCACAGATGTCAACATTCGTGACTGAAACGTCCTGTCAGTTTAAGGAATGATATTGCGAATCGTTACAGCAAAGATTTTGTACACAAAACAAAACAAAAAAGAATCGCGAAAATTGTATTTCCGTACGGCAATAAAATTTTCATACAGTCTAGCCGCTTAAATTGAAATGTTGGGAATGAAGGTATTTCCTTCGTAAGGTAAGAGACCTAAAACTTCTTTAAGGGACAGACCATTAAAAATGTTATGGGAAAGGGGAATTTTCGAACCGCAGGAATTTTTTTTTTTTTCGTTATCAAATTCGTTGTATGAATTTGTTTTAGGCCATAGCATGAATATTTTTTTAGTATTAATTGGCGCGCCTGAATTTTTTTCGTTTAATTTTCCCTTGCGCGAATATTTTTTTTGTACTTCGCCCGCCCCCACCATAATTTTTCTAATGGTCCGTCCCTAAGAAAGACTTCTATCCAGAAATATGAATTACCTCAAAATTGTCCTTCCCCCCCCCCCCCCCCCCCTTTCTCACGGTGATCGCATTCCATCGTGCTAAAAAAATCTCCGCTGATCACTGGAATTGTAGATCGAATAAAGATTAATAGTGAGCACCATACTTTCTGCCAGTTGCAGGTATAATCAGTTACGTCTGTTTCGTTTACTTCGCGGAGATAGCTGAGGTATGGATAATCTTTATCGGCAACATGTCTTTTATACAGTTATGTTGTGAAAGGGGAGCCAAGTCCCACGTAGCTAAAGAAATATCAGGAAGAGGCCGAAGAAGAGGCCGTGACGAAAAAGACAATCAAGGAGTTGGATATTTTCATTTCATAAATATTTTACAACTTGTTTCTATTTATTTTTTTTTTCAATTATTTTACTTTATCATTTTTTTTCTATACCCACGACATTTACCCACACCCACACCCACGACCCACGACCTCTACCCATTACTCACGACCCACGACATTTAGCTTCATTCATGTAAAGCTCACTTACGGTTGGCTGTTTGCCAAGTTGGATCTTGACCCTGTGACATGAAACATAGAAACATGAAAGATGTAGTAAGTTTAGATGACAGAGCTTGGAAATCGAGCTTGAAATGTGACTCAAAGAAAACAAGGACAATTTACGAACGATAATCTGCAAAATTTTGCTTGCTAAACGCAACAAACCTGATTGAATGAAAGTTAAATACTCACGTCAGTCGCCACAACGCCAAACAGACCAGTTTCACGTCGCAAGGTGGTGAGCAAGGGCATGCGCAATATCCAACAAATGATGACCTCACGTCCGGTTGCAGTTGCCGTCACCCCGAAAACGTCTCTATTTGAAGTTCCCTATTCAGCAACCATCAACCGTCAAAAAGATTTTTTTTTTTTACCTTCAACCGTCAAACTGTATAAAGATTAACGGTAAAGAAGTTTCAAGGTATTTCAAATTTCGCTATTAGTTCAGCTGATCTTCACGGGATTCTAGCTCCTAAAGAATTTATATATAAACTGGAAAAACACAACAGCTCATATTAACCTATACAGAAGTTTATATTTACTTTTAATTAGCTTTTGGACTCTATAACGCCAATTCTCAATGATCGTCAACCGTCAAACGTTTTTGGTTTTGGGGAAGGGATGTCGCAGTGGTGAGATTGATTGTCTCCCACCAATGTGGTCCGGCTTCAAATACCGGCGTCGACGCCATATGTGGGTTGAGTTTGTTGTTGGTTCTCTCCTTTGCTTCAAGAGGTTTTTCTCTGAGTACTCCGGTTTTCCCCTCTCCTCAAAAACCAACGTTTCTAAATTCCGATTTGACCAGGACTCAGGTAGACGATGAACCACTTTGTGGATGTGCTATCTGCAAATTTTTTAGTATTTGACCGTCACCCATCAAAATTGGTAAAAATTAACGGTCAATCGTCAAAGCTACCACCCCAGAAGACACTCTGTTCCATGAGGTACTCAAGGGACGTTTTGATAGAGGTGTGCTGCCGAGGCGCGCCTTCAAACCTTGACCACGGTTAAAGACAAAAATCGTTAATTTTTCAACCGTGTTTAATAAAAGAGAAAAGAGACCCTATTTTATGACCCTAATTTGTTCTTTTTTTGCATCCAGAATAGAAAAAACATTATGGAATTAGATGTTTTGGAATAAAAATTGTTGGTAGCACATATGTAGATTACTCATCGCGAACCGTCGCATTAATTATTTGGAAAGGCTTCCGATCCGAAATGACTCTCTCCTCAAGAACGCTTATTTATAAATAGTGAAATTGTATACCCTGTTTAACACTCAAAACCCTGTTCAGCGGTACAAACTGGCCCACTTAGGCCAAATAAGGCCAGTAGCTAGCTCCCCACGCGCGTCGAGTATCTATCTGCGTGTAACGAATTCGTTATCTCAGTGAAGTTTCCATATTGTTGACGAATCCGGAAAAATCGACTCTATCGTAAATGTAGCCTTTAAATAATGTTTCAAGTGTCCCTGTTGTTAAGAAAATGAACAGTTACAATTGATGTCAATGTAATGCAATATATAGGAGGATAAAGGAGTGTTCCAGAAACTTTACGCGAGCAGGAAAACATTCTATTTTGTCTTTATGACGACGGGTTTTTTATCGTTCCACGTCGCTAAACAAGTTTAGTCGTGTTGCGCTTTGGAAAGAGAAAAGTTATTCTTGACAAAATGAAAACGTTTTTAATCTACATAATTTTCCTCCTAACAATGTGAGGAACTTCGACTGCTTCGGGAAATTTCAACGAGGAAGGTGAAACTTGTGTTATTTTCACATCTGTTCTCTTCGCGTTATTTTCCTCGATGGCGTAAGCTTGTAGCAAAAGTACAGGGCACGCTCGAAATTCGTTACTTTCCCAGGCTAACTTTGCTTTTGCCGTTAAGTTATCAAACTACTGCGCCAACTTTTCATTCAAAAGTGTTAGAGCTTCTTTAATTTGTGTAGGATTAAAATTATCTGGTTGTCGTTGAAACTGAACTCGCATTTGTTTCGACGATTTTGCTTCCATGGTTACTTGTTTCTAAGGATCGGAAGCGATTCTGGCGCGCACAATCGAAGTTACTTACGACGTCAAGTTCCGTTATTTGTTTCCACAAAGTTTAAAACACTTTTCAAAGCTTTTTTAACAGCTTTGTTGTAATCTAGTTGTAGCCGTGGGATTTTGAGGCTCAATTTAAGTATTAGCACATACTTTCACACGGTTTATACCTGATCAGCTGCATTTGAGTCGTTTAAATTCAAGGTGCCTTGAAAAGCTTTCAGGGATGGTTGTTCCGCCGCTAACTTTAAGTAAAAAAAAAAGAGCTCTTCTCTCTATGAAATAATTCCATTAAGTTCTGATTAGAGAGAGATGAGAAATAGAGACTTCGATATAATTTTCTGTTTTCTTTGTTCATTGGGCAGGCCTGGCTTTTTATACTGATTTGTTGTGTTGCTTTTTTTAAAATTTCCTTTCAGTTAATTGTGCTTCTTTCTTTTCATAAAGGAAATTTTTGCGAAGAAATCTAGTCCATCAGTGAACTCAAGCTTGTTCCTTGCAAGGCTGTGGAATAGAGGTTTGGTATCTGTTGGCTTACGTAAGCCAAGTAGTGTTCAACGGCAAACAGCAAAACGGCCACAGTATCAGCGACTTGCAGATGTACCAATCAGCGTGTTTGAGATATGCATGGCACAGGTAAACAAAACTGGTCCGGTAAGTAATTTTTCTTGTAGTTTGTTGTATTGCATTGCACTGAGAAGGTGTACGAAAATTCCTTTAAGCTTTTCTCTTAATAAATTGTAGGTTTACATTTGGGATGCTGTAAAACAAGCTAACAAACTCAACCTTATGTATGATTTTCATATATTCATAACTTCATCATTAAACTGAACCTTTGTAATGTAATCTTTTAATCGAGGAAAAAAATACCACCTATGTGTTGTTGCTTGATCTGAACGCAGCTTTTTACCGTCATTTCGAGGTTTGCAACGATAGAGATAACCCCTATTAAATAAGGCATTCGGGTCGAGACAATTTATGTAATAGTTAGAATTGCAACTTCGCCCTTTTCCCTGTTTTCGAGTAAACCCAGGATGAGGACGAACCAGTATTTGGGCCGCGGGGACCGGGCCAAGATTGTTCTACATGCATGTATGTTACATGTACAGTATGCATTTAACTAAAAGTAATTTACACTCAAGGAATAATCTATTTAAGGTTATAGCTTATAATTATGTTAATCAAATCTGTCTAACTTCCTTTTTTGCTTGGGAAACATTATTTTGCACAGAGAAAGCTGCCAGACGCGAAGCTGAATGACAGTGGATTACTACAAAGCTGTGGAACAAGGACTTGGCGGCAACCATGCCCTTGATCAGATCAAATGAAACTCAGAAGAAGGCTCGCAATCTCACAAATTGTAAGTACTTTGATGCACTCTCCTTCATAAGTTACGATCACTTTTCAACTCCTAATTCTAAAAAAAAAAATTAAAACTCTCCCAGCATATTTCGTCTTGGAAAATATGCATCAATCGATCATTTTGTGACGGACGAAACTGATTTGAAAGTGACTGATCAATCTTTGTTTTGTTTGTTTGTTGCTTAACTACGAAACTATTTTCGTTCATAGTTTAAAATAATATACTTCCGAAAGTTGTTATATAACAGTGGAAACATTTCTGAGATAACAATGCTTATACGAAAATACGCGCATTAGATAAACCGGTCCGTGATTCTTGCAATCTGTTTCTTGACTTTTCTCGGTAAAATTAACTTTTGCAAGTCACAGACTATTTTAACGAAAAAAAGGAAGTGAGTAGACCGCACAGTTTGTGAAGTAATTTTTTAAACCTGTTGTTCGTTTGTACTGTGTTTGTGTTTTATTGGTTGTGCATATTTATTACAAATTTCTTATTATCGCTCAGATCTCTTTCTAGTCTATTTGACAAGAATTACAACCACGATGATTAATTGGACCTGGCAGGACACGTTTGATCTGACGACCACTATCCTGCTAACCGATT
Organism: Porites cylindrica; assembly: GCA_964035525.1. Taxonomy (NCBI): domain Eukaryota; kingdom Metazoa; phylum Cnidaria; class Anthozoa; order Scleractinia; family Poritidae; genus Porites; species Porites cylindrica. The sequence continues at coordinate 25,892,533 of OZ037776.1, read as the reverse complement.
ATTGTTGCACGGCTTTGTACCTCGCCATTCCTCAGGCTCACATTATAAATATCATCTCCTGATTAATTCGAATGTTCATTCGAAAATGGAGGTAAGAGAACACATGATGAGTTTTTAATGTTTGCCGCAAAGTTGCCAAATTTCTACGTTCCCTTAAAGTAAAGGTCGCACTACACTATCGGTCAAATACCTGGAGACTTTATAAAGCTAAAGGATACGAGCCATGGTTGTTTGGGAGTTTCTGGACATGAATTTGTTTGTAAATGTGAACTTTTGTTTTTCAAATGGCAATGAAAAATTCAGTGCCAAATAGCAAATAATTTGGATTTCTTACATAATTCCATATAGACTATGATAATGGCGCAACACTGCCTTTTTATGGCCGATATAAGGCTAGTTTTTTGTGCAAGAAGAGTTTGCTAGGACAGTGAGTGAAGACCGCCATTGTTTCCGGCCACTGGTCCGTCTGTTAGCTTTTTTTAAACATTTATGTCTGCACTCTCTTTTTGCAGTTGCATATGTGATATGTAATCGCCAAACCAAAAACTAAACAAGACTAAATAGACTACGAGTAGTCCCCCATTCTTTCTCAGAGATAGTAGAGCGAGCGGAACGCGAGCGCGCGTGAAAATCACCCCACGTGGGAAAGGCGAGACGCCTTTTCTCGCGTGGGGTGATTTTCACGCGTGCTTACGTTTCGCTCACTTTACTATCCCTGAAGACAAATGGGGGACTACTCGTAGTCTACGACTGAAACTACTAACCAACCAAAACTTCCACGACATCAAGAAACACCCATTCAATTCTAGTCCTGATCGACACTCTTTTGAGCGAAACTGACTATACATGTGTACCAAGAGAGTAGAACGGGGCTATATTCTCTAGCTCTTGCTAGACCAAGAGAGTTAAAAAATAGAACAGAAAATGCTGGTAACAATAAACAAGATGAAACAACGAATGTTGCAAAAAAACTAAGATTTTAAAGACTTTGCGTTTCGTAATCTCGACTCTCCAAAGGAGAAGCGAAAATTTTGATGTCAAATCGCATTCTCTTTATCATATTGGATAAAACGCTGTACTGAACTGCATAGGAAGGGTAACACGATACACATTTTGATCTTTAAGGGTATCGACGGAGGTTATATTGATAGAACTGTGCTAAAATTATTCAAAGGGACACATAGTTGGTTCGACATTGTAGAATGCTCAAAATAGCAGGGATTCAAAGTATCCAAAGTAAAATCTCAGTGATACACTTGGGAAGCCCACGGTGACGCAAATTCAAAGTATGCAGGGTCGAGTTAACAGTACCCTATACACTGTATTTTCTATTAACTGAACGCTAAACGCACTTCTCTTGTGTTCTACTCTACTCTACTCTACTCTGCTATGCCCAGCTTAGCTCCCTGTTTCGAATATTCTCAGCCCTACTCTTATGTAATCTTCTCTAACATTGGGGAGCAAGGGGCGAGAACAGTGCTGAGAGCACTAGCCCCCACCCTCCACCTTCCCCATTCTCACCTAACTGACCCAGGTTCAAATCCCAGCGTCGACGGTTTCCCCATTTTGGTACTTCAGAGAACTGTCTCTTTCTAATTTCGTCCGTGTGCGCGTGCATCCACATGCATATTAAGCATGCATAATTTATGAAAGGACAAAAGGCAAATTCCCTGGAGAACACCACGTGGACTGAATTAATAAAACAAACCATACAAATGCAAGCTAAATATAGCCTGTACAGAAGGCGCTTGGAGGCAATGGGCGCCTGCTACGCAACCTAAGCTGGACTGGGGTCTGTTTGAATCTACGTAACGTTATCCTGAATAAGCGTAAGGTAACAAATATAACACATTAGCGAAAAACGTAACGTTTTCAGTCTCTTCAAAGGTATAATAATATGTAGCAAAAATAAAGAAAATAAGTAATGATAACGATCACGATATTGATGATGATGATGATGATAGTAAAAGTAAAATCCAGTTACAACAGAAGAGTAAGCTCAGATGATTAAGCTGTATGTTCAATGTTGGTTTCCCCCTCCTAATATAATTATGAGAAGTTTATATTTGTTGACTGGAAAGACGAACGTGTCGGTTTCTCACAATGACGACTATTGACCACCACAGAAAATGCCATAACATACCCATAATGCTCTTTGTTTGCCACCCCAAAGTTTTGCAGAAGTATGTTTTCAGTTTCTTTTGGGGCCATTTGAACTCCCAAGGGATTGAATCTAAGAGAGGAAATGGCTTTCCTCGGGAACAAAGAAAACTGTCCGTACGTAATTAACGTTGGGTGTCCGTACAGTGGGGTTCAAGTGACATAAAATTTATTTTCCCTCAAAGGGCTACACCAGAATAACACTAAATCTAAATCTTTTTTGGGAAATGGGTTTGTTCACTCGTGCAAATGACGTACCAGTTGTCAAAGTATTTGCCCTTCACAGTTCCACCAGCTTGGTTCGTTACACCAAGAAGCTCTTCAGAACAAATAGCTGGCTCACATTGTGTTTCATGCTTTCCGAAAAAGGCATAGCAAAGTTTTCATCGATACCGATACCTGCAAGGTTCTCTCCCAAGTCAACATGTAGTCGATACCACTATTTATCAGACACAGGTCCGAATGTTTTTTAAAGCTCACTCCTTATAGGCATTTGAACAACCACTACTTTTCAGAAACAGGTCTGAATCGAAACACTTAAGACCATATTCATATATGATGAACACGGATTTAGACGGTTTTAATACGCTGTCAAAAGTTATGAAACGTATTTTCTCATTAGCGTTAGGATGCATTGATGTGAGATACAGTGCAAGAAGAAGTACAAGTAGACGCTGCAGTAACATGCTTAAGATCGTTTAGTTGGTTCCGTCAGTAAAAACTCTTTGCAATCTGCAGCGCCCTTCGTTTTTGTCGACACATGCGCTCTCCACATCAAGCTAAACCAAGCGACGTTCATTTGAAAAAACTCAAGTTAAAATGTACCAGTTTTGTCTCTTAACAATTAATTACAAGTCTTTTCATTAACTGCAGACTCGCAGTGTTTTAGTCACTGAAGACTACCGGTAGCTTTTATCCTCAACGTGATATTTCCACCTTCAACCTTAATCCACTGTTTGAACGGGTAAACTTCCGCATTAATTGTCTTCGGGATTTCCTTAATAAACAAAGGCTACGTATTTTGCATAGGCGGGAGATGGGCTAGACTGTTTCAAAACAGCTTCTTAGTTTGCAAAGATCAAAGTATTGCTTTTAACTTTGTTCAGAAATTGTGCAAGGCAAATTTTTTGTATCTTGATGAAATGAGAAAGCAAACACATTCGGCAAAAACACTTCCGCTTTTACCTACTAGCAATATGTCGAGTCTTGCCAAAACACAACGCACAACGACCATCAAAAGAAAGAAAAGATTGAACCTTGGACAAAAATAAGAATCGAACAGAAAGCACTAAATCCTCTGGTTAAGTTCGTCTGCAAAACAGCGATGAAATCCTTGTTCAGGGCCCCCACCTGTGTACCATGATTTGAGTACGCGCTATGATTGGCCAGTAACCTACTGAAAAAAGGCCATTGCTAATTTGTCAATCAGGTGGAAGAGAACTGAATCGAAACGCATTTCCGGTAATTCGTTCAGTCCGCTGAGGGCTCAGAACAAGGATCTCGGCTTTGCTTCACAGACGTTACTAACCGGATTAAGATTACGTCTGCGACGCAGGCTACATTATCTACTCCTATCTTTGATTTATATTGCGGTCTACTTAGGCTGTATGACCTTCATAAGTCCAGGCATAAGAAAGCAATACTGAATATTAAAATGTAAGAATATATTATGTAAGTAACGTATTACATATGTAAAAATAGAGCTATTATTTTTCATTGTTGTTAGTCTAACGATCATAGAGATACTTAATTCACATCCGAAAATCCAGCCGTACTAAATCTTCAGGAACTGTTCAGTGCTATTTTTTGCCAAATGTCCAGTAAGGGCTGTGCTCAGCCAGTGACCGGTGGTACCTGGCGCCTTAATCTTGCTCTTGGGCATAAAATTTTTTTTTTCCTAAACATCATATTCTAGGCACCCTGAATTTCACAATCTTCACAGGCTCAAAGCACCGGGCCCTCTTCAATTTTCATATCACAGGCATCACAGGCATTCAGATAATGTGAAAGGCGCAAAGAAAAGTGCGCGCCACTCCCCACGATCTGAACGACTACTGGAACAGGCTGAGGGAACAGCTTTGCCAGTAAGTTATAAAACTTTCCAACAAACAGCAGATTATCAATGATTTGGTGTACCGTTGGTTCTAAAATTAAGATGACACATCGGCATCTTTCACTTCATCGATTATCTCCTGCATGGTTGGTCTCGGCCCAGGATCTCTATGCAGGCATCGCCGTACCAGGCCGCGAAACACACCGTTCGTTACAAGCACGACTTGTTCTTCACGCTTACTAGGATCTGGAAGTTCCCGGATGCACATTTCACAAAGAAGAACACCAAAGCTGTACACATCAACCTAAAAGCAATCATAATACATGACATTACTTATTAGTTGTGTACTGATTACAAAAGGAGTTAAGGTAACACGAGTGGGAGGAACTCGAGAATTCAAAATAGATGATTATCGATAAATGGATAAGAAAAGCGTAGAAAACAGAAGATCCTGAAAAGGCTTCATGGTACGTTCTTGGCTTTATTGTTTTGTTTCTAAAAATACTAATTAACTTTTGCTATCCCGTGACTGCTGTCTTTAGAGACAAGAAGGGATAAATTAAAGAATCCAATTACGTGGACCAAATCCAAGAAGAAGATATGTATCAAAGAGTGAAAAAAGTGCAGAACAAGGTACAAAGACTCCTCACAAAGATATAGTCATTTCATATGTATTGTTTATGGAGTGGACATCACTTATCACTTCTGCCACTGTTAGCCTTGCTGTACAGTTTTAGTAAGTAAACAGTCTTGAATATTTACTTAAACTTACCTTGACTGTTTGGTTTGATGTAAGTGCTTCAGGCGCGCTGTAAATCATAGCTCCAGGAGCCATTGTCATGGTCTGCTGTATAAAATTAGCAGTGCCGTAATCAGACACTTTGGCTCTCCATTGGTCATCCTGTCGCCATAGCAACACATTCGCACTGCTGACGTCACGGTGAATGATAGGCTCTGGTTTCTTTCGATGAAGGTAGTTCAGGGCACGTGCTACATCCAGAGAAATGACGGCTATTTCTGTCTCGGAGAGTTGCCGCTGCTCCAACAAAGTGCGCAGACTTTTCTCCATCAGCTCGGTCACAAACAGAGGAGTTCCCTCATCTTTCGTGGCGCCGATGAACTGTAGTAAGTGAGGATGGCGGCATTTAGAAGCGATATTCATTTCTCTTTCAAACAGATTTATGTTATGAGGAGAAAGAATCAACTCATGGATCTGTTTCACTGCTACAGTACAGCCACAATACGTTCCCTCATTGACAATTCCCCATCCTCCCCTCCCAAGGTATTTCTCTGTGATTTGAATTTCGTCCCGGGGAATAACCCAGTCACGTGTTTCTTGGTTCCGCAATTGATTTATTGTTTCCTGTGCTGTTGAAAGACTTAACTGTAGTTCAGAAACTTGTCCTCGGCAATTGGTCAACTGCTGTCCTATCTCCCTCAGTTGCCGCTGCAACTCCACCAGCTGCCTCTGGGAATTTTCTTCACGTTGTTGAAACTCCGTCAGCTGCCTCTGAGAATTTTCTTCACGTTGTTGAAACTCCCTCAGCTGCCTTTGAGAATTTTTTTCTCTTTCCTGAAGCTCTCTCAACAACCGCTGCATATTTTGTTCACGTTGTTGAAACTCCATCAGTTGCCTTTGAGAATTTTTTTCTCGTTCCTGAAGCTCTCTCAACAGCCGCTGCATATTTAGTTCATGTTGCTCAATATCCGTTAGCTGGCTTTGAGAGTCCTGATACCGTTCTTTAACCACTCTGAGTTTTCTTTGTAAATCCTGCTCGCGTTGCTGCATCTGCCGTTTCTGTCTCTGGAAGTTTTCCTCACGTCGCTGAAAATCCCTCCACTGACTTTCTATTTCTGAGGTTCGCCTTGGCGAATTTGCTTTGCGTAGATTTTGTTTTTTTTCTAAAAAGATAATTCATGATCAAATATAAAACAAGGCAATCATGAAAATCGCCCAAGTAACATGGGCAACCCGATTAAGTGTCACCTAAAAAAGAAAAATTAAAAATTTTGACTTCAAAGAAAATTTTAAATCTACTGCGTTCCTCTCTTTAAACTGAGAGACACATAAGCTTAAGAGATACTGATGAAGAAGATGAAAATCAGAATTTCGTTTCGCTCCGATTGTCACTAAATAATTATGGCTTGCTTGTAAACTCACACAAAATATTGAAATGTGTGTCCAAGAATAGCCCCTTCTTTGAACGAGCTCTCATTTTTTCGTTCAGATGAACCTTAAATCAGTCGATTTGACATCAAAACGTTTCGACACCATCCAGTCCGAAATTGAAATCACGCTCGCATTTTTACTCTAACTGCTTATCCCATAGGACGTTGCATCTTTTACCACACAGCGGAAACAGTTCTTACCAACTGCCAATCTTGAGAGACCTTCAGGAACGAGAAAAAAATTCTCAAAGGCAACTGATGGAGTTTCAACAACGTGAACAAAATATGCAGCGGTTGTTGAGAAAGCTTCAGGAAAGAGAAAAAAATTCCTAATTCCTAATTCTGTTAGTGACATGTCCCCTCCCCACTACTTTATCGGTCTTCCTCTCTCCTTTTCTCATCTATCTTTCCCTCCAAGATGATCTTTCCCAAGCCCTAATTTTTTTCCATTAACCAAAATACTTAAGCTTTTGTTTCTTTTAAAAAGGGTAACTTACGAGTTCAAAAAAACAATACACTAAATCTGGAGTGCAAAGACATCCGTGATGAGTTTTTAGAAAACCTGAATTTTTCCATATAAATTTTCTGTAATTTTGATACTGTGGAATTACAGAAAATGTATGGGAAAATCAAGCATCAAATATATGAATTCAGGAAGAATTAGCGGGCTTTGAATTCCAATACAAATCTTTGACTTTCCCTCCATCTTGCCCTGATTACCTATGATGCAACTATGAGCGTGAACTCCTCTATACGAGCCCACATCGCTGAGGTCTGTCTTTGGTAACGTCATTGTATATTAAACTTTTGTAAGTGCATTTTCTGTTCTGCACGATGAGGACTAAGGATGTGCTGCGAGATTTGCCATTGCTATTAAATTTGCATTTGCATGTCAGCATTTGTGATTTGCTCTTTTAATAGTAATAAGCTTATGTGTTACATTAAGAGCACTATTTCAGTGAAAACTCTCCTAATATGTGTAATAAACAGCTCACGTCTTAGAAAGTGCTTTGCACAAGGTCATATTCACGAGTTGTTTGTGTCAAAAGCCCTCACTCGCTCGTATCTCGCTCGTTCGGGTTTTGACACAAACAAGCTCGTGAATATAACCCCGTACGAAGCACTTTCTATGACGTAAACTACATTTTTGATAAGAGACCTACTGAGGACGATTCAGGATCTGAGGGGAAATTTTGGCGGCGGAACCGCCAGTGCGCGAGAAAAATGAGGCGTGGAAGCAATTTTCATCAATCGATTTGTGAATTACAGACTAATGCAGTTGACTCAAAGCTTTCATTTAGTCTTAAATATGATCTGATTTTTTTTTACTCCAAATCACTAGAATAGGGGCCGGCCGGATATCATGCTCTTCTTTTTTGCTTTAAAAAAGAAGATCGATGTTGTTCTAGTAGTCTACCGCTCTTGACACTGTTAACAGCGACAATGTTTTGACGCGAAGATTCCCGGTCGACAAAATTTATAAGCGTTAATATTGTGTCTTGTTATATAACAATTATTCACCGAAGTGGGGGTGGCTAGTAGTGAGTATTTAACGAGGCCGCGAAGCGGCGAGGTAAATTTCCTCTACTAGCCACCGACACTGAGTTGAATAATTGTTTTAGTATATACTAAAACAGTGAGATAATTGAGGACAAAAATGATGATTTTTAACTCATTTACTGTTGCTAACGATTACAATTTGGGCGCACGATGACCGAACGGTCGCGGTCATCGCTTTTTCTTAGCGACAAATAAAACTTTTGAAGGCGTTTGTATAGCTCTTGCGGGGAAGTTTCTTCAAAAGGAGTTGTGAATTCTTTTTGTATTTAAAATCATTCTGTAAAAAAGATTATTAAATTTAGTTTTAAGCTTATTTATGAAAAAGTCAACTAAATTAAGTAGCGCAAGACTTAAGCTTAATTTGCATTTGTAAACAAAAAACTTTTTCACCGGTTTTATCGATAAATTTAAGTAAAAAAGACAAAGATTTACCTGTTAAAACTTCCAAACCGAACTTCGTCACCTTTTTCATTTATTTTGGGAATAGCTTGCATGATTAGTTGTGAAATTTCTTAGTTTGTTACGGCAGCAAACCGGGAAGACATTTTGCTCGCAACTTACGCAAGTTTGGCGTCGCTCGCTCGGAGGAACTGGAGGTGAATCAGTGAATAGTGAAGGATATTCGCTGATTGAGTAGCCAATCAGAGCGCGCGAAAAACACTATCCACTGTTTTAGTATATACTAAATATGGATATCTCACTCATCAATTATAAATATTTAAGCCCAGCTATCCACACAAATATACGGGTTTAACCGTACGCTTCTCAATTCAAAAACACCAAACTAACTACTCTAGCCATAAGCTTGAGCTACCTGTTTTTATAAACCTTCATAAATACAGTAAGTTTAACCCGTATTCGTCTTTTTATTTAAAGACTAAAACCAAAACAAAAAAGATCTGCCTGTTTCCATACATTTGTACAGAGGTTCAACCATGTACCTCTTTATTCCAAAACCAAAACTTAAACAAAATTTTGGAAATTACTTTGAACACTCTCACCTTTGATTGGGACGGGCATCTTTTCAATAAAAAGATGAAGCTCATTTGGATCAGCATCTTTTAGTTGAACAGTTTGTCCTTCGTGACCCCACCAGTCTTTTAGCTCTTTAATTGTAACTGTATCCTTGGTGACCTTCATTGTAGTTTCAGGCATAATTACAAACTGAAGAAAGTAAGGAGAGGTAGTATTGGATTACTTCCTTGAAATACGTACTGTAGTCGATTAATAGAGATAAATCAATACATTTAGAGGTCAATTAACTGCATATTACACCGATATCCGGCAGTATAATCGTCATCCGCGATCAAAATTCACCTAAAATGTTGCGCAAAGTACAGCACAGCTTCCTTAGTTTCCTCAACAACATGGCTTAATTACAGTACAGAGTAACCGTTGAATGTTAATCGTTAACAAACATTGCGCAATTTTTACAAACCTCTATAAAAAGCGGACACTTGGGAAGGTCCCGAAGGTGTCCGCTTAATACCACGGGGGGGGGGGGGGGGGGGGGGGGGGTGGGTACTTGGCTAAATTTTTGCTGGATATGGCCTCTCAGAGCCCTTACCCCATTATAGTCTATTCTGTGACCAATTATAGAAAATGTGCCACCCCATTCGAGTAACTCTATTGAAATTTCGACCCCTCTAAAGTCAGTCCAGTTGTGAAAATGCGACCCCATCCAGCGGCACATTCCTATTAGCCTCTTATAAGGAAGTAACCCTTCCCTCCCGGGGCTTACCTCCTCACGGAACTTTATGATAAAGTAACACAATCTTCCAAATTATAAATAGCAATCACATGATTTATACGATAACATAACGCTGTTTTTATATCTCATAGCAACCTTATTTTCGCCTTTTTGCCAGTTGTTGTAATCTAACGGTCAATCGTTGATATTACCCGATGAGTGTGGTCATCTTTTGGCCACACGAAACAGAGCTGTAGTAATAAAACGATGCACTACCTCTGAAGTCTTGAACCAGTTTATTATAATTGTATTGTTAAATTATATATTTAAAACCCTTTCACTCCTAGAGTCATGGGTCTATAAAATTTAGTTCTAACTCTTGAGCCCCTGGACGAGACCCCTTTATCAGTCCTCTCACATGCTACTATTTGTTTTTAGTATTGGACGAAATGAAATTTCGACTTCTCTGTTGATAACGTTTTGATTTTGCTGATTTTGTCAGTGCAATCTCGGAAGTGAAAGAGGAAAAACATCAATAACTCACATACCATCTCGTCATGCCCTGCTATCCTACTGGTATATAAAATGCGGCAATCGTTGAACATCGCACGAAACCAAAGTTGTAGCTCTCCTTCTCCATCCTTCTTACCGCGCAATGAGACGGTACCAAGTACAACACAAAGCTGTGTATAGCCCAACTGACTGACCCAACTGAGCCAATCCATTTTGTTTATTGGAAGTGCACCTCATCCCCAGGCTCTCACCCTACTGAAAATCGCAGCCGCCGCAAGGACGGTATGGACTGGATTTGTGCGCTGAGGCGTTTTTCATTTTATTTCGTTCATTTGTTTTTATTTACCATTTTGTGAAAACTCAGACTAGATCAACAAAATGCACATTCAAAGTGACTTTTTTCCTGCATGTGTTTAAAATGCTTCGCGCTCGAGCAAAGTTTACATATTAGTTGACATAGCACCGCCTACTCTGCATATTTCAAACACTGAGAACTTTTTAAAGTAAACTTTAAAAAACATTGGTCCAAGACACGTGAAATGGGTTTATAGAAATCATACTCCAAAGAAATTCTGTGACTGAAAACCGATCAGATACCAAAAAGCTGCTGCAGCCCACAGGTTTGAAGAATAATCTAGGACGGGGAATTTACCCGCCAACCACAGTTTCTCTTTCATTTCTAAAACACGTGATGTCAAGTCTGGGGTCAGTGATCCTCTTAAACCTGTCAGACCAGGTTTACTTTTGACCGCCGCCCGGTTAGCTCAGTTGGGAGAGCGCCGGTCTGCTGAGCGGGAGGCCGTAGGTTCAAGCCCCGGCCGGACCAACACTCAGGGTCTTTAAATAACTGATCATGACGAGAAAGTGCTGCCTTTGTAATAACATCTGCAAATGGTTAGACTTTCTAGTCTTCTCGGATAAGGACGATAAACCGTAGGCCCCGTCTCACAAGCCCTTGCACATGTAATAAATCTGTGGGACGTTAAAGAACCCACACACTCTCCGTAAAGAGTAGGGCACGTAGTGCCCGGTGTAGTGGTCTATCTCACTTTCACACTCATATATGGGGGCATCATCACTCATTCCTTCAGTACTTGTAAACTGCATCTTAAGCAGTCTGGCAAAGTCCCCCAACCAGTGTTGTAAATTATCCCTGAAAAGCCCTGAGGGGAGTGGATAATAAGATAATTACAATTACAATTGATTTATCCTTATTATTATTAAGTAAGTAAGTAATAAAGTAAAAAAAAAACTTTTTGCAGGTATTCTCTTTTGTAGTTTGCTCGTGTCGCTTAAGTCACGGTTAAAATGGTCTACGGTGCAAGCGAAAGAAAAAAATACCGGGTAAATATCCTCGTGTGAAGCTTACACTGTGTCAGGGAAGGATGGAGAGGGATTAGAAAAAAAAAAACAAAAACATTTTATACAGGCTGAATTGCCTGAAAAATTCAAGCGAAAAAAAAAAGAAATAGAAGAAGAAAAACACCGTCCAGAGAAACTTTTCCCGTTTTAGTTGGCCATTAAAAGTAAAAAGAGGATCTGCTAGGAGACCAGCCACTGCATGGTTTTATTCGACCCCTTATACCATTCTCAAACATTCTTTTTATTTTTAGCATCGAAGCACAAAATATTGTCGTTCAGTCCTGAACAACTTGAGTGATGCCACAAACTACAAGTTTACTCCGCTACGAGGCGATACCCATACATCCCCTCCCCCCCCCCCGTTATTTTCAAGTTTTTTTTCCTTTTGTCTTTTAAAACGTGCTTTTTCCTTGCTTATGTTGTCTTCAATGATAACAAGCTTGTGTGTTTCACGCCGGGTATGTTTTTTTTTTAATGATTTGAATATTTGATAGTTTCCCTCAAAGTAGAATTACGCAGAATACATATAAAAAGTCAATTGCACTTTAATACCAGCCATATATAAGGCGAGAATTTACCCACGGAAAAAATATTAATGAAAATTGACCTTAACATCAATTTATTAAATTCTCAGAAAGCCGGAAATTGCGATTCTGAGAATTTAGTTTTCCGCATTTTTTCTACACAACCAGCGAATCCCCAAAAAAGACAAATAGAAATTAATCAGAATATGTTGATTTTCCGCCAACTGAATAAACTGAAAAAAAGATTGCCATAATTATTTTGGTTAACATCTTTACTATTAACATATGGTGTTCTTTATTCTCAATATTTAAAGAGTAAAATTGAACCAATTCAGTGGTTGTTTTAATTGTAAATTGTGCGTGCTGTTGCAAACCAGTCGGCAGTAACTAAACACAAGCCTCATTGTTCTCGCGAAAATCAAGTTGACACGTATTTATTACAACTTGATGACAAGTAAAGACCGGTAAACGCATTTGTATTGCAAATCCGTGTCATACGAAAAGGATTATAACGTGTTGCTCGCATACAGCCTGAGGTACTCCAAAAGTCCCATACATTGCTGTAACAACGTTACAGTAAATTGTATGGGACTCTCCACGATACTTACAGTTCAGGCGATTTGTGTTGCTCCGATGAAAATTAAAATTACTCAGTTTCCTGGTGGATTCCGTCTAAAACTCAATTCTTAGTTGATAAACTATGCTATCCTTACGGCAATCCTGTCTTCTCTAAATGATCTACTTTATTTGGGGCTGAAATGGAGTCTCGTATTAAAATCTCGACTCTCCGAAGGAGAAGCACAAATTTGATTTCAAATCGCATTCACTTTCTCATATTGGATGAAATGCTGTACCGGGCAGCACAGAAAGGGTAATATGTATTAGATAGTTACTGAGGCCGACAGCAATATATCACATATTGCTGTTGGCCTCAGTAACTATCTAATACATATTGACCTTTACGGGTATCGAGGGGCGGGAGGTTATATTGATAGAACTATGCTGCCTTAAATTATTCAAAGAGACACATAGTTTGTTCGACATTTTAGGACGATCAAAATATCGCAGCGATACACTTGAGGAGTCCACGGTGATGCAATATATCCAGGGCTGAGCTAACAGAACCCTATAAACTGTATTTTTGATTAACTGAAGGCTAACTGCACTTCTTTTGTGTTCTACTCAACTCTGCTCTGCTCAGCTCAGCTTAGCTTTCTGTTTTGAATATTGTCAGCCCTACTCTTATGTAACCTTTTCCATCCGTGCAGTGGTGAGATCACTCCTCTCCCACCAATGTGACCCGGGTTCAAATCCCGGTGTCGACGCCATTTGTGAGTTAAGTTTGTTGTTGTCTCTCCTTTGCTCCGAGATCCTCCGAGAGATTTTTCTATGCATCCACGTGCATAAGTATGCATAATCTATGAAAGGACAAAAGGCAAATTCCCTGGAGAACATCACGTAGTCTGAATTAATAAAACAAACCATACAAATGCAAGCTAAATATAGCCTGTACAGAAGGCGCTTGGAGACAATGGGCGCCTGCTACGCAACCTAAGCTGGACTAGGGTCTGTTTGAATCTACGTAACGTTATCCTGAATAAGCGTAAGGTAACAAATATAACACATTAGCGAAAAACGTAAAGTTTTCAGTCTCTTCAAAGGTATAATAATATGTAGCAAAAATGAAGAAAATAAGTAATGATAACGATCACAATATTGATGATGATGATAACGATAGTAAAAGTAAAATCCAGTTAAAACAGAAGGCTAAGCTCAGATGATTAAGCTGCATCTTCAATGTTGGTTTCTCCCTCCTAATATAATTATGAGAAATTTATATTTGTTGACTGGAAAGACGAACGTGTCTATTTTCCACAATAACGACTATTGACCACCACAGAAAATGCCATAACATACCCATAATGCTCTTTGTTTGTCACCCCAAAGTTTTGCAGAAGCATTGATTTCGGTGTCTTTTAGGGCCATTTGAACTCCCAAGGGATTGAATTTAAGAGAGGAAATGGCTTTCCTCGGGAACAAAGAAAACTGTCCGTAATTAACGATGGGTGTCCGTACAGCGGGGCTCGAGTGACATAAAATGTATTTTACCTTTAAAGGTTTCTCTACAATTACACTGAATCGCATTCAAGGTAAAGGAAGAAGTAAAGGAAGGTCATGTAGAAACTTAATGTGTACTTACCATTTTCGTAGACATCGTCGTAGTCATAACCGAACTCGAAAGACTTCTTAAACATCTGTTGATGAGTATACACAGGATAAAGTGGTACAATGACGTCATCTTTGTTGTGTCCGATGGGTGAATTGTAGGTTGAAGGAACCGAAGCGTTCTTGTTGAACCTGTGAAGCCATTTCTCATAGATACGATCCACAAGGGAATGATGAAGAGGGAAGATGGGGTTGTTTGACGCAGAAGATACATCCCACGACTATGTGAACCTGGCTATGTCAAAAGGTGTGGACATTCGGCAAACGATAACCGGTCTTTGTACTGGCGTAACCTTTCAGGATACTTTTAGAATTGCACCTTGACTCTTTGCCATAGGGTGGCAGGTCAAAAGTTTCAAACCGGAGAGCAAATTAAAGTTGACTTCTTCTTTGGTTGGAAATGTCATTGTACATCTCTGTTTTCTTACTTTTTCTTCCTTTTCCTCCTTAGTGCGTGATCTCTTCCAAAACAGGTTTCTTGTTTGTTGCGTGGTCACACATCTTTGTCAGGAAATGGGTTTGTTCACTGGTGCAAATGACGTACCAGTTGCCAAAATAGTTGCCCTTCACAGTTCCACCAGCTTGGTTCGTTACACCAAGACGCTCTTCAGAACAAATAGCTGGGTCACATTGTGTTTCAAACTTTCCTAAAAAGACATAGCAAAGTTTTCATCATTACCGATTCCTGCAAGGTTCTCTCCCAAGTCAACATGTACAGTCGATACCACTATTTATCAGACACAGGTCCGAATGTTTTTTAAAGCTCACTCCTTAAAGGCATTTGAACAACCACTAATTTTCAGAAACAGGTCTGAATCGAAACACTTGGGACCATATTCATATATGATAAACACGGTTTCAGCCGGCTTTTTAGTAATACGCTGTAAAAAGTTATTTTCTCATTAGCATTAGGTTGGATTGATGTGATATACAGTACAAGAAGAAGTACAAGTAGACGCTGCAGTAACATGCTTAACATCGTTTAGTTGGTTCTGTCAGTAAAAACTCTTTGCAATCTTCAGCGCCCTTTATTTTTGTCGACACATGCGGAATCCATATCAAGCTAAACCAAGCGACATTCATTTGAAAAAACTCAAGTTAAAATGTACCAGTTTTGTCTCTTAACAATTATTTACAAGTTAGTCCTGTAATTAACTGCAGACACGCAGTGTTTTAGTCACTGAAGACTACCGGTAGCTTTTATCCTCACCGTGACATTTCCACGTTCAAACTTAATCCACTGTAGGACCACACAATTCTTAGAAACGGGTAAACTTTCGCATTGTCTTCGGGATTTCCTTACTAAATATAGGCTACGTATTTTGCATACGCTGGAGATAGGTTAGACTGTTTTAAAACAACTTCTTAATTTGCAAAGATCAATGTATTGCTTTTAACTTTGTTCAGAAATTCTAAAAGGCAAATTTTTTCTGTCTTGATGAAATGAGATAGCAAACACGTTCGGCAAAAACACTTCCGCTTTTACGTACCACCAATATGCCGAGTCTTGCCAAAACACAACGCACAACGACCATCAAAAGAAGGAAGAGATTGAACCTTCATATGAATCGAACAGAAAGCACTGCCAGGTTTGCAAAACTGCCTTCATATTTACATTCATAAACGTCATGATCGTTCTTTCCGAGAATTGTTTTCTGTGTATCAGCGGATGTCTTGCAAACATTTACACCAATTCAGGTTATATATATGATTTATGTCATTGAAGTATAACCGGTATCGACTTTGTAAAAAAACACGTTCTTAAGTGTAAAGCTCTTTTTCCTTGATTTCCCATACTGTGGAAGGCCTTGAAGGAAAGCATTTCTCCTTCATAATTCCACAAGAGCCAAAACAGGGCAACATACTTCCTTTTAAATAAAACTTGATCTCTTTCGCCAAATCTAAAACCAAACGGCATTCTTATGAACGAAAAAGATAAAAATTTACCTTTGTCTCTTTAAACTGCACTGTGCACGTGGTTGGATTGAAGCTTCTATGCTCCTCGCTCTAGGTCCACCTCAAACTGAATGCCCTGATTTAACTCCAAGCGCTCAGATATAAGAGAGTCAGCTGACTCACACCCTTCAATTTCCAAGAAATGCATTGCTACTAACAATGCGTGATCGATGTGTTTAGCAGCTGTGCGGAGCTGTATACGATGATCTCTACGATGTCATTCCTGTCAGAATTACTGGCATAAATAAATGCATTGTGGTCTGGAGACAAGACATTCCCTCATCATAACAGCCTCAACAAGACAGAAATCGCCTCAACCTCGGCTTTAAAAGCCGCCATAGTTGTATATTTATTGAGTGTCCTGTAAAACTTGCAAAAAGCAAGATAATCTAGTCGTTTCTGTTAAAATATTGTCTATTTTAAGTGTACGACCTATACTCACTGTATACTTAATAAGTAATTTGGGTAAAATCCTATTCTATAAGTCGACTTACACGTTGAATAGAAAACTCTAATAGTACATCAAATATAAGCGACACATCTACTCGTTTCTTTAATTATTAAATATTGTCTATTCTACGTGGATGACTTACTTTATAAGTAAGTAATATCTTAATTGATGTGCACTCGATTTTTCAAATAACCCATTGCATATGAAACTCTAACTGATCACAATTGCTTTCTAACTCGCAAGTTTAATCGTAAACGCTAAAACGTTTCATAAGCCATCATATACTTGTGTCTTCACTCAATATTGTATATATAACATGGCCTATTTCATTTGTATGACCTACTCATAAGCAGGTGACCTACTCAGCTACACGCGGATTCAGTGGTATATCCTAATTGACTTTTTACCCAGTGAAAAAAGCAATTCTTAATTTGCAAATCAGATGGAAGAGAAAATCGAAACGCATTTCCGGTAATTCTTTCAGTCCCTTGAGGGCCCAGAACAAGAACGTTACTACTAAATTATAAACCGGATTAAGATTACGTCTACGACGCAGGCTACATTATCTACTCCTATCTTTGATTTATATTGCGGTCTACTAAGGCTGTATGACCTTCATAACAAAGTAATATCGGAATAAATCTAAAAATATATTTTGTAAGTAATGTATTGCATGTGTAAAAATAAAGCTATTATTTTTCATTTTTGTTACTCTAACGATCATAAAGACACTTATTCATATCAGAAAATCCGGCCATACTAAATCTTCAAGCAAAAACTGCTGCTATTTTTACCAGTATATGCCCAGTCAGGGCCTGGTGCCTTAATCTTGCCCTTGGGCATAAAGGAAGTTTTTTTTTTTCACATAAATCAAATCCTGGGCACCCTCGATTTCACAATTTTCACAGGTTCAGAGCACCGGGCCCTCTTCAATTTTCAGACCACAGGCATTCAGATAGTGGGGAAGACGCAAATAAAAGCGCGCGCCACTCCCCACGATCTGAACGACTGGAACAGGCTAAGCGCACACATTGCCAGGAATTATCAATGATATGGTGTACAGTGGTTTCTACAATTAAGATGATATATTGGCATCTTTCAGTTCATTGATTATTCCCTGCATGGTTGGTCTCGTCCCAGGCTCTCTCTGCAGGCATCGCCGTACCAGGCCGCGAAACACAGAGTTCGTTACGAGCACGACTTGTTCTTCTCGCCTTGTAGGATCTGGCAGTTCCCGGATGCACATTTCACAGAAAAGAGCACCAAAGCTGTAGACATCAACCTAAGAAAAACAATCATAATACATGACTTTATGCCAGAATATTCTTTATTTAGATTACTTATTAGTGGTATACTGATTACGAAAAGAGTTAAAGTAACACCAGAGGGAGAATCTCGAGAATGCAAACGAAATAGATGATTATCAAGATTGATAAATGAATAAAAAAAGCCTAGAAAACAGAAGATCCTTAAATGGCCTCTTGGTAAGTTCTTGGCTTAAATGTTTTGTTTCTAAAAATACTAACTTTTGCAATCCTCTAACTAGCCTGAGTATCAGGCCTTCCTAAGGGGCTAGGGGAGAGGAGATTTTAGATGGGGGAGGGGGAGGGGGAGAAGGGAAAGGAAGGCCTGACACAAAACCATTCAGCAAATCGTGTGACACATCCAAAATCTGGATGTGGCAGTGATTGGATAACACACAATACCCCCTGACGTCACTGAACGCAAGAGCGATCGGCAAGGAGGCGGTCATTGAAATTTTTCATACACGTTTTGATTTCATGTTACCGGTATGTGATACTTTTACAGACAGAGGCGCAGAGAGGAATTCAAAAAGGCTGTAGAGGGCGCTCTCAAGTTCTTTTCTGGAATAAAAATAAAACCCGAGCAAGAATTGTGTTTTCAAGGCCTCGTAGTTTAAAGGAAAGATGTACACGGAGTGTGGAAAAGCCTCATATGGTTTCACAAGACCGGGACAAAGAAGATAATATCAGTGTTTCAGATATCTAAGTTCAGATTTACAACATCCTGCCGTTAAAAGGGTATTGTTACTGTAAATGAAAATAGAGCGAGGTAGCCATGTATTGAGATAGCCGACAGCACAAATGCTTTTAAAAAGCTTGACTTTGCTTGTTGCGGTTACAATAGCGTACGTGATTGGAATGCGTTCGCTTCCTCTTCCAAAATTTTCTCACTTTTGTAATGTCTTAAGCTCAAGCGGGCGCCATCATATTTCGCCAACGAGACTGACTTTTGCTATAGGCTCTCACTTCTTTTTGAACTTGTAACAGCTTTCACGAGCTCTCTGTGAAGTGGTGGAATTTGCTGCTGCTTGATAATTTCTAGGCATAGGTGTTTCATCATCGCACCTTCCTATTTATTCTTGCAGCTCCTTTCAACCACCCGAGGATACGAGGGATAACATCAGCTTTTTAGCTGCCAGACAAGCGCCTGATGTAACTCTGTAAACAAAAGCAATTTACAATTTTCCGGGGCACGTTTATTTACAAACAGAGCGTTGGCGATCTTATACTAGCACAATTTTTAAAACATGTTATAATTCCTGTAATGTTTTAAATTACAAGTATTCGAAAACTCCTCATTGGAGGCTTCAGAAAAAGCGAAATCGTAGCAACACAGGCACCAGAGCTCGGCCAGACCGTATGGTGAGATTTATTTTAGGCGAGCTTTTTGACACATGAAGCTGACAACCCAATGACCGGATGTGATTTTGATTGGATGGTTTCGAATCATGCTGTGTGGGGGTGGAAGGTTCCAGTAAAAGCATCTGTGTCAGGCGTTTCTCTCTTTCAGCTCTCTCCTTTTTTCGCTTCCATCTGTCCCCTTTTCCCCAGAAACGCCTGATACTCAGGCTACACCAGAACCAATTCACTAATGAGATTGTCTAAATGAGGTTGACTGATAACTTACAAGGGTAGGGAGGGGGGAGAATTCGAGCACGCGAAAATGCGGTCAGAGCCCGAGGGAGCTCTTAGAAGGGATGATTGAAATTTCGCAGTTAAAGAGCACAATTAAGACCAGATTTAGGTGCACAACGATGGGCTTGGTTAATTTTAAACAATGAGCTAAATATGCGTGCAGTAGCGAAACCACTGACAAAAATGACAGATACTTGACTAATTTTCAACAAATATTCATGTGTCTTAATATATAGATTTACCCAGGACTAAGAGCGAAGCTCTCGATGATAATATTTATAGTTTGTTCAAACAAAATATAAAATCTGGTAATGCTAAGCGGCGAAGACAACGCCGGAGAATGGTGAAAGACAACAATAGGTCTAATTAGCAAAAAAGCAACTTTGCACGTACAGCACACTTTTTTGTACATTTCTTTGCAGTTGTTTTGCACAACTACAACGTGAAACTTACTGAAACCTCTTAGTCACACGTTTTATTGAGGAAATGTCATACGTTTTCTCGTTCACTTTTTTTCTCACTGCCGCTCATTTTCATCTTGCATTGGTGACCGCTGGCATTTCTCATTTTGTCACCGCCGCTTTCGTTGGAAGAAAATTCCAACAAAAAATGTCTTTTTCATGTGTTTTTCATCCCTCGCTCTAGATCTCTGTCGCCGTATTTCTCGTTGAGCTTCGCTGGCCTGCCGCCTACTTTCTCTTTTTCTCTGTCTTTCTCTTGCTCTATATTTCAAATTTGTGGACATGACAGTTATTCTGAGCTTAATACTTTAGAAAATACGGATACAGAGACAATTTCCCCTTTTCGACGCTTTAGTTGTCTCTGCTTCACAAGACGCGGGTGGCTATGCGAGTTGCATTTGGGTTGCCATACCTGTTTATTGAGTTATTTTACATTGGTATGCCTGTGGTGCGGACGGACGGTCGTTCGGTCGGTCGGTGTACGATCACGTGATTACCAAATTCTCTTGGATGGGTAGTTTACCAAATTTTCTTACCCATGGTGCTCCGCTGCGCGCGATTCGTGCGCGAGAGCACCGCTATGATCAATTTTGATCATTTGTGTGCAGCTTTCTTTTTATCCCAGCTGCATGTGTTTGACAATTTCACACTTGACCTTACAAGCGAATGACCATATTGAGTATATTGAGGTTTCTCGGTCTTTGTGCGGCTTTGAATTGCATGGTGAGATATCAATGACAGTGGTCTTAAAGCTGCTTATAGTCACTTCGCGTCAGTCAGTAGAAATAGATCCTGACACTCGGTTATTCACGATACGATCATGATTGTGTTACTAAGGCACCAAGTAAGAGCATAAGAATGTTAGCCGGGCTGATCAAATTCAGTTCGTAGGAAACGAGTTAAAAGTTGTTTCTTTAGATCAACTGTACTAACGTCAAGTAGTCTCCCCAAAGAAAAAATAGCTAAGTTGCCACGCGTGCAAAATGCTGCCACTAGATTATTAATGGTTTTAGAAAGTATTCTCACATCATTCTAGTACTTTATGAGTTACACTGGCTACCGGTGCAAACGCGCATACATTCCAATATTCTATTGTTAATTTTGAAAGCCATTCACGGCCTCGCACCTGCACATATCAGCAATATTTTCCCTGTGAATTATAGGTTCTTGTATAATCTTAGTTCCACCTCAGGCATTTTATTAAAAGTAGGATGATGGAAATACTGGGGGGCGCGCAATTCAGGAAGCAGGGCCGCATTTGTGGAACAAGTGTGGATTGTGAATATTACAAATGAGAATGACTACCCGCAGGTAGCTTTAGCTAATAGACTGAGGAGGGTGGGGAGAATCCTATTATAACTGCTCACTATTGAATTTGTAGAAATTTTCAAAAATTCAATCAACGCATTTCTCTTTGGCAATTTTGAGGTGGTGGTTAAATCCATGATGAACTTTATATAGCTCTTAAGGTTCGCATTATATCATATTATTTATTTTCTTAGGAGTCATACATATTGAAATTGGTTGAAAAACAAGGGTCGATTTTACTGCACGAAATGTTGCTAATTAGGGAACTGACGATGCCTCTTAATGTCCGGTTGGACTCAATTCGAGCCAAAATATTTGGGTCAAATTGATTAATTTTTACTCGTTGATCTTCAGCCAACTTCCTGGTAGTTTATAGTAAAAATTTAATGGCTTCAGGACGACGCCAAAACGTCAAATGATTTCATCTTCATTGCTTTTTGTCTCTTTACATATTAGAAAACCCTTGCTAATAATATTTTGATAGGAAATTTTGGCCAATTTTGTATGTAATACAGTCTTTCCTAATAAATTAACTTTAAGCAGAGGCATCCGCTAGCCATTCTGTCAATTATATCAAGGAATATGCTTAGAGGGGCGGAGTTCCCCTTAAATGGTAACATCTGAAAATTTGGTTCCTGGAGAGAGGCCATAATCCAGAGGGGCCATTTATAGCAAGTTGCTTCGTTTAAAACAGTCTGTAAAGCAAGAAATTCTTCTAACAACGGGCAGGTAAGTTTTAAGGTGTTTTAAGTATAAAATTCATGGCCACGGGATCGGTCACTTGAATGAATAATATGCTGTTTTAGACAATGAACAAGAGGTTAGGAAAAAGAAGACTTAATTTGGAAAAATTTACCACTTTACCATAGTTAAGAAATTTTAAAAGGAAAAAAGAATCATAATTATGATAGTAGTGATATAGGGTTATTTTACTCCTGTTTGGTTCCTTCCCCTGCCTTCCGTAGGCCTTCCCTTCTCATATTAATATGTGTAAGTGTCGTCCTGCATACAAATTTAGTTCCTTCCTGTATATTAATTATGTGCCTAAAAATGTGTTCCTCCAAACTAATGAAGTGCCTACTTCCATTTGTAATGAGCGTTTCTCTACTACAATAGGCACAATAGGCTTGCCCGGTCCTTTTTAACCCTGATTGACTCTTGTAGGACATATGATTTGTTCAAAATAAAAGCGGGTAGATTTGAAAGCGCTATCGTTCTTACAATGGCTTTGTTAGAAGCAATTTGTTCGAGTTCGTGTGTTTGAGAAAACTTTTATTAACTTTTTATCACCATGGCCTTTATTACCAACGTTTATGAGCTTCAAGCTCTTTTGGACGCTTGTTCCCAGACCCTAGAATGGGAACTTTTGATCCAGTCTATTTTAATTCCCGCTGAGTAGATCCCAATGGCGTATGCTCGGCTATTGGAACTAACAGCCGGAGAGATTACTTAGCAACGCGAGAAACGGCTTACTATATCTTTTTTAGCGCTCAAAATCGGATATATAAACAAACCACATACGCAAAGTGGAGCTGAAAACTCTCTATGTCAATTTAGCTTATGTCTTCTTATTATTTAGCGCTAAAACTTAGATATATAAACAAAACACACACACATACACAAAGTGGAGCCTAAAACTCTCCATTTGAATTCTGTCTGACTATTACAAAACCGCTTTCTGCTTTCTATCTCGAGGAAATGAGAACTATTAAAGTCTAAGCGTTTCACGTGCCAGTAGTCAGTTAATTCTGCGAGTTAACAAGCCCACCGTTACATACAAATTAGTTCAGCTCTGCAGTAAAAACCCCCAGGGACTGAGAACTTTGACGTATTATTATAAAAACCAATAACTTAGAAAGGATCAATCGTTAATGTTGAGAACTGATGACCTGACTTTTAAATGGACCCACGTTTTACCTGAGGTGTCTTTTCAGAGGCATTAATCACAGGTAGCCCAAGCTCGAAATATAAGCGTCGGTAAGCATCGGCATTGTTGCGTAACATTCAAAATATAAGGATTTGTATGGGAAAAAAACCTATCGTTTCCGTAACCTACGAAAGTGAAAGGATTTCAATAAAAAACAGCTTACCTTACTTAAAATGTGTGTTACGTCTCTCCTGTGTGGTCCACCGGCCGATTTATGGAGAGACGTAACACACTTTTTATACAGCTAATTGAAAGGATTTTTCATGTTGCTATTCTGATCCTTTCAAATGTACTATATATTCTATTTCGATAAAAAGTTTATGCTTTGTATCATCATTCTCAGCTCAGTAATAAACGTGGCCCAGTTCCTGTCCTCCCAAAACCGGTTTGTCCTGAAAAACCGGTATTGACCCTCCCACATGCTGAGAGGGCGCCATTTTGAATAAATCTCGCTTAGTTATCTGACCTAGACTACTGCCGTACGGGGCAAGGCCAACAAGTAAGCTCTTATGCTGGGGCTTATGGTAGACTCACTGGAACAGTAGGCTACTCGAGTAATATATAAGTAATATTTTAAGATCACTAGAAAATTAAAACTTAAGAAGTCGTGAAGCTCAGTTATGCGGTTTATCTGTTCTTTTAATCGAGTAGTAAGCCGCCAAAACATTCCACTTTTCCGTTAAGTGTTTGAGTAAGGTGATAGCATCGTCGGAAATCTAGCAGGTTCCCAGGCCGCTGAAATTTGATTTTCTTGAAGAAGCAAATTATGGTCCAAATGATGTTTGACGATCGATCGACTCGGGTGAATTAAGGAATAGGTCTCTAGAAATTTGTGAGGGGGTGGTCTAGTTTAAAGGAGATTTAACTTTTCGACTTGAAACTTTGCATGCGGTAAATACTTTTTAAAAATGTTCTTATCCGTTGTCACTAATAAGCTGTCTTAGTCACACGACTTGTCACACCCATTTTTGCCATTTAGTTGGGTCCAATTTTACAACATTTTACAAATACTAGTTGTGATTTATTTTGGTTTTTTTCAATGACTATTAACACAAGGTTTATGGAATTAATCGGGGTTTTTCGAAATTATTTGTTTCGAGTGACCTATAACGTTTCCAGTTAAGAGTGGGACTGGGTCGAGGAGAAAACATTTGATAATTACATAGGAATAAAATATTTTGCAATTCCCCGTTGAATTTGACTCATTTGACTTTAAACTTAACACCATGGAAAAATAAACGGAAGCTTCAACAGTCGTTTTCATGGCGTAATCTGAAAATATTTAATTTTGCATAATTATAGGCGTGGCTGTTCACGTGACCTTAAGTGGCACAGTGTGAGCTTCAAAAATGGTTCCAATCTTAAGCATATGTGTTTAAGTAATGAAATGAAAAGAGATGGGAGACAAAAAATGAAAAAATGAAAGAAGCCCAAAATAGAGCGAGCCATGCATGCTTTAGTTGTGTCTGTTAATGATTTTAGCTTCTGGAGCCATTTCGAGGCCGTTTCGGAGTTGTACCTATTCTCCTGCTGATCAATAATAATAATAATAATAATAATAATTGTAATTATAATAATAATAATAATAATTATTATTATGTTTTTCTTTTTTCGATACAAGAGGGTCTCAATGGGGTGGTGGCTTTTACGGTTATCGGCTAAAATTTTGGCTCTTTTACGGCTATCGGTTAATTTTTTCCAGTTACGGTTAACGAAAAAGTTAAAAATTAACTTCTTTTGTTTCAAAAAATTAAATATTAATTAACCTGTATTTTTTTGAATAAAGCTCTTCGGATAATCTCAGGATGAAATAAGCTATTCTTTTGAAAAATTTTAACATTTGATAGATTATACTTTTCATAAAGTATTCCACTTCTAATATTATTTTACACTTAGAAATGTCAACAGTCAATTTAAAAATAATCGTTGTGAAAAAGCAAAAGCAGACACGCGAACGCCCAACTCAAGGTCGGGGCGCGACATTCATTATAACGGAAATGGTCGTTTTCACACTAGAGAAGGGTTATTCGTGTGAGACGGGTTATCCGTTTGATGATTCGCGTCAGATAGGTAATACGTCTTAATTTGAAAATGGAATAGTTTTAAGTTTGAATAAACAATCCGCCTGACTTTTGAAGACAGGATTATCCGTTCCAGATAGCCTGTGTATAGCCACCACCTCCCCTCAGAAAAAATCGGAGAAGAGGTGTCTGTGGGGAGGACGCGACTGTACACAGGCTAACCAGACGGATGATCCATTTCTAGCTCTAGTGTGAAAACGGCCAATAACAAAATTCCCGTGTCCAGTGTTTTTAATGATAGCGACGGACTGTACGGAACGACTGTCTGCCGTTGCCTTGTCCGTAGGCCGCGTTATTCTGCGCGGCTAATGCGTTTCGGGTCACGTGGTCCGAGCGAGTTCGCCACCGAAATGCCTTGACCGAGATTGCATGGGAAGACGCCGTACAGGGACTAGGCATGGCAATGTCTACCGTAGAGTCACAGAAAAACAGGGAAATGTTGTTTATCGGCAACGTGTTTTACAAACAGTGACATCTCTGCGTGTTGTTTCACTGGTGTCTCGAGGGCACGACCTCCGGAAAGAAGCCACACTGTCGCTATGGAAAAAATTAGTTCCCCGAGAGAGCGCCGGATGGAGCCTAGGTCTTGGTTAAGGCGCTTCGCCTAACGTGCGTACAGAGTCACACTAGCCGGGAAATAAAAAACACAACCATAACTGAGTTTAGTACCTTCCTTAAAAGTAGCAAATCTAGGGAACACTTTCTTTTACGGTTAACTCTTTTTTACCCTATTTACGGTTAACGGTTAAAATTTTTCAATTTTTACGGCTATCGGCTAAATTTTTGACCGTTTTACGCCTATCGGTTAACCCCATTGAGACCCTCATACAATACATATCAAACGGTACACAAATTTAAAAAGAATTAAGAAACGGTCCAGATAAGAACGATAGCAACAACGGAATGCAAAAAAGTTGCTAACTTTTCTATTGTCTGTACTTACTTCTGATTGGCTAAAACAGCAAGAGTTAACAAAACTTCATAAAGCAGTATATATATTCATCCTTACTTTCCAAACATCTTCCATATAACAAAATCTGGTCTCAGTTTGAATAAGAAAGAAATCCTATGTGGGGAACATGTAAAATTGTAAACGTTTCTTGGCTATTGTTTTCAACTCTTGTGATTAGTCAATATCTTTTAACACAAAAAAACACCCTTTCAAAGTGGAGTGTGACTGCATTTTATTGCGTAAACGGCCTTCATGTAGGTTTATGCATTCTCTGTGTAAAAATGAGAACATTCCTATGTGTGGAAAGCACCGTTGCCGCATAACAAAAGAAACTGCTATCCACCTTACCGGGATCATTACTTAATTAAGGATGTTACAGTAAGAATTTCTCATAGTGTTCAATTGTATTTGAAACTAAGCCTATTTAAAAAGCTACTTTTAAAACGTTCAGTGTTTATCCTAGGTAACTGACTAGATTTTTTTTTAATCTAAGGACCCTTTGGCTTGGGGCAACGTAGGGTACAATGGGTGAGAACTGTCGCTTCTAATTTTCTTGAAGAGTTTCCTATCACATTTGTACAAGAGCTAGCTAAGAGCTCGTGGATATTATAAATTTTTAAGGAGTAGCGCCTCTTGAAACATCTTTTCAGGAAGCATTGTACTGTATTTAAATCCGCTTGGCATGTGCCATAAATAAAAGAAGAGCATATGTAAATGTTAGCTATTAGTTTTTCGTTGCGTGACTCGCGTCATTTCCGTTTCTATTTTAATCATCTGAAGCTTCTTTGTATTTTGCGTGTGTCGGATCAGTTTTCAGTGTCACATAGAGAATTGTACGGATCGAAAGTAAGAAAGACGCGTGTGCCATTAAGATAGTTTCTATCGGAGAAAGAGGTATGTTTCCTTGTTTTATAAGTTTTTAAGTTCAGTCCTAGTAGTATTGTTATTTCTTAGGTTTAGTGATTTCGTTATATTATTAGAGTTATTCTAGGTAATCGTTTTCATGCATGCCACGTGCTCCCAGTAGAATTATCTTAGAATCTATTGTAATCGCTCGCTTTTCGATTATTATTTTCAGTTTTTACGGGAATTTCAAGTATAATAAACAAGTTAGAATCGATGCTCGGGATTCTCTGCATATAAAACGTTTCTCCGACGGCGATGTTGATCTGAATATTTGAACTGATCTGAAAGAAACCCGATGTCAATATCCGCCCCCGTTACAGCATACACTCTTCTTGGAAGAACGAGCCTTTAAAAAGATGATCGATTTCGTCTTGGCTATAACCCTATTTCCTAAGTTCTCTTTTTATGTAAATAAGCTTAAACACATTTGTTCGCTTCATTTAGTTACGTTTAACAAATGTTTAGCAAATATATCAATTTAAATCTTAAACCAACCATCTGTTTTACTCTCAATTTGGCCCTGTTTTCGAAGCAAGGTATAATTACTGCATTTCTTTGCTTTTTAATATAATTGTTGTTGTTGTACTCAGTCTCAGCCCGCTCAGTTGTTATACCCAACTCGTGTTCCGCAGTCCGCAGTCCAAGTTTATATTAGTCAAAAATATATTTTTTATATCTGTTAAACCCACTTTAAGATAATGCATTAGACTGCTGGTTCGCCATTTGGCTCCCACTAAACCTTAACATCCAAATGAAAACTTGTTGCTAAGACCCTATGTTCAGGAAATGACAATATCCTGGTCTCATTTCGCTTTTCTACACGTAAGCAATAAAAACGAAACATTTCTTAACTTTAATGTACTTGATATTAAACTTACAATTACATGAAAGAAGATCATCGCAGTTACAAACGAAACCCTGCAAAAATTCAGGCTTGTACGGGATTCGACGGCTTGACCTCTGCGATACCGATGCAGCGCTCTACCAATTGAGCTAACAAGACAATTGGGAGCAGGTCGTTGAATTGGTTGGTATATTAAACCCGTTGAAGGATGATAATGATGATCATCATATTCCTTTCAAGGTTTAATACCAACCAATTCACCAGGTTTAATACGAACTAATTCAACGACCTGCTCCCAATTGTCTTGTTAGCTCAATTGGTAGAGCGCTGCATCGGTATCGCAGAGGTCAAGCGTTCGAATCCCGTACAAGCCTGAACTTTTTCAGACTTTCTTTTCACAACTACAAAAGTTGCGTCTATAACTGCGATGATTTTCTTTAATACAATTCTTGTTCTCATATATGATTATCATATATTCATAACTTCATTAAACCTACTATTATTGTAACTCTAAGCATGTAACAAATTTCTATATATTATTTGAGCTTAAACTTGAATCTTTCATGACTTAATTACTTTGAAAATGAAATTTGTTCCACACCAACATGAACAAAAACAATAATCCAACAAAGTTAATTTTAAAGTAGAAATTAAGTAAAATTATTTTCACGTATCTTTTGGCCAAGTCTTATTTTCGAACAAACTACACGTGCTTTAAGTTTTGTTATTTACGTTAGCACAAATTCTAGGATGAGTGGGCCTCCACCTCATGGACCGACACCCCATGGTCCCCCACACCATGGACCTCCACACCATGGGCCTCCACCGCATGGACCTCCACCGCATGGGCCTCCACACCATCCACCACACCATGGTCCCCCAGACCATGGACCTCCACACCATGGTCCCCCACACCATGGACCTCCACACCATGGTCCCCCACACCATGGACCTCCACACCATGGGCCTCCACATCATGGGCCTCCACCGCATGGGCCTCCACACCATCCACCACACCATGGGCCTCATCCCCATGGAGATCACCACCCTCCACCACCTTAAGGACAAACCCTTCCCAGGTAAGTTGGAAATGTTGTTTTATATATAATATTACTGTTATTTGTGAATGCCATTTCCCGAGAACGGTTACGCAATACTGGTAACATACATCATCCGGAACACTTGGATACGGGTAGCTTGTGTTAATGATATAATTCAATGTTAGTACAAGGCTTAAATTTCGTCTATAACACAGGTTTAAAATTGCTAAAAGGTTTACGTCGTAATGATAGTCTTTGGTTTGCATAGTTATCTCAACGAACATTTCAAATGTCACTCTTGTAGGTTAGGAACTATAGGAATACCCTGATTTCAGGTCCATAATTTTTCATCATTTGCAAATGTTTTCAAGTACTATATCCGGTTGGAAAGTAAACGGAAAACGGGTGATGTCAGTGAAACGTTTTCGAAACAAAAGGAACTTCTGTGTAGCGGCTGGGTTCCCTGTTTCGTTATTTCCTGCCTTATGTTATGAGACCTTGTCTTTCGCCCTTTCTTGTTATGCTTTTGGCAAGTATTTGCACGGCTTGAGAAAAAAACCGACATTTCGCGACGCAACCATTGATACCAGTTTCAGGATAGTTTGCAGCTGCTTTTCCATAAATCGGACTGATTTGTACAAATGGTAAACGCGTTTGCCAAACCGTTGAAAGTTACTAGTCCTAGCGAGCTTAGGTAACGACAGAGGTGACGTCCCGTACGTCAAAAGTAACAACCATAAGTCGTTCTTTTCTCTTTTTTAATTTTTTGACTCGATAACGTCATACTACAGTAATTAAAACAAAAACTGTCAAACTTGTTATGTCAGGTAGAAGTGTTTCATAGAGCGAACTGAAGACAAACAACTGGTTGTCATTCATGACGCCCGGGACGGAAGAATTGCTTGAACTCCCTAATTTTGCAATTTTCCCAAATCGTGAACCGACTAGTTTGCCCATATATCCTTGAGGAAGTAATAACTGTTACTTGCTAAGTTAGATTATTGTCTTTTATTTCTTCTATTTTTGTTTCAGATATGAATATTTCTGGAAGTAGCAGCAGAAGCAGCAGTGATTAGTGCTTTTAGTAAAAGTGGATAAAAATCGCCCGTATCATATTGTTATTCACTACTTTAGTTTTTATGATAGCCTTGATGATTAAGAACTATAAGAACTATAACAAGAGTAGTGGTGCTCAATAATGACCTGAAAAATATTTTGGCTTTTTGTTAAACTTCAACAATGATTGCGTCATGGCGTTGTGCGATAGCTCTTTATTATCTACAAGTGACTCAAACTGGTGCAGAGTTTCTGGCCTTTAGCATATGAACTTATCAATTGATATCATAAATAATGCTAATGATTATAGTTAATGTAAACTAAACAATAATGCTTATCGCCTGCTGTACCGCTATTGCATATTTCAAGGCTTGTCTTACTATATTTCCAAGATGTTTGCTTTGTTACAACCGGCTGTATGCAATACCCTTTAAGAATGCAACTTTGTGTAAACCTTCTTAAAAATGTATTTGATGTAAGGATTGCCTCTTTTACCGGATTTCTTTTAACGTCTAAAATAAATGCATTTGTTTGTAGTTATTCCTAGCGAAGGGAGGGACGACTGGCATTAGTTTCTTTCTCGGTTATGCGTTCTACGCATCTTTTGGTCATGTTCTTGTACAGATCGTAGCTTGGCTGAACACACGTTTATTTCCCAGTTTCTTATGGTGTGTTGATATCGTTGTTTACACTATGGTGACTAGCAGGAGCAGTAGGAGAACGTAACTGTAGTGTCTTACGAATTTAACCACCAACACACACACCATTGCTGCTCGTGCACACCTGTGTATTCAATCATCATAACAGTCAGAGCGCATGCTCGATAATACAAACATGGGGGGTGGGGACGGTAGACCTAAACATTTACATATACTTCATTCCTCTCTTCTTCGAAGTACTTGCGCCAGAAAAAATTACTGAGTTAAAAGAAAACGAAAAGAAAAGAAAACCTAGCTAACAATGTATATAAATGTCTCTGAATTTCCTATAGATATCCTAACCTTCTC
Source organism: Porites cylindrica (assembly GCA_964035525.1). Taxonomy (NCBI): domain Eukaryota; kingdom Metazoa; phylum Cnidaria; class Anthozoa; order Scleractinia; family Poritidae; genus Porites; species Porites cylindrica. The sequence continues at coordinate 25,861,348 of OZ037776.1, read as the reverse complement.
TTATTTATCAGCTGCATGTGTAATGAAGAAATGCCACGAATCCGAGCAATAGCTGAAGTGTAAGGCTTTATAGATATCTCTTGTAGTTCCTCTCTACCCATCAGCTTGTGTAATATGCACGAGAGATCAGGTGGATGTTCACTAAAACCTTGTTATTTAAAGTACAATTTGAAAAGAAATAATTCAATAGTTCTGCAACCTCTTGCTGATCTCTAATGACTCTACTACCTTCCCTCACATAGCCCGTTCCAGGAGTTCAGATAATGGAGTGCGGCGCGAACCTTTTAGCGCCGTCCTCACAATCTGAACGCCTGGAACCAGGCTATCCTTCGGAACAATTCTGTGATTGTGGACATTCTTGCGAGAATTTATGAAAGTTTTTATTGTCTTTATACCTTTATCTTTTTGTTTCTTATCGCTAGACCGTATCAGCTCTGCTCCAATTTTTTGGCTATTGTGTATAATTAAATTCATTATGGTTCTGCTCCGACCGATAAATGTTTAAATCTGTTTTATCAACCAATCTTGACAGGTCACGATTGCTACATATAGGTCACGCTTGTCTTCGCGTTTTTATGGAGCGAGATAAAGTCTACATTTATAAAAACGCAAAAAGAACTGGGCCCATATCAGCGGCGGATCCAGGGAAGGGGCCCGGGAGGACCGCCCCCCTCACCCCCTTATGTTTAGAGCAAAATGAGGCCCGAACGGCCGGAAAATATGTTTTTAGAGACCGCCTCCACTTATCTCGAAGTCTGGATGACTGCCCCCCCCCCCCCCCCCCCCTCCCTTATCTGAAGATCTGGATCTGCCACTGCATATCCTGCCACCTTGACCGAACAAGCTTGGTCAATAAACGATTTATTACATGGCCAAAAAGAAAAGGTTTTAGGAGAACGTCTGGTCGGGAAAGACAAGTCCATCTTTCCAGCTCGGGCAGCCAATCAGAACACAGGATTTGCCTCACCTTGCCCGCTGGCCGAGTCAGCCATATACAATTAATTATTGGGTTAATTGGTTTAATTGTTGGGTGGGTTGGGCAAGGGCCACTTATTAAATAATTATGCCAATGTTAACAGTCTTGAACAGTGACTAAAACTTAGCTTGACGGTTTGGTTTGATGTAAGTGCTTCAGGTGCGCTGTAAATCCTTGCTCCAGGAGCCACTGTCATGGTCTGCTGCATAAAATTAGCAGTGCCATAATCTGACACTTTGCCTCTCCATTGGTCACCCTGTCGCCATAGCAACACATTAGCACTGCTGACGTCACGATGAATGATAGGCTCTGGTTTCTTCTGATGAAGGTAGTTTAGAGCAAGTGTTACATCCAGAGAAATGACAGCTATTTCTGTCTCGGAAAGTTGCCGCTGGTCCAACAAAGTGCGCAGACTTTTCTCCATCAGCTCGGTCACAAACAGAGGGTTTGCCTCATCATTGGTGGCGTCGATAAACTGTAGTAAATGAGGATGGCGTCATTTAGAAGCGATATTCATTTCTCTTTCAAACAGATTTATGTTATGAGGAGAAAGAATCAACTCATGGATTTGTTTCACTGCTACAGTACAGCCACAATACGTTCCCCTCCCAAGGCATTTCCCTGTGATTTTCTATCTAGTTTTTATGTAGTGTCAGCTCGAAGATATTAGCTTGTTAGCTACTCTAAAATTCGAGTTTAAATAAAGTTTTATGTTATGTTATGTTATGTTGAATTTCGTCCCGGGAAATAACTCAGTCACGTGCTTCTTGGCTACGCAATTCACTTATTGTTTGCTGAGCTGTTGAAAGACTTAACTGTAGTTCAGAAACTTGTCCTCGGTAACTTTGTCTTTAAAGAAAATGCACTGCATTTCTTCCCTTGAAACTGATTCACAACTGTGCACAAATGAAATAATGATGAATAAAATGAAATCTAAAATGGTTCCTTTCGCCCAATTGTCACTTAACATTGCTTGTTTGTAAAACGTCTTCAGCTCGCGAAGCTGAGTTCCAACCCTATGGGAGCTGATTTTTGTTCCCACCCCGCCTTTTTTTTCTTTTTCCCATTGTTAGACAATTCGTTAGTCGGGAAGGTGCGAAAAGACGAAGATTATGGCGCCAATTAACGCGAAATTTGTAAAATCTGAAGAAAAATGTAACATGAACTCGCAATGTAAAAACCTTTAATGCAAAATGCAAAACAGTTCTAACACATAATGTAACAAGTTTTGAACGCAAATTGTAACAACGCTCTGATTAAACTGGAGATGTGACAATGTAAAAAAGAAAAACTAAATTCTTCCGCTACATGTATAAAAAGGAGTCAAAGGAAAAATTTCGTCACTTCTATACCGATAAAATTCATATGTACTGGAAAGGTGTCTGAGAGAAACCTCTTTCTGTTGCATTTTTTATTGCAAGGCACATAAGGGGTGTCTAAAAACAGACGTTTACGTCCTTTTACACAGACTGAAAAAAAAAAAGAGAATTGTGAATATATATCCTAGCCTGCTGTGAAGCAGGACATTTCACTTTAGGGGAGGTGTAGGCGGGCAGTTTCCCAGAGAAGTATAATGATCCGATAAATCTTGTGGCTAGCTAGGGCTAGTGTAGACTACCAGTTGTACCGAGCTTTTTGTAATCCTCGAATAAACGCCGCATTCCTCTGGTTGAGTGTGTCGTTTATTCGAGAACAGTGTTAATTGAACGTTTATTCGAGGGCAGCGTTTAATCGACTAAACACGGTAAGCCTGTTGAAAGAACAAGTATAGAAGGGGTAAAAATAGTTTTTCTTAGACCCATCTCGTTTGGCAATTTTAATTGCTCAATTATTTACCCTTCCGAAAGTGTGCAAAGAAATATTCAAAGATTTTTTTAATTCAATTAAGCACAATAATTTTTGCATCGAGCACCTTGATATGGCTGGTCTCGTGACAATTCTAAAAGAGGAGGCTTACACGCTTGACAGGGTTTCTTTTTCTTAACAGCTTTATTTGTTACATTTTGCTTTGTAACATTTCGCGCAAAATAAGTTGTTACGTTTTGCGCTAAAAATTTGTTACACTTTGCGTTATGTTATTCCTACATTTTGTTCAGAAAGATGTTTTAAAATGCTTAATGTCATTACATTTTGCGTTAATTCTATCAGTTATAATATTTTGCGGCGTAACAGACACGGAAAGGTCGAAAGTAGACCAAATTTAAATGCTTTCAGAACGCGATTATTTTGTTTAACACCGTTTATATGAAACTCTGCTTTTATAACTGGCTCATCATTGTGTCTGAAAATTTCACTTAAAACTTTTAGTAATTACAGCCCCGTTACCCTCGCACATGAACAGAGGTTTAACCATATGTCTTTAAATTCAAAAATCAAAACCTACAGACTATTCTAACTTCCCACACCAACAGCTTGGGCTACCTGTATCATTGCCTGACTCACGGCCTGTACAGGTTTAAGTAATAAGCCTTCAAATTCAAAAACCAAAACTAACTAGTCACACCATAAGCTTGGGCTGCCTGTATCGATAAATATGTAGGGTTTTATCATAATTCAAAAACCAAAACCTAACTAACTGCTGACACCATAAGCTTGGACTGCCCGTATAATTGTCTGACTGCACCTGTAGGGCTTTATAACAACCAAACTAACTACTGAACGCTCGACATAAGCTTGATCTGCCTGTATCTATACACTACATCACATACAGCTAGATTTCAACCATGTGCCTCTTTGTTCCGAAACCAAAATCCAAAAAAGTATTGGAAATTACATTTCATAATCTTAGTCTTACTTTTGGTAGAGGCGGGCAAATTTTCAATAAAAAACCTCAGTTTTCTTTCGGTTGAACAGTATGTCCTTTTGAACCAAACAAATACTTTAGGTCACTAATTGTAACTGTATCCTTGGTGACCTTCATTGTAGATTCAGGAATGACACAAAACTGAAACAGTAAGGAAAGATAATGATATAAACTAAGTTTTACAGTCAAAACTGTATTAAGGTGTTTCGATATAGTTTTTCAGAGGCCATACCGATATTTTTCGATCGCTTTAAAAGTGACTTTATCCCTGTCTGATTGCTATAGAATTTTCACCAATGATTTACTATGGATTGAAATTTGTTAAAATGTAGGTTTTAGTAAAATCGATTTCACTATGACAATAAACAAAAAAATTGAAATTAATAAACGCCTAATTTTGCGCGATCTAGAGCAGCTAATGAAAATCCAAGGAGCTGAAAGTTTAGTGTTTAGCAAATAACCTCCGTAAGGAGTAAAAATTCTGTATGTTTGAATTCGACCAAAACGAAAATATATTTCAAACCTTAAATTTTCAATAGCCGTGATAGATTATTTAATGAAAACGTTATAAATGACTCAAATTATTCTTAAGTAGCGTCAGAATGCTGCTTAATATCATATTTCGATGCTAGGAAATTTTGGTGTATTTTCGTTCTTGCGATCCTAAAAACTAACCCGTTTTCTCACCACCTGTCTAAGTGCAACTTCATTCAAAATTTCGACTTTTAGCGCTTTTTTGTTTATCTCTGAAACAAATCGAACGAATTTTTTTAAAATCTCTTCACATAATCTTTATAATGTACATAATAATGTCTGAGACTTTCGTTTAGATTGATTCACTGCAACGCCTTGAAATTTCAAGACAAACCTATAATACGAACCGGTCAAAAATCCGCGCTACAACATTCACCGTTTTGACGTTATGCTAATTTTTCCCAATCAATGCGGACAATACATATATCATTGACAATACATATATCCATGACTAGTACATTTCAGTGTGAGAATTGCCAATGTTTTACATTCAAAAGATGCGATAAATCCAAACTAAAATGGTTAGTTATTAGTACTTATACTCTCCGCTGTTCCTTGAGTACCATTCACGCTCGCAGTTCCATACAGTTAAATCATCTTTCTGGTTTGTGTTCTCCTATTCGTGTGACGCCCAACGACCAAAAACAGAGCGAAGGTTCGTTCGTTCCGGCTGAAGAAGGCCAAACGTCTTCAGGTGATAGTGGAGGCAACTCAGCAGCCGCTGATCAAGTGTTTTCCATGTTTAAGGATTTTTTTGAGAAAAAATTAGAAGAAAAAGAAAAGCAAATCGAGCAAAGGAGTAAGTTAGATAAAGAGGTTGTATAGCTAAAGTTCAAAGGGAACCAGAAAAAATTTGAGCTTAATGTCGAATTAGATGCCATTTTTGAAATCGAAAGTGAAAGCATCGAGCCAAATTCGTCGCAAATCAAGAAAACTTTCCGAAGAAGGCAGGCAACGTATTCGAAAGCGACAGAAGCTGATAAAAATCGCTGATAAAAGTAGGGACGGCTGGCAGGTTGTAGCCGAGTAAGAGTCGGAGGAGCTTGCATCCGGCTCCGAAGATGAGAAGCGTCGTAAGGACGGTGCCCACTATTGTTACTGCGCACATTTTCTGCGCATGCCAAGGTAGTCGCGCGCGACGCGAAAGAACTGCGCAACACTTCACTTTCTGTTTTTGCTCTCCTTCATGGGTTTTTGCTCTCTCTGACTGTCAGCCATTGTGAATATCCCAGAGTACTCCGCGTTGAGTGAAGCAATAGTGAAACTGACCGACTGACTGAGGGGATGGGAAAAATTGTAAATAACCCCCAAAGAGATTAAGTTAAGGTCAAAACCAACCAATTTAACTTCTAAAAACGCGCGGTAACCCCTACCTTTTATATTACCAAATGAAAGTAATAAGCCTACTCACTAGGAAACGATCAATTTTTGGCTCGGGGAAAATGTCCTTTACACTATTTTTTAAGGCAAACGCGTGGAGAGGGGTAACTGCTGATAACTTCCTAGCTGTGGTGATATTTCAAAAAACGACGTATGAGGAGCAGTTGTTATGTTATCATTTGTTGCTTATTTTGAAACCTTGTTACAATTATCATTGCATTTGTGCCAGTTTACATGTACGCTCTGAACTTGGGGAAAAAAAATTATCATTTTTTAAAAAAATGCCTATTAAGCGTTTTTCTCCATATCTCTGAAAAATGCGTGGTTACCCCCAGTTTTCTTTTTGGATTTCAATAGCTGCTGATATGATCTACTTGTCTCACATAGTCATTATCTGGGAAAAAATACTTCCCATTAGTGGGCACCGTCCTTAAGAAAGCAAGAAAAGCGGCGAG
>OZ037776.1:25810200-25847700 GCA_964035525.1 Porites cylindrica | reverse complement strand
AAAGGAAATTAATATTTAATGAGTGTTTGGAATCGGATGAAACACTGCTTAGTATTTGCATCCTTAATTTCTCCTTCAAAAATGATTTTGTTTGAGAAGAAATATCAAACATTCGACACAGTGTTTCATCACCAGATGAAACACCTCGAAGTTCGTCAAAAATACTCCGCTGCGCGTCGTATTTTCAACTCTCTTCTCGGTGTTTCAGTCTGGTGATGAAACACTGCATCTCATGTTTGATATATTACTTGAAGTCCAGGGCGGATACAATTACTAAAGCCTACGTTCGCGTTATTAGAAAGTTCTTGGACTGGTCTAAAAGTAGACATTTCAACATGCAGTTATCTTTTCCTCTTAGTGTTGTTTCTCTATATTCATTTGAAGTTCAGCAGTCTTGCACCTCTAGTTCCTCAGTAATTTTAGCCCATGCTACCCTTAAATGGTTACATTCTTTTGTCCCTAGTTTGGATCGTAATCCTTTGGACAGTGAATTTTGCAGGAATATTACCGAATCTGCTAAACGCCAGAAATCTCAGCCAGTAATGAAAAAGAAGCCTATTACCACAGACATCATAAGGAGTATTTAAGATATTCATAACAAGAAAGATGCTAATTTAAAGAATCTTCGCATCGCTGCGTTAGGCTCTTTAGCTTTTGCAGGATGTTTTCGTCGACGAATTATGTAATATCGTTCCTAAGCATATTGAATTTCACAGCGATTATATAAGAATCTTTGTACCTCGTAGTAAGACAGATGTTTATAGGGAAGGGAATTTCGTCTTTACTAGTGCATCCGGGTCTAAGTACTGTCCTATTGGTGTTTTACAACGGTTTTTAGATTTATCTGGTATTGACTTATGTAGTTCTCTCCCTTTATTTAGACCAATCGTTTTTCACCGTAGTAGTTCTAGTTATACCCTGAGAAGTGGACAGATTTCTTATACTACTTGTAGAGATATCTTAAGGGATACCTTAAGTCAGCTGGGTTACAACCCTAATGATTATGGTCTTCATAGTTTAAGATCCGGTGGTATTACATCTGCGGTACTTAACTCGATTCCAGAAAGACTTCTTAAAATACGTGGTAGATGGAAATCTGATTCTGCCAAGGATATATATGTTGAAGAAAGCCTTGAAAACAGGTTACAAGTAACTAAGTATTTATGCTTGTAATGTATCACTGAGCGTATATTAATTTCTGCATAGAGTGGTATGAAAAGAATTGTAAAAAAAAACAACAACAATAATTTCTTTTTTGCAGTCCACTCTGTATTAGTAACTATCTATCTTATTTAACTTTATTTATCTTATAATAAACACTGTTTTGGATCCGCTTGCGCATCCTACCATATTTCTCGTGTGATTTGTTTGTATTACGGGAATTTAAGGGTAAAATGATTTACGTTAGTTTGAGAGAAGCGAATTAGAACGTAAATTACTGCAAATTCCATGGATCATGAGATGTATATTGAAGGAGAAGAAAAGTTTTAATAGACTCCTTCAAATGAAAGTTACGATTTATCTCCAGGCAATTCAATTAAGAGCTACACGTAGCCAGCATAGCCTCCTCCTGTTGTTTATTTTGCAATTTGCAATTTAAGTAGCGCCTTGTAAGTTCACGACTTTAGCAAATGCACATAGTGAGTTCTTTTACCATCAGTTTTCTTTCCGGGTACTTTTTTTTTGGCAAGGTTGGGTTGAACGTGTTGGTATTTTTCTTCTGTACTTACCTATATTCTGCCAGGTGGTTCGTTCAAATAAAGGCTTTCTATGTAGTAGTTATTAAAGACACGAGACTGCCGGGTTACTTTTCCGCTCCCGGACTTCTATCAGCAATTTTCTGGCCTAAATGAAATGTTTCTCAGGAACATTGATTAAGAGTGCAAGCAAACGTTTTCCCATGTTTTTAATCCTTGGATGCTCCTCCTTTGAGTTTTGGTCTATCTACGCGGAAGCCAAACCGCTGTTTCGGATATGACCACTTGGATTTGTATTCCATTATTCTACAAAGAGAGCTTCGAATACATGACTATAAGAGTGACTGAGTCGTGGCTTGAAATGATAATCAAAGGCTTTAATTAATTTCCTTCCAGAATACTTGCGTAAACATATTTTACCTTTCCATTACTTACCTCGAATCTGGTAGCTAGGGTCACGTGTTTAAATCCCAATGCCAATATGGGCCGGCTACAATTGCGGCGGGTTGGAAACAACTTCTGGAATTGCACAGCCCTGAACAAAAAGCTTCTTCAAACAGATCATCATGGCGACAGTTTTAACATGGCGGTTGAAAGTGAACTTTAAACTATGCAGCTTTTCTCAGACACTCTGGCGTTTGAATCTCATTAACATTTCATATCGATTTGCTCGCTGAAGAAGCAATGTACATGGGTTGAAATCGCAGTGGAAAAAAGTATTTACCTATAAAGTTACGACTTTTGATGTAATAGGAACACAGTTGACTTCAAAACTCTTTTCTTAAACGACCCTGCTTTGGTAAGCTTGTTTATCCTCTTGAAGACGATCGTTTTGTCTATATTCTGGTGCTTACAGGTTACACATCACTGCTGATGGACCTTATCACGGCCGGACGTCTTCGACCTAAATAATATATTTCTTAAAAACAGAATCAATAACATCAAAACAGAGGCTTTGCTGCGCACTTGGAAACCAGTCGCAGACTCTATTTCCTTTAAAAGGCCTTGGAATTTTCTGCTAGACTAGCTGCATTCAGCTATCATCAAACAGATTCGAATTCTGTCCGCATCGTTTGGATTTTTAGAGTCTTGGAAAGTACATTCTTTGGTAAAATTAACTAGGAGAACCAGTATATAAACAAATGTCGTAGGTTTGAATCCCACTAGGGCGTGAACGAATAAATTTTAGTGTCATCAGAGGATAAGTGCATGTATCAGCACAATCAGATTTAACGTACTCGCGTTCCATTTCATTCTTCCTTGCCTCTCAGACGCTGCTGTCGAACCCTAACTTCATGCACTAAATCTGAAACCCAAAGAGAAAATCTAACAGTTAGAGCATAAACGATATCTGCCTTACCTTTAGAACTTTGAGTTGTTTTCCATCTGTAATGAGCGTCCATATGCGTTTCTTTAGGAACGCAGCCGGAAAAAAACTTCCAAATGAGCTTCTAGAGAGCGTACGGCACATGCATTCAGTTTGATGTGGTCGGTCTTCAGAGCGCACGCCCAAAAAGACGTCTTCGAGGAGGCGATGTTCGAGCAAAAAAGATTTAAAAGAGGACGTCCGATGTTCCTGAAATGAAAATTTTGATGAGCGTCGATATGCGTTTCTTCAGGAACGCAGCCGGAAAAAAACTTCTAAATGAGCTTCTGGACAGTATACATCACATGCATTCAGTTTGATGTGGTCGGACTTCAGACGGCGCGCCCAAGAAAGACGTCTTCGAGGCGGCGATGTTCGAGCAAAAAAAGATTTCAAAGAGGACGTCCGATGTTCCTGAAATAAAACTTTTTAAGTTACTTATTATAATCGGCACAAAGAAAAAATACAATGGTGAATTAAGCGGCATTGTGTTGGTCACACTACTTTTTTTTCCTGAGAAGCAACTCTGTTACAACATAATCTAACTTATCTTAAATTTTTTAGTGCTGGTTTAATTGACAAAAAAAAAAAAAGGAAAAAAACAAACAAAACAAACAAGCTGATGATACACCTATCGTTTGTTAAGCTTTATTTTTTATCAACTTATAACTACGTACAATTCAATCACATTAACCTTGATATTAAAGTTTTTGCCCTTCCTTCAGCAACTCACGTACGACTTCCAAATGGGGGGCAGCGCCATGCTTTTCTTCAAGAACGCATCCAAAATGCAGTACGCAAAGGTCGAAAAAAGCCATGTGCGATCTTGAGAGGGCGCGCCCAAAAAATGTGCGTCCATTCACCCAGGTTTCAAAGGTGAAGTTCGGCCGGCCAATTAAATTTTAACTATAACATTTTGTTGGCTGTCTCAACTAACATTGGACTATGCGACATTAATAACCGCGGAACAAGGGATCAGACATGTCAAAAATTCAAGAATTTTTATGAAAAATAGAAGAGGGCGGGGGGGTAGGAGGTAGGGTGGAAAAAGGCCCTTACCGATATCAATGTTAGTTAAGACAGCTAATTAATTAAAAGTTATTGCTATGTGCTGTCTCCTCCGGCATTACCTTGCCGTCCTTATGATGAAGTCGTTTTCACTATGATGTCATCGGCTTCTATTTGCAAAGTAGCCAATTTACATTTTAGCGTGATTTTCTTCAGCGCTATTATGACCCTAAGCCAACGACAAATAAAATAAATTAAGTAGAAGAACAATGACGTCTTAGAGCAAACGATCATCAACATCATAGTCGTATTCCTCATCATCATTGTCTGGATTAGTCCTATATGTTTCTTCTCCTCAATTCATCGCCGCAAAGGCAGCTACCTCGCCTACTTAATTAACTGGACTATCTTTCTGTACATCTAGAGGTTCTTTGCTCTTCTTTCTTCGGCCGGCCTCTTCCCTTGATGTAGCAATGGACCCACAATTCAAACACATACAATACGTTCAAAAGGATTTTATTCAAATTTCCAAAGGCAATATTTCTTGTTACAAGATTCAAGGGAAAAAAAGTAAATAGACAAGATCTGTCGGGGGTAGTATATTGCAGGCCACTCTGGGATCAGGAAAAAAGAAACCAATAGCCACGAACGGTCGACGTGAAGACTACGTACGCTTACCATTTGTAGACGATCTGTGCCTACGTTGCGCAATGCAGGGCTTCCTAAGGAGAAAACTCTCCAGCAATACAAAATTAACGAGAAGACAAACTAAATCGTCTTAATATCAACGATAACACGCTAGAGTATCCTCTCCTGCTACTTAATTACCGAAGGACTATCTATAACCTGCGAGGTTTTCAACTGAACGCCATTCAGGGACACGCATTCAAGGTATGGTGGGGCTCCACATGAAACTGCGTCGTAGATTGGTCTCGAAGACTTCCTACGCTTACGATTTGTAAACGATCTAGCCTGTGGTGTTGATTGTCCCATGTTGTCTTGGAAACCTGCAACAAGGTGTTGGCTCTTCGCGGGAAGAAACGTCTGGTCGCAAATTACCTTTTCTGTAAGACTAAACCTGTCAACTGACTACCCCCTCAAGTTCGAAGTCTGAAAATCAACGCGCATTTAAAACTTTTCGCTTCGCATACGGTATTGCTTACATTTGGTACAGAGGTAGGATCAGACTCGAATTTGCGAGACTAACCTGACTATCTACCTCTAACCAGAGAGACTATTGAGCCTGTACGTAGAGGCCAAATGAGGTCCTCTCACTGCAGCTGGATGGTCTTACGTCTTTAGTATACTAAGTTACGTATTGAAATAATCACTGTCTGGTTGAACCTTGCGAGTGAATGCTTCACTTGCTCAGCGTAATGACTATCAAGTGAAGTGTGATGAACTGAATTTGGCGCAACTAAGCGGGAAACTGCAGTGACGACGACAACGACGACGACGAAGACGAAAACCGGCGGTGAGTCAATCCGAAAGAGGCGCAAAAAACGAGGCCGAATCGTTTCCTAAAAGCCAAGCCGAATCCTAAAAGCCGAACTTATGTCGCTGACCGAACGCCTGCAAAGGAATCCACCTTATGAAAAAGGGCAGGGGAGGCAATTACCATCCCGGGGAACCCCCGCTAACTAATCTAACTACAGTAAAGTTAAACCGAAAAAGATGTCCGAAAACTTCAGGTCGAACGTGTGTGCAAAGTATGCTTTGCAAGGTTCATTCAGAGCTGTATGCATGGTACTTTTTCTTTACTCTTTTGAGTATGTAAGTTTGTTTAAATTGTTGGGAAAAAGAAAAATTCAGAAAAAAGTCTTCTGCAAACTTTGAGGCTCTCCGTTATAGCGGGGCTCCATGCGCGTCCGTGGGCGGAGCCCCATAGCTAAGTAAATCCACCCATCCCAGAAAATTTGGTAATCACGTGACCGTACACCGACCACCGACCTCCGACCGCTGTCCGTCTGCTATCAAGAGTCTTCTGTTATTCATGGCTGGTTTGTTTACTGGGTTTTTGGTTGAGAAATGCGTCGCTTGTCAAAATTCGGTAATTCGATTTCACCTTGCTTAATGCGTAAGTTTAAAAGTCTCAAGTAACTGAAGTAACTGAACTGAATCTCAAATGGTAAGCCTAAGTAATTATTGTATTTGATGTTTGTTTTTAGTATATCTAATTTCATGAAGTCTTGCACAGTTCATGCAGACAGTTTATGCGGCAAGTTTATGCTCGTTTGTCAGGTTTGAGCGATTTGAGCGATTTTGTTGCTTCGAGGAGTTCACCTTCGAAAACAGTAAACACCGCGCCGGGAAGCAGGCTTAAGCTTTACGCTTAAAGACTCAGGTTTAGAGACACTTTAATAAATTGTTGTCTCTGTAAATGTTTCACCGAATTATATTTCTTTTTTTGATTGTTCATAGTCTCTCTTGCAATTTTAATCGCTTGTCCGTGCCGTTTGTTTTCATCGTTCATGAACATCGCTTGCAGGAGTACTCAAAAATGTCGCGCGCGTATCAAACGCTTTATAAGATTACACATCGTTATAACTAAAAACAATTAAATAACAAAAAAAAAAAAAAATAAATTCGCTATTATGTTGAAGCGTAACTCTAAAGTTCATTCAAACACTCGACCACACTGGCAGCTCGCACTATAGAAACGAGAACCAGCTGGCTGTATGGGTGATTTTGGAAACTTTTAAACGGTTTCGCTTAAAGCCCACGATTGATCGTCCTGAATATTGACTGAGTGCAATTTGTCTTGAAAAATTGTGAAGTACCGCATTCTGTCCGAGGTCTGTATGATAAATAGTACTGTTTCACCTCAAATGTGATGTATAAAAATTATAAAAGGTTGGCTTAAACACCCCCAGATTTGTTGGCAAGAATTTGTAAAGTAAACCTGTCGAACGCAAAAAAATTTGGCGTGATTTGTTTTCCAAGAATTTGTTTTCGAGGCCTAATCTACTGTGATCTTGAATGTGATCGAAGATGTTTGCTATTTTTTGGGTGTACATATAAGGTTATCAATTCGATTTAAGATGTTTCTCTCTAAAATAACTTAGCCTTTCCCCCAAAAGTCACATGAATGTGCCCTTAAGTTAACTGATTTGTGGATTAAAACTTTATTGTTTTATTTAAGTTATAAATTTATTAATTGGAGCTTCGCTTTTAGCCCTGGCTAAATCTATATATTAGCTTTTATTGGCAAATTTGTCGTTTTTTATGGTGAATTACTGTCTGTGTTGGCAATATGAATTTCGATGAAGAGCAAAATATGATTTGCTAGGTTACTTTCTTTATCCCGAAGACTCCACTGAGATTCGCTTGTATTTTAGACGGCAACGTGTTCGACCATGTACGAACTGCACAGGGCTTTCAAAATGATAAACTATAGATAAATTTTGCTGAGTTTGCATTTCGCTTAGTTTGTACTAGCTATTTCTCCTATGAGAACAAATAAGTTTAAATCACGAACATTCGACAACGAAATAACTTAATTTAACGCTGGACTCGTCGGAACACAAATTTCAACCGTACAGACGATACATTTAACAAGACGGTGTAATTTACCTTGTGCTCTCAGTGGTTTTAACATTCCAGACTGCTCCGTTCGTAGTTAACTATGTTTGTGAAGCTGAGAAAGACGGCTTGGCGGTTTAAACGATAGCGTCTTTTTTCTCCTTTACGATGGCAACCTTCGCCAGCTCTCATAACTGAAGTTACCAATTTTTGAATGTGGCGCGGAGCAACGTCTTGATTTGAATAATAATTTCTGATTAGATTTTGTTACTGCACGTGTCTATGTAGCAAGCCGTTGTGGCTTCTGATTGGGCAGAAAAGCACAAAAATTTTCTGGGACCAATCAGAAGCCAGAACGGCGGCGACCGTTTGGAACTGGTCTGGTAAGACATTGTCCCCAGGGGCTCTTCTCGCCGTTCTTTACTTTTCTTCGTGCCATATTTTTCCGCCCGTTTAGACTTTCCCTCGCCCCCACTATCTGCCCCTGGGTCTCCGAGGATGGGTTTATTTTCATGTATCGGCCTGACATTTCAGTTCTGTCATGCCTCAGTCGATGTATCAGTTGCTATATCGGTCAGGTATCGAGCGAGTATCAGTCAAGAGTGAATCAAGGTATTTGCCGTCTCGTTGACTGAGTGATATGACCATGATCTTTCAGTGATCTGTTGGCGAAGTAACAGCTGACTATCGACCAACTTTCGACCGATAGACTGTAGTTGTCGACTACTGAGATTTGACTGACACGAAAAGATATAGTGCAAAGAAGTCTGTGATCAGTTTTAAGAAACCTTGATTTTCCTATACATTTTCTGTAGCTATCAGCATGAACTCCCATATAGTAAAAAAATCATTTACAAAAGCCAGACCCATAGGGAGAGGGGGTGCGACGGGTGCGCTCGCAACCCCACCGCCCCTTCCCCACATGTTCCAGAGGTCCATATACACTTTTTTGTTCATCAAAGTGAATGTAGCGTGTTGTTCTATTAAAATTACTATGAGAGAACTCATAAGCCTGACTCACCCTTTCCACAAAACGTGTCTGTTTTGAAAGATTCGTAGTGTGGATCTAGTGTAGCAAATGTTTTCCCACTCAGTGGGAAAACAGGTCACGTGGTCTTTAGCTATACAGCTGTGATTTCCTGTAGTTTCTTAGGCCTAGTCTAGAGCGTCGCGTTAAACGTTACATCAGATTCAACGCGATACTTTATTGTAGTTGAGTGGTATTTTTCGAAGGGCTGTTACTTTCGGGGTAAAATCAGTAAAATGTTAGCGTTACTTTCGAGCCCGGGGGAGGGGGGTACTGCCATATAAGGGTACATAGGTATGTGCCGCAGTGAAGGGTATGATTTTCAAGCTGTTCACTCTGGGATAGGGCGTATAAATCGGGGAGTTAAGTCTCGAATAGGGTATCATTTTCCAGGAAACTGACAAATTGGTTGAAGATTTTAGTGTAGACTACGGAAACCCGGAATTGCCACTCAAAAACATAAAAAACATTAAATCGGCAAATCTATATTTACGCAACTCAGCCTAAAAGCTACTCTAGGATAGGGGGATATTTAGATAGTTTAGTCTGGTATAGAGTAGCAAAATTCAGCTGAACTAGCTCTGGTGTAGGCTAAGGGTTCCAGGGTCCCAGCGGCATACCCCCACCCAAATTTCCTAAAGAAACCCCACGGGCTTTCGTGTAGCCGTTATTTTAAGGGGGGGGGGGGGGGCGGTTTCTTTCAGAATTTTACGGTAGCTTTACGATCGCTAGCTTTAGGTGTTAGGATTTTCCTCTCTTTATAAATAAAAGCGGCCCAACAACTTTAAGATCGAAGCGCAAAATACCGGCGTTCAGTCCTCAACGCCCTGAGTGATGTTTACTCCGCTACGAGATGATGACCAGCCCCTCCCCCCCCCCCGAGTTATTTCGAGTCCTTTTCCCTTTGTCTTTTTAAAAGGTGCTATTTTGCGTATGTTGTCTACAATGATAAGAAGCTGTTGTGTTAAAAGGCCGGGTATTAAATCTTCTTTGGCTACTAGTAGGCAGATTTAAACGCACAACCTAAAACGTTTTATTATAAGCCATATACTGATATACTTTATGAGTAACGTATGAATTAAACACTCTATTCTACAAAATAGTTACCTATTGGATAGTAAACTCTAATTATAATCGCGTAATGTTCTACCTGCTCTCCAAATTCAGTCGTATCTCGTAAAACGTTTCACAAGCCATATACTGAAATAATTGTTTCTTCACTCAATATTGTCGATTTAACACAATGCCTACTTCATACGCATGACCTACTTTATAAGTAAGTAACATGAATTTAGGCAAATTCTATTCTATGAGTAAGCTACCTATTGGATAGAGAACTCTGATTGAAAAAGCCTAATGGGCCTACTAGATTTAATTTTATATTCTAAAACTTGCCATTATAAAATTATCTACTCTTGTCTTCAATTAATATTATCTATTTTATGTGCATGACTTTCGTCAGAATTAATTTCAAAAATATTTTATAAGTAACTAATAGAATAAAATGTTAGAACAAAGAAAAAAACGTTTTCAACGTTATCACGTTGTTAGTCAAATATTCATATAAAAAGCAAGCTTAGGATATCGAAATGACGTCTCAGCGATATCGTCGCAGGCCTTACTTCCTTTACCAAGGTTAATTCTGAGCATCTATTTGCCATCACCCACAACGGTAAATGTAAAAAAAAATATGGCTTTTGGGCATGATTACTAAACTTTATAAAGACCTCGCTTTCTCTTTGGTGTGAAATAAACACACTTCGCTGAGTGTAAAACTGATTTGACAAAAACACCAATTTTTCATGATATACGACGATTTTTAACCTTGTTATTTTTTTCTAGAAATACTTCTGTAAACAACCTGGTCATGATAAACAATTCGACCTGACTTCCCGTAATAGACAGTTTTATAGACTGCCAGCCCATTCTATCAGTAGCGACAACTGACAGAACCGATGTTACTAGGCTCTTGATAGTTCATCGATGATCTCCTGCATGGTTGGTCTCGCTTCAGGATCTGTCAGCAGGCATCGCCGAACTAGGCCTCTTAAAGTGCGGTTCGACATAAGAACAACTTGCTCGTCACGCCTTTCAGGATCTGGAAGTTCCCCGATAGACATTTCACATAACAAAACACCAAAGCTGTAAACGTCGACCTAAAAAAGAACAATAGATATGTACTGGTGTTGTCTAAATGGTAATTAGCTCTACTCTGTTCTTAATGAAAAGCAAGCTCTCGTGAAAACAACACTACGTCGATTCAATCCTAACAACTCAGGTGATTTTATGAGTACGCTTGGTTCAATGACATAGGCAAACCAACATCTTCTTTTCTTAATCTAGGACATCTCCCTCACGCGAATACAGCTTTCTTTCGTTTCTTAACGCGGAAACAAAATTTTGTCTAAAGGAACCGGTAAAAGCAAAAGTACCAAACTGATTTGAATAATCAATAATAAACCAAGTCCACCAAATTGTGCTCCTGTTGAATGGTCGTGCAGTGCTCAGATCTGAAACAAACGATTACCAACCTTAGGAGTCTGATTTGACGAAAGTGCTTCAGGTGCGCTATAAATCATAGCTCCAGGAGCCACTGTCATGGTCTGCTGCATGAAATTAGCAGTGCCATAATCTGACACTTTGCCTCTCCATTGGTCACCCTGTCGCCATAGCAACACATTGGCACTGCTGACATCCCGGTGAATGATTGGTGATGGTTTCTTCTGATGAAGATAGTTAAGAGCACGAGCCACATCCAGAGAAATGACGCGTATTTCTGTTTTGGAAAGCGACCGCTCTTCAAACAAAGCTCGCAAACTTTTCTCCATGAGCTCTGTCACAAATAGCGGACTTCCTTCATCATTTGTGGCGCCAATAAACTGTAGCAAACAGGGATGGCGGCAAGCTGAAGCAATATTCATTTCTCTTTCAAATAAAAGCCTGTTATGGCGGGATAGAATCAGGTCATGGATTTGCTTCACTGCCACAGTACAGCCACAGTAGGTACCTTCATTGACACTTCCCCAACCACCCCTCCCTAGGCAATTCTCTGTCATCTGAATTTCATTACGGGAAATAACCCAGTCGCATGTTTCCTGTCGTCGTTGTTCACTTATTGTTTGCTGAGCTAATGAAAGACTTAACTCTAGTTCATTTACTTCCTGGTCTTTTTCCCTCAGCTGTCTTTGCAAATTTTCTTCACGTTGCTGTGACTCCCTCAGCTGCCTTTCAAGGTTTCCTTCACGTTGCTGTCTCTCCCTCAGCTGCCTTTGTGAGTTTTCTTCACGTTGCTGTGTCTCTCTCAGCTGCCTTTGAAGGTTTCCTTCGCGTTGCTGCTGTCTTTGCGAGTTTTGCTGTAACTCCCTCAACTGTCTTTGCAAATTTTCTTCGCGTTGCCGCATTTCTCTGAGCTGCCTCTCTAAATCTCGTTCGTGCTGCCGTACTTCTCTTGATGGCCTTGGGATAGGAGTTTGTACGCCTGCTCCACGTAGATCTTGCATTTTTTCTGTAAGAGTTTCAGACAAGGAAATTAATCACTCAACGTCGCCCAGGAGAGGAGAAGAGTATGTCTTGGTAGTAGAAAAAAGTAAAAAGAGAACTCTAAATTCAAGTATTTAAAGGCAGAAAGCATACCTAAGAATAAACAAAAACTACTGCATACAAGGTTTATTTATAACATAACAAAAGTAAAGCGCGTGCTCTGATTGGTCAGTTAGCCATCTACTATTTGCCCGTTGGTGCACGCGAAGAAACGCGAGCGCGGTAAAATTGAGGCAAATATTAAGCAAATCTGCTCTCCTGTGCGGTTTAACATGCACCGATAATATGTGCAAATGAAAAGTGGAAGCTGAAGAAAATACTCAGTTGTCGTTTTGAAGAAAAGTCAAATGATCGAGCGACAAATTTGACAAATTTGCCCTGAAGAAATTCCTCACTGTTTTGTTCGCGGCTGGGAGCTCAGAAGAAAACCCGAGTGAGCGAGGTTTTTTGGAGGATCTAAGTCCGAGATTCAAGGTAAATTGTTGTTTTCTTTCTCGGGTATTGATGTCAACGGGAGCAAGAGACTGTCTCCCACCCCGACTGTGAGTAATTTGCGTCTCAGGCCGTGTCGCTATCTTTCAACGGTAACGCGGAGTTCAAACCAAGGTTCTGTCAATGGCTTCAGACGGGAAAGGTTGAAGAGATTGGCGACCTTTGATTCGTTCTCGATGCAAAGGCGTCTTGAAGCAAAATCACGAGTGGAAAGCAGAACTGTCGTGTGTTAACTAGGCGGAATTTGGAGGCGACTGGAGCCGTTGGAGCGAATTTCCGGCCGTTTTCCTTCGGTGGATCCGTCGGGCCGCTTCGCTGGAGTCCCCAGCCTTGGTAAACCTTTATATAGAGAGAAAACCGTTTACAGTACAACCCATAAAACGGCCTTAAATCGGCCCATGGACCTCACAAGAGAGACGTAGCACACACTTTATGCAAGGTAAGCTGTTTTTTATTGAAATCCTTTTCGTAGGTCACGGAAACGATAAATTTTTTCCCATACAAATCTTTATATTTCGAATGTTACGCAACATGGCCGCTGTTTGCCGATACTCATATTTCGAAATTGGGCTACCTGTGTTGAAAGTAACAAAACGCGTCGACTGTTGCATATGTGCTTCTAGAGTTCTAGGTTAAGGCTCGGCCAAGCTGCTCAGTGGCAGTTATTCTCGCAGGCATCCATGTTTAACATGTTTACTGCTTTGGATGGTGTATTACTTGAGGAAGGCTATGTTGTATTTGTATCGGGGTTGTAAATCCGATGGCGTGCAAATGCATGATAAACTGGCGAATCAGAGACTGTTAATGCTTGTGCTTGAGGTCCCTGAGGAGGCTTTGCCCTGAGTTCAAAATCCTTAATTTTTAAATCATTCCCCAACTGACACAACACCACAATTTCTTTGAAAACGTAAACCCCTTACTCTACCATTTTTTCGAAGAAAAGGTATCCATCTCACGCAAACGACTTCAGTGTAAAAAAAATAATGTTCAGTGCCCCTTTAAGGCAGAGCCCTGCTATGTAGAGAACTGTAGGGAGTCTCCCCTATTTACAAGGTCACTCAACATTGTCACTTTCAGACTGATCGTTAAAACTTCCCCACAAGACTTAACGTTTTGCAGCATTTTTGAGCCACTGTGCCTTGGCAATCAAATCTTCGGGTATAGAACAAGTCCTAAACGACTTATTTCGTTGAAACAGCAATGCCTGACATCAAAGCAGGGGGATTTTTTATAAATCCTAATAATTCTAAATAGCCAATCAGCTGTTCTCTTTGAGTTTGTTACATTAATGGTCGCAAAGTTGTTACGTTAGTGGTTAAGTTTTTTATTATGCCGAACTATTAACGCCGGTTATAACCCAAGTCTGGAATTTGTCGCTGTCAACTCACACCTGGCCGGACTCTTGGAAGAGGGCGAAAATGAACCCCCTACCGAAGGTCGACATCCCCAAAGAGGATTCGGACTACTGAGGCATCAAAGTCACGTCCGTGATCGCAAGAACATTCGAAAAAGTTGTGTACCACACCCATGTAAAAAGCGGTTGTAGAAAATAGCCTTAGCCCTAGCCAATTTGAACACAGGCAAGGGGGTAACTGCACAAACGGCTTATTATCTATTCAACACCATGTATATAGATAACTAGACAACGACGACTGTAAGGCAGTTCGTTTGTTTACAATGGATTTTAGCAAAGCGTTTGATCCGTAAATCATAGCAAGTTATCAGCTAGACTTAAGCAGCTTTCCTCAATCCTTACATCGTTAATTGGTACCATAGCTTCTTGGTTGCTAGGTAACAGCAAATTTTCTATAATAATAACCTCTGCAACTGGAAGGTCGTTAACAAGGGGACCACCCAAGGAAGTGTAAGCGGGCCTTATCTATTTAATATATTTTTGAATGACCTAGAAATTTCTTTTAACAATGCTCCTGCTCTACTTTAATATGCTGATGACTCTACAATAGTGTCTCCTGTTAGTAATCAATGTGATCCGTCTACTAACCTTGTGGGACAATTTATGACATGGTCTAAAGAGAACAACATCTCTTGCAATCCAAAAAAATGTAAAGAACTTATCTTCAGAAGTAAAGGCAACAATTCTCAATATAACCCCGTATTCGACATTTCTCAATGCAGTAGTCTTGTTTTACTGGGGGGGGGGGGGGGGGGGGGGGGGTTACGATCCAGAGTGATTGTAAGCCTGTTTCGGGCGCATGTTAATCTCAAATTAATTAAAGCAAACAAATGTCTCCATGTTTCAAGGGCCCTTAGAAAAAAGCAATATTCACCAGCAGAAATAGATCACTTGTTCACTGTCTTAGTTTCGCCTAAATTTTATTTATGGCGGTTTACCCGTATATGGAGCTTCTGAACCTAATCTTAATATTATACAGAACTTTTTAGATAGATGTCATAAACGCCGTTTTATTTCTTACCCCGTTTCAGTCAAGGATCTGTTAATTAATAGAATCAAGACTGTAAAATTTTTAAGAAAGTAACTTCTATAAACAATCACCCGCTAGCTTCATATATTCCTTCAAAGAAAGTCTGTTCTTATAATCTCATGTCTGCCTTTGTAAATAGATTAATATTTAAACTCAACCTTAGTACAGGATAGTTAGGATTCTATGATTATATTATTTATTTCATTATGTTTTTTTTATGTTTTATTCATAAACAGTTGTAACATCGGATATGTATCTTTATCTTATGCGAAATAAAGACCCATTATTATTACTATGATTATTATTATTAGTTAACTTTTTTATTACATTAGTGGTTGATATTTATTACATTAATGGTTAGTATTGCATTAGTGGTTGATATTTATTACATTTATTTAGTGGTTACTTCTAGAACGGGCGGAACTTATCCAGTTTTCTTTAGCTTGAAACATGCCTAGGAGTATTGCTACTCTCTCCTCGACAGCGGTTCGTGAGTTTCGCGCTTAATTTCCGACCTGTTATAGGTGCTTGCAGCATCCTTGCTTGGCGAGTTGCTTCGTAGTCATTCAAAAAGGTAATTTGTTGAGACTATATAGGAGCTATTTTTCTATTAAGCTAATTCAAACCGGCCACTTTGCTCAAACTCATTTATTTTCAGCAGGCAACTCTTTAAAGCAAAACGGTAACTAATAGTATAATCCTGTATTACCTCAGGCGCGGATCCACACCAGTTTCTACAGATCGAATTATGGGAATGGGTCAAATTTTTTATAATAAATACATTTTTAATATAAAAATTTCCAAGTTAATCTTGAAAATGGTTTGGACTCGCCTTGCTTCATATCCACTACAATACGGAAATTGACCTTGATGAAGTGATCCGCCGATTTGCAAGGATTCATCCGCAACTGGCCAATATCCTGTCTGAATGACTCAGAAACCAAGGAAAAGGGTGTTTAGGAAGTTAAAATCAGAAAAATTCCAGAGGGGGAGAATGCCCCCGGACCTCCCTAGAACCTTGCGCTTTCGGCGTTCGCTGTTAGAAAATCGGTCAGTAGTCATCCTAGATCAGCGCTTGTACCTCATATCCTTACCCTCGTTCTAATTTTAATACTTATTGGTTTTAAACGACGACGTCACGCACAGAGACGTCGTTTCCTTTCCAGTCATTTCACAATGTGTAGCAGCAAGTTTATCATTTTAGCACTCTGGAGATCGTTAAAAAAAAAGGCTGACAGAATGATCTCTCGGTATGTATACTGAACATGTATACGAAACACAAAACCACATGGAAAGTGCTTTGTGCGGTATTTAAGCACGAATTTGTTTTTGCATCTTTCTGATACGTCAACCGTACGCGCGTACTTTCAATGGAGTATTCTACATGTATATTTCTTTTAGTTAATCTAGTTTGAAGCCTTGTGCAGGCTAGTACTCTTTGTCAAGAGATGTTTCCTTTTTACTTTTACCGGCTCCCAGTACTTTATAACTCGGTAGAATCTCAAACAAACTTCAAGTTACAGGTAAGTCTTGTTTAATTTTGCGATGGATAGGTTAGCGCTATTGGGTGTTTCAAAATTCTGGGCCAACGTGAGGTACGTCTTTAGAAACAACGAAATGAATTAAGGGGTAAAAAATACAATCATGTAGCTCTTCCCGGATTCATCTAGCACTGGTTGATGAATTACCCACAGAGGAATAGTCTTAAAAAAAAAAAAAAAAAGAAAGAAAGAAAAATGGAAACGGGCTTTGAGAAAGACTAACTAATGTTTGACCCTAAGCTTTCATCTAGTCTTAAATATGATCTGATTTGTTGACTCCAAATGACTAGAATTGGGGCCAGCCCGATATCATGCTCTTTTTAAGTAGATCGATGTTGTTCTTGTAGTCTACCCTTCTTGACACTGTTGACAGCGCGTTTTGACGCAAGGATTGCCGGTTGACCAAATTCATAAGCGTTAATGTTTATAAACTTTAGTCTGGATATTTCACTCATCAATGTTTAATATTTAAGCCCAGCTATTCATACATATGTACGGGTTTAACCATATGCTTCTCAATTCAAAAAAACAAACTAACTACTCTCGTCATAACCTTGAGCAACCTGTTTCTAAACTTACGTACATACAGTAAGTTTAATCTCATTCCTCTTTTCATCAAAAACCATATTTCACACTCTTACCTTTGATACTGGCGGGCATCTTGTCAATAAACTGCTGACGCTCATTTGGATCAGCATCTTTTAGTTGAACAGTTCGTCCTGTTTGATAAGACCCCCATTCCCTCAGTTCACTAATTGTAACTGTATCCTTGGTGACCTTCATTGTAGTTTCAGGCAGAATGGAAAACTGAAACGGTAAGGAAAGATAATGATATAATTTAAGTTACATTGACTATGGTGGCAGAAGTTTCTGTTAAATAACAACTAAACACAACAATTCACAGCCCATTTTACTGAGATCTCACTTGCTACAGGATAAACAGTTATGCCCTCAGTTACAGCACAATGAGTTCAATAATGAACGCTCATATTTATATTTCCGTTCTTTTTTTTTCACCATAACTTATCTTTCTTTTTCTAGATTGGTAAATTTTCGGTCCTCAACTTAATTTACGGACCAAATCTGCACTTTAATACCTAAGAATACAAGAACATGACTGTTTAGGCAAGCTAAATATAATCAAGCAGGTTCTTCTGGTTAATTTTTACTGTTAAATTATGATAAACAATTTAACAAAGAAGTGTAACTTTGAGTTGTAAATTTAAGTGCAACAAAAATATACTGTACTAAACTGTATGATATTCGGTAACAAGTTTTGTTAGTGTTATCATAATTGTGAATAAACAGAAAATTTATTTATTTTTCTCATTATCAACAATCTATTATGTCCTTCAAAAAATAACTTGTAAGAACCTAATTAAGAACCTACCTAACCTAAATTACCAATAAGTACCCCAAGAACAAGAACCTACCTCAAAAAAAGGGACCTTCTTTTCACCGGGTATTCACACCTTATTTAACCATAGACTGCGAAACGCAGACATATTTCCGGTCCTCACTTCGCTCCCTCTGAAAAACCGGACATACATATGCGTTTTGCAGGCTAATTTAACCAAGACGTCATCAGCTAAAGCAAAATTTGTGCAATATGTTTAGCTAAAAATCATTTGTCAAAACCGTAGCCTTGCAGCTCTTTAGAACCTCTAATTTGTTTGGATTCCTATATATCGCAGCTCTTTTGTTTCAGGCTAGGTTCCGTTGTTACTTTGTTTGTTCATTGCTTTATTCTTAGCTAATCTCTATGAGTTTGCCCAGTATACACTAGACCATGTGGTCCGTGGCTCGTCCCCAGGCCTTTAGGAAGAGGGCAACACCACATCTCCCTCAATTCCCTACCGTGAGCAAGCCAGGCAACATCTTCTCTCCCCGACATTAGATGAAAGATTATAGTTTAAATGAACTTGAGTTAATATCTTGTACTTTTTAATAGT
The DNA here is from genome assembly GCA_964035525.1 of Porites cylindrica. Lineage (NCBI taxonomy): Eukaryota > Metazoa > Cnidaria > Anthozoa > Scleractinia > Poritidae > Porites > Porites cylindrica. Next base: position 25,829,111 of record OZ037776.1, on the reverse strand, counting down.
TTTTACATATTTTAGCTTTTTAATGTCTTTGCGAATTAGGAGTATTTTGTATTTTTTTTTAATTTTATGAGATCCTTTTTGAAAACCATATTTTATATGAACAAGTAATCTCAATAAAGATTATTATTAGATTATTATTAATTTGAACAGAGAAGGGTAATAAGAGGTAAAAAATATATTAAGATCATAACTATTTTTATGCAAGACACACAAAAAACTCATTATCGGACTGACTTAATAATACCTGAACAATAACTTTGTAACGTAGGGTAAATTTCACTTGACAATAGCGGCTATTGTCGCATCATTTCAGGTTTCATGCAATACTATTTGGTGTGAATTTTAACTTGTACAGTGTACAAGAAATGAAGCATAAAAAAGTCTTAGTTATCAAAGATTATCATAATAATACCGATCAAGAAAGTCGACAGGCTCACAGTGCAAAGCACAGAAAGTTATTACGTGAGCTTTGAAATCAAAAAATTAAACTTGAGGTAATAGATAAAACAAATACAATGAAACCTCTATTCAGGGGACACCCTCGGGACCAAAGCAAGTGTCCCTTGAATAGAGGTTCCCCCTGATTAGAGGTTGGGCTGGGGTTTGTTAATAATTAACCAATAAAGACAGCATAAAAGAATCATCATTACGGACTTTAAGATGCCACGGTGATGACAAAGAGAACGTCAAAAAGCCAATAGGTTGAAATGAATCTAGGCAAAGCAACAACTCTGCCCGTTTTTTGTACATTTTTTTAGCCATCACTGCACGACCAGGACAGGAAAATGACAAATTTCACGTTTTATGGAGGACGTAAACAAGCGATGGCGAAATTTCCTTTCTCCTCATCAGGTGTATAGCTAGGGGGTGGTTCTTGGATGCCCGGTCCCCCCCCCCCCCCCCCTTTGTGAGATAATTGTGTTTTGTCCCTATAATTCAGGTGGCCAAAACGCACGAATCTGAAGAATCAACATGCAATAAATCTTTTCCAGTGCTAGATTGTTAATTACTCCATTTACAGTGGACCATGTTCCTTTTCATAACTAAAATAGAGTAATTTATGCTATGTGCAACGTAATTAACCTATGCAGCTAGTTTGTAGGCTTGTCATTTAGTAAAACACGGCCTGGATGTCGACATGCCAATCTGGTAAGTAACCTGGGTTTGACATGGTGATAGTGTTAGCCCAGCCCCCCCCCCCCCTCCCTCCTTGAAAAATCTTAGCTACACCCCCGTTCCTGAACTTGAATATGATTCTTAGGAATTTGGCTGACAAAGACTACGCTTACATTTGACAAAGTAAATGGTTGGAATAATCGCGATAGAGACTGAAAGAACGGAAATTCACTTTTTAAGCGACGTTTTTGTGGCCATCACCGTCGTGGTATCTTAAACTCCCTACTATTTTATTTTCATTTTCTTTTTTAATTTAATTTTTTTAATCGGTAACACCTATACAGAAATGGTAATACTGAATAAACTTGTTGATGTTATTGCTATAATTATATGTTGAATTCACACAAGTGCATTTCATTGATTTATGTGAGACACTTCAGTTTGGGAAAGCTTCCATTTTTGATTAGTGTGCTCTTAAAGATATCAGCCCTCTTCTTGAGTGCTGAGGTTTCTCCTGTAATAATGGAGGTTAAAATAAATCCAGGTTTCCGGACCCAGAAAAAGTGTCCCTTTCCTCTGAATAGAGGTCACTCGTCCCTTTAATTGAGGTTACCTAATAAATACAAAGATTATGCGCAAATTTTCCGGGACCAAATTTTGTTTCCCCTGAATGGAGGTGTCCCAAAAGAGGATGAAATACAATTTATTAAAACCTACAAAATTTTCTTAAGTTGAATTAATATCAGTGCAGTGAACACACTTGGGTGGTGGCACTTTGAGATTTAAAGAGATATCTTGTTTTTAGGCAACTAACTGTCCTTGTGAACATGACTTGTGATTGCCTGATTGTTATTGGGTGCAGCACTCTGGTTGAGTTCATTGCACTTTACAACAATACTGTACTACAGCTGTACTGTAAAGAAGCTATCCTGCGCCGTAGACACTTTAAACCGTCTTTAAACCAACTATATCTATACTGTACACATTACGTGGGCCGTCTGCACTGCAGGCTATAAACAAGCCAGATGATATAAAAAGCAGCATTATCTGTCAGCTCTAGTTCACCACTTCTCCTAGCTACTTACAATAAACGCACTAATATGATCAAAGAAAGTCCTTTGCAATTTCTTCTGACTCTAAAACCTTTACATGAAACAACATGCTCTATAAGTATGTTTAAACAATAAACTGCTTTCTTTTGAAAAATAAACTTAAAGTCAAAATATATTATATTACATGTTATATCCCAAAAGGTCTCACCCATCCCAGTACTAATCCCGCCTGACACAGCTTAACTTCACCGAACAAACAGGGCAAGGGAACTGTGAGAATGTTATGAACCAAAACCAAAATTAAATACCCATGAATGATATAGCAAAAATAACATAGGCTGCTGACTTTGGGGACCTCAATATAAAATAATATTTCAGATCCCAATAACTAAAAGAGTTAATTTTCATACTGGTACTTTATAATGAAATAGGACTTATACAGTATACACATGACCTACAATCATACCCAAATTTTGAAAAAAGAGAATTAAATCACAAAGTCATACAGTGGCTTAGAAAGAGATAATAGCAAGCCAAGAAGAGGAAGTTTCTTAAACTACTTTTGAATAAGCAGTATACATGCAGTTTGTTTTTGTAACTGCTATTTCAATTTAACCTCAGAAACCCAAGGAAAGCTTACACAGTATCAGAACCACAGGAAGAAAAACAATCGAAAAATCTTACATCCTGTGGACCAGCCTTTGGCAGATTTAGATTTGGAAAAACAACATACTTTGGTAATTCAACGAAGAGGAGGAGCAAGAAATAAATTATTAGAAAAAGGGATGAAAACACCATCATCACTTGTTGCCCACTTGCCAGCTATATAGAAACGTTTTATTGTTCTGAGTATTCAGATAAAAATAATACTAAATAATTTCAAGGAAGAAAGGCCCCCTATGGCCCACCAACCCCTAAATCCGCCCGTACTGTTGCTTAATGTCACAGCTCCTTTGTTACTGAGAACAAGTTGATTGGTGCCTGAATCAGGGTGAGATGAAAATTAAACTCATGTTGCATAATCCATAAGGTTAAGTCACACCAATTATTTAAAAACATCTATTAAGCAAACTTGAATGTTTTAATGCATGTGTCTGCTACGTATACTCAGCTTTTGAAACATCATCTATTATAACTTTCTAAACTTAACTTGTTGTAAATCTTTATACCATTTTTAATTGATCTATTGAAATTTGTTATTATTATTATCTATTAATTGATCTATTAAAATCTCATTCTAGGAAAATCACATAAAATTTTAATTGACAAGAATAGACTTTTATGGATGGATTATGTACGCTGTGTACCCTCCTAAATGCAGATTACTGACTCAATTTAAGTGGCAAAAAAAAAAATAACAAAATACTTTCAGCAATATGTTCAAGATGCAATAATGATTCAAGCTGAAAATAATAAAATAGGCCTAACTGAGTTTTCAAATAACAAAATATTCATGATTTTTCATGTCTTAATTCATTCAATGATGAAAGTTTCATTGCACTTACACTGTGTCTGTAAAAAGCACCTCTTAACAAAACAGGAACATTTTTCGTAATAACCAGTAGTTTCACTATATATACACAACTTTGTACATTTTGGATTTTTCCATTTGTCGTGACACTGTGCCCCTTCAGATCAAAATTGACAGCTGTAGCAAGAAAAACTGCAACAGCAACAAAGACATCAAAAAAGCATTATTTTATGCATTTATACTACTCCTAGGCAAAACAAGAAGTCTGCACATACAGCACACTTTTTTGTACATTTTTTTGACACCACTGCATAAAAGCCGCATAAAATTACCTCTGTCAGCGGACATTTTATGGAGGACATAAACACACCACAAATGGATTTCTCTTTTTCCTACTAAACTACAGTCAAACCTCTCAATACGGACACTTCTCTAATACAGACACCTACATTACGGACAGTTTCCAATGTCTCGACAAAATTCTTATATATTTTCTTTAAACAAAACCTCTATAATACGGACTCTATCTAATACGGACAACGGACACTAAATCTCGGCCCCTGAGAGTAAATTCATATAAACTTAACCTCTTTATTATGGATTCTGTAGTGATCAGCTGAATCCTAAATCCCGATCAGGTGAATTTGCACAGGGTAAATCCTGTCTGGTCTGGCTGAGAAGCTATGCAAGGTGACTTCAAAAGCCCAGTGACTGTATGCCAAACATATTAATTTGCAAAAGGTGTGCAGAGGAACATAACCGACTTTTTGAAGGCTACAGATAGCATGAAGATCTTTTCTATTATGTACATTTTGTACTCTAGTTACTGTTACTCTAGTTTACTGCATTTGCAAAATAGTGAAAAGCGCTTTCAGAATTGTGCTTTACGTTACAACTTTTTACATGCAACATTGTGCTGTAGCTCATTTCATGTTAAAACTGTGATTTGTCTACGACTACGTATGTAGCTGATATGAACAATTTTGTATGCTACTAAAAGACAGTGTCTTTGTACTCTGAATTAATAAACTTAAATGCTGTTTAAAGACAAGTGTAAGCCTGTTTTTAGCCACTGAACACTTAAAACTGTAAGTAGAGTCACAAAAGTGATGTCATTGTAGTGACCTCTTTTATATGGAAACCTCTCTAATTCGGACACTTCACTCTGTCCCTTCAGTGCCTGTATTAGAGAGGTTCGACAGTCACTGTAATGGGTTTGATTCCAAGAAATCAATTTCAAGAAACTTAACCTACTTTCTGATACTTAAAGCAACTGAGTTGAAATAACATTGCAAAAAAAGTTTTAAAAATGCGAGGACTTCTTAATACTACATATTATATACTACTTTCACCACAAAAACATATTAAAAACAAGGGTTATTTGTTGCCTGACTCACAACTTACAGTTGACTGTGATAATATGAGTAAACTGTAATGTGTAGTTCCAGAAAACATCCATAATAACCCCCCCCCCCCCACCCCTATGGAGGGCACTTTTACTTTAGACCACCCACACCCTTATAATTTCCGTTCCAAGGGGTGGTTGTCATACACCCCATGCCACAGAATTTTCTGTTATCTAACTTGGTTGGGACACCCCCGAAAAGAATATTTTTATCAAACATGCTGTTGCACTATACTTTTATGCAGAAGATAATTGTATGTTTTCTGTGATAAAGAGAGGAAAAATCTTTTTATTCATCTTAAAACAGTGTCTAATGTTCTCAACTTTGCCTTGCACATAAAGGCCTTTCTTTGTTAATTATTAACAGTGAGTACAGGTGTATGTCACTGACAACCAAGGAGGCAATACCTTACAAGACACAGTAAAGTGGACAAAACTGTTCTGGATTGACGTTTTATTATACAAAAAATCACAAGCCATAACGACCCTTAATGATATATTTGTCCTTTAAACAACATTTAATTCCACACATGGAATAATATTACACAAGGAGGAATTGTGTTACAGCATATCAAAACTTGGTAACAAAATCACCAAGGTAAACAAAATCAAATAATTTTTAAGAAAAACAAATCACATGTTTTTTGATGAAAAAGAATTGTCATGTTAGAATGTTGTGTCCAAATAAATCTTGCAGCAAAGATAACTTGGATCAAGTCATTGACATGCAGCAGTATAATCCTTTGATACATCAGCAGTTAAGAGAGTCAAAGATTCAAGCTGCGATACATACATATGCTACCACTGCAGGGCCATGAGGCAAATCCACAGAGTTGTTTGAATCAAGCTGCATGTTGTGCAACACAACGTGAGACTAAATGGCAAGCCCCTCAGAGAAAAGCCAAGAAATATGGTCCAGCAACTATTAGAGAGGCCCACATAGCAGTGCCAGAAGTTCTTGGCCAACTATGCTTTAACACACAGCAGCATTTCGTGGCTGCTGGTATGGAACGGAGCGTGAGCAACAGGCTGCCATCTTCAAAACAGATGGAAGACCGATCTGGTGGCAAGAAGACTTTTAAGATGACGAAAGTCTGAGGAAAGTGCTATATTTCATTTTGAGTGGTCAAATAAGTTGTAGACTGTCCTTAAGTTTTCGTTGTGTTTTCCCACTGAATGCTTTTTGAAACATTCACAAAAACGTCACGATATTCTTAACATAACAACCCGTCATTTTTTGATTCGTTTTTTTTTTCTTAGAAACAATGTGATTTTTGCATCCCTTTGTGATTTCGTTACTGTGTTTGGATACACTGTAATGCAAGTCCTCCTTGCACAATCAAATTTTCCAATTGTGTGGAATTTGATAAACTTCAAAAGAGAAAAATATAATTGAGGTTCCTTGGCTTCTTATATTTTTGTATAATCCCTTGTAGAATCAGACACTATGTAGAATCTATGCAAATGCTATGTCACAAAGCTATGCAAAACCTATGTTAATCACTCATACATTGCTTTAACCAGATCCTATGTTGTTTCTATGCCAGGACTATGTTTTTTGTATCGAAAATGCTATGTTTTCGCTAGTCAAACGGAACCTACTTAAAAGCTATGCAGTTTTTAAAGGTAGGAATAAAGGAAGAAATGACATAGTTTCCACATAGCCTATACATACAGTTTACTTAGCTTGTGGAAAGAGATTTTAGACTTCATAGTCAGCCTCATAGAAAAATCATAGAAAATAAATAGCCTTCACATAGGACTCAAATAGAGTTTACATAGTAAAATGGAACAGGGAACAGTTGATTAAATAGCTTTTGAATAGGGTTTGCTTAGAATTTAGATAGCCTAGAAATAGAAAAAACATGAAAAACATAGCCTTTATAAAGGTGACATATACTTTGCATAGCATTAAAATAGGGAAAACACGGAACAAATAGCCTTTGCATAGGTTTGAAATAGGATTTTAATAGTATTTGAATAGGTAAAACATATCACATACACAGGCTTTAATTAGAGTTCAAACAGAAATTACATAGAATTGACATAGTCTCTTATGTATGTAGGTTTCGATCTGCTTAATTAAGCAAATGTAGTGTTTAAAATACGTTCGTAAAAATCACCAAAATAGTAAAAATAGTATAAAAATATGAATTACAATACCTTTTACATTGGTAAGAAATAGGTTTTGAAACGAAAAATTGAAAAACTATGGCAATATAATACCACGAACACTAATAGTAACACAAATGCAGTATTTTCATGGAGGTTTCAGAATCGAAACCCCAAGTTTAAGTTTGTTAATCGTGTAGACTTTTTGCTGATGTCGTGCTCTTTCAGTGCCATACAGTTTCCTTTTGACTGCAACGAATAAGTATCTGCAAACAGAAAAGTGGAGATTTTAAGGCAAATGAACATAAAAACAACCTGACGTTTTAGAATTGAAACGAAGGAGTATCAAAGCGTGATGGACCGATCCTTGTTCAGATACGCGAAAAGGGGAGACAACACAGGCAAATCCAAACTTAATTGAGAAAAACATCACTTACCAACGTTAGGAATACTTTTTGTTGAACCTGGCAGGAAAAAGACTGTAAATTGAAGTAAAAAGAAGCGTCTTCTTGTAAAAACGCACGCTTACAGCTCGTCTTCCTTGACTTGAAAGCGCCCGCGTGGAAACAGACAATTTTCACACCTTTTCATTGGTTGAAAAGGCCCACGTGACGATAAAACGCAAAATACGCATGTGTTGAACTCACGGGCTTCCCTGGGAACTAGTGGAAACAAAATGGCTGACAAACATCCACCGAGGCAGGTAGCGTTTCGCAGGTTTGACCTTGCAGTTATATTCAGGAGACGTCCACAATCAAGACGAAGGATCGAACCCAATCTAAAAGAAGAAAACTTAATGCATGGAAGTATCATTTCAAGTGAAGAACTCTAGGGAAAAGCTAGAAAGGAAAGTTAAGACAGGGATGATGGATGTAGCGATTCAATGCTTAACAAAAGTCTTCTCACTAAGAAACTATCTGCAAGCACAAAAAATTTTTCAGCGTTTTAGTTTAAAACACTGCTTTTTACTTTGGAAGTATGCTTAGCCTTCTGTAAGCGCTACCATCAACATGCCTAGTCACTTAAAAGCTATGTTGGAATATCACATAGGAAACGCATAGACTACATATATTTTTCATATGAGTGACATAGGAAAAAATATGTTTATGTAAAAGCTATGTAGCCTTTATCTCATGATAAAGCTAAATGAAAATGTCACATAGTGAATACATAGGCTGCAAATATGTTTCATCACATAGCATAGAATATACATAGCACTATGTAAAAGCTAAGAAACTTGTTGGAAATAAAAGTGAAGATCGAAATGCTATGTAAAAGCTATTTTACTTTGATGCATAGTGAATACATAGGATGCTAATCGGAAGGAAAAGCAGAACTTTCTATTGCATAGTAAATACATAGCTATGTCAAGACTATGAAAAGATTTTGAATAGTATTTGCATAGGTATTCAAAAGCTATGTGCTTTTCAAATAGCCTAAACATAGTTTCAACATAGATTTTGCATACTTTGGACTATGTTGTTTGGTGTGTTACATAGTTAATACATAGGCAGTAGTGAACATAACATAGCTGAAACATAGTCCAACATAGTAAACAAATAGCATGAGCATAGGTTTTGCATATGTCTGGTTCTACAAGGGATGTAACATCAATCCAGAACAGTTTTGCCCAGTGTACTATGAGAGCATCTATGAAAGAACCAGTAAACAGTTAAGAACAAGTTAAAAGAAGGCTAATAGAACATGACCATAACACAGTGAATACCACAATTATATTGTGAAATATAAAGCAATGAGCTGGATGACCAGCATTATTCATGAGCCGATATGACATTCATATTAGATATTATGTAGACTATATCATACAGGTAAGCTGGGAAAAAAAGCATTCAGCTATAACTGTTAATGTAAGATCATCAATAAAAACAATAATTCTTGTTTCATTCAAAGTCCCTGGAAAAAAGACCTTGAGAATCAGAACCCACTCCCTTGGAAATTGCCTCCTCTTGGACCCCCTTCCCACTGGAATTTCTGATGCCCTCCGTGGGGGGAAGTATAAACCACATCCTGGTGTGGAGGGTAACAGTTTCAATTTTCTCATGAACCTATGCAGGTATACATGTAATACCTCCTGGAGTCACTGCAAGTTTTTCTTTAAACTTTTTAAACAGTTTTAATATTGTTGTTAAATGTACATTGTATTTTCTGCTGACACTAAACATGAAAGGCATTTTAAAATAACCTCAGTGAACTGGTAATGAACAAATGTAAACACAGCACTGGTTTATTCATTAAAAGTTCTTCCATGAATCAAGTGAACTCACTCACTTCAATTCCTCATGAACCTATTGTTGTGGTGCATAAAGCTACCATGTAGGCCAATCATTTACATAAAACTGGTAAATGAGGTACAGTATTTCACAAAAATAAATTTTAAACTTTTCAAAGTTATTCATAATAATTGTATTATGTCATATAACCCTAACAAAACTGATGACCAAATTTCTTGTTAGTCTCAATTGCAGATTCAGAATCTGTAAGCCATGTTTTGTTCCTTGTATTTAGTCCACAAAAGAGAAGACATAGTCCCTGCAGGGTTGAACATAGAAACTGGGGATATAACGAATTGCGGCATGACTCAGGAGCTCGCCACGAATGTTTTGTGAAGAAAGCTTAGGAAAAGTTAATGCAAAACATTTTCCGGAATAGGTTGGTCCACGAATTCTATTGCTTAAAAGTGGTGATTACTTTGGAACAAGTGGTCGAGTAAAAGAAGAATCTTAATGAGCAAAACTTCGATCAATGAGGCAGATGGTGAGGCTAACTGGTCGGGTGTTGTAAACTTTCATTGTTTCATTTTCAGCGATGACCGAAATGACATGCCATGTTCATCACTTTTTTTGCTCTCTGGCAATGGTGTAATTTCTCTCATACTCGAATCTAGGCCCTTAATTTTCGTGTATTTGTGCACATGTATTCAATCAATTCAGAAACAAATTGTCAAATACCATACATAAAATAACATAATTATCTTGAAGAATACTTGACTGTAGATAAAGTAGAAAGTCAAAAACTTATCACGAGGAAATCCTGCTTCATGTAGATGTAATTGCCTCTTCATTTCTTGAGCAAGCGAGACTTATGAATATATACTTAAAAAATAACTCACAGGTACCCCCCCCCCCCCCCCCTTTTTACCACTGATAGTTACCTCCCTTTGTTATATAAATTGTTCATCATAATTTAAGCTTACATGTAACTTGCAGTGATGATCTTCTTAGGCTTAACTTGCTTCACGATATCATGTTTGAATCCCTCAGTCGCAAGGACATATGTGAGCATTTTTGATTGGCTCATTTGTTACACAGTTTAATGTGATTAGCCTGATTTGAATTAAGCATTGATAGGCCAAACACAACTAATTTATCTAATATATAGCTTGTGAGAAGGGAGATTGAGCTTTTGATAGTGCAATTAACGTGACCGAAGAGTCAGCTTGAACAACAGTGGTTTTTCTTGCTCTCTTTTTGTGTAGTTTATGCAGTGCATGGAGTATTCTACACTGAGCAAATTTTATTTTACCACTTTGAGTGTCACATTTAGAGGTTGAGGTTGCTGGTCTGTTCCATGCATATTGAGCAATTAGTTCCTCTAGTTTATGTTTCTGCAGATGTTTTCTGACAGGATTTGATCACATGCAGTTAATTTACCACAAAATGATTTTCTTTTACCTCTGTTTAATACGGTGGCCCACAGGGGACATGCTGCAAATAAAAAAGTTGCTGCAAAACAAATAAAGTTGCTGCAAATAAAAAGTAGTTGCTGCAAATAAAAAATAATTGCAGCAAATAAAAAAAAATTGTTGCTGCAAATTAAGTGACAGGAAAGTATATGCGCACGCACTGATGGGAAGAGGAGGACTCAGTATAGTTGTATCCAGGGCCCACTCACAAAATGCTTGGCCTAATCCTCAGTGACAGAAAACTTATTTGAGTTCAATGGAAACAATTATGTTCAAACCCATGGAGTTGCTTTGGGCATAAAAACAGTAGTGTCCTTTGCAAATATCTACAAGGCGGAGACTGAAACAAACCTAATCCAACATAGAAATACCAATGGAAATGTTTCATTGATGACGTTTCCTTTCTTCAGGACTGTAACAGAAAAGACCCAACTTTTTATTAAAGAAACTAACAAATCCCATCCCAAAAATTAAGTCCACGGCTGAAATATGAAATAACGAAATAACTTTCCTTGATACAATAGTTTTCAAAGAAGAACATCTCACTTAGAAATCCATCTTCATTGGACATCAAATCCCACTATAAGCCAACTAAAAACTTCAATAAAATATATACACTTTACCTCGTTCCACCCTCCGGGGGTAAAAAGAAGTTTCATTAAAGGCGAAGAAATAAGATTGATTAGAAAAAACTCCTCAAAAAAAACATTTGAAGAGTGCCTTGTGAACTCGAAGCATACAAAAATCCTAAACCGGATATAGAAAGGTCGTTGTCAGGGGTCAACCTTGACTCGAGACACTGATAGGGGCTAAAACAAAAACCAAAAAAATAAAGAGAGACTATTGCCTTTCATTACAACATAAAACCCAACGGTACAAGACCTTAAAAAGACGTTGATGGCAAACTGCAGTCTACAGGCCTAATAAGAAATCAGCCTCTCAGGGTTGTCATTAAGAGCCGGGGGCCGGGGATTTTCCCCGGCTACTAAGAGAGTGGCCCCCAGCTACTTTTATTGGAAAATAGAAGAAAAATAGAACCACAACAAATGCCTAGCCGTTCAATTCCCCACCTACTTGTTGTATTTACCCGGCAACTTGAAATCTTAGTGACAACCCTGGCCTCTGCAGTGCTGAAAACAGTTTAAGACCTCCGATCATTATCCTACAAAAGACATGCTTGAGTGCAAAAATGTAACTTGAAGGCAGTTGATAATTCAAGGCAACCACAAAAACCACATTGGGAGTTCTGCCTTTAACTTCCTTACAACTATACTGAGTCCTCCTCTTCCCATCAATGCGTGCGCATACTTTCCTGTCACTTAATTTGCAGCAACTGCTTTTATTTGCAGCAACTATTTTTATTATTTGCTGCAATTATTTTTTATTTGCAGCAACTTTATTTAACTTGCAGCAACTTTATTTTATTTTCAGCAACTTTTTTATTTGCAGCAATTCTATTTAATTTGCAGCAACTTTTTTATTTGCAGCATGTCCCCTGTGGGCCACCGTAGTTTAAGCCTTACGCTTTTTTCTTGTGGCGAAATAACCTTAGTTTCTTTGGTTTCTCTAAAATGCCTGGACCTGGATAGCCACATGTAGTAGGTTTTATTTTTGGCTGTGAAGATAATGATTTCCTGAATTTTTTTTTTTGGATGCTAGAAGCCTAGAACTGTCGCCTAGATTGCAGAATACACGACAGTGCATCTGCAGTGATTGGAAGATGCTGGAAAACCAGTGGGCAAATTTATACAAGCAAATTCTTATAAAAAAAAACACAAGGAATTCTCACAAAGTATTTTTTTGTGCAGAAGAAGGCTTTAAAGTTTGAACTGCTTTTTTATTATTTTCTGTAAACTGCAAACGATCATTGCCAACTCCCTTCTGTGAATTTTGACATGTCACTGTGCCTTTTAATATTGGAATGCGCACGCGAAGAATTAGGCCAATCATGAGGCGCATAACATTAACGTTAACCCGCAAGAAACCTACCTATCACAAACACTCACATATGTCTTTGCGACTCTGCAGGATGTTAGAATGAACTTTTATGCACTTGTTCGCAAATGGACTATACAAACGGTTTAGATGAGTGTGTGGACTGGCTGCAACATAGGCTAGGCTAAACAGGTTCTTGTATTTTTGCATGGGTATTAAAGTGGCAAATTTCTGCCGGAAGATTCTTAATCCACAGGTTCTCATTGGTGGGTGTTTACTGTATTTAAATGTTTAATGAAGAACAAAGCATATAAAATAATAAATGGATATGTTGTAGTTAAGTTTTTATCTCAGGTAATTTTGATTTTTCTTTTGTTTCAATTTCATTAGCATACATTACCATACCCAAAAACAAAAGAAAAAAAAAAGTTACATGAGGTGGAAAATTACAACAGATACATTTAGGTGACTGCATAAACACATAAATAAGCTAATTTTTTTAAAAGGGTTTAATATAAATAATTGTTAAATTGTACATAGTTAAAACCCTATCACTCCCAGAGTCAATTATGGAACCACAACATTTAGTTCGTACTCTTGAGCCCCTGGACGAAACCCCTTTATCAGTACTCTCACATGGTACTATTTGTTTTCAGTATTAGACGAAATGAAATTTCGACTTCTTCGTTAATAACGTTTTGATTTTGTCAGTGCACTTTTGGAAGTGAAGAGTAAAAACATCAATAACTTTACATACCGTCATGTCAAGTCCCGCTGTATTGCTGGCATAAAGGTAGTAATGGTTATTCCTCTCATGATACCAAAGTTGAAGCTCTCCTGCCGCACCATCATCCTTACTCCCCCATGACACTATTCCATGTGCCACACAAATCCGTGTAAAGCCCGACCAAGCGCACTGAGCCATTTTGTTTATTGGAAGAGCACCTCGTCCCCAGGCTCTTATCCTAATGAAAATCGCACCTGCCGCAAGGACTTATGGGCTGCATTTGTGCTCTGAAGTGTTTTTTATTTTCTTTCGTTTGTTTTATTTGAGGGTCTCAATGGGGTTAACGATAGGCGTAAAACGGCCAAAAATTTAGCCGATAGCCGTAAAAATTTAAAAAATTGAACCGTTAGCCGTAAATAGCGTAAAAAAGAGTTCACCGTAAAAGAAAGTGTTCCCTAGATTTGCTACTTTTAAGGAAGGTACTAAACTCACTTATGGTTGCGTTTTTTATTTCCCGGCTAGTGTGACTCCGTACGCACGTTAGGCGAAGCGCCTTTTAGGTGTTAACCAAGACCTAGGCTCCTTTTCCGGCGCTTTCTTGGGGAACTAATTTTTTCCATAGCGAAAGTGTGGCTTCTTGCTGGGGATTAATATTTGCAATTTTCAGGAGGCCGTGCCCTCAAAACAGTAGTGAAAAAACACGCAGAGATGTCAGTGTTTGTAAAACACGTTGCCGATAAACAACATTCCCCTGTTTTTCTCGGACGCTACGGTAGACATCGCCATGCCTAGTCCCTGTTCGGCGTCTTCCCACGCAATCTCGGTCAAGGCATTTCGGTGGCGAACTCGCTCGGACCACATGACCCGAAAGGCATCAGCCGCGCGGAATAATGCGGCCTACGGACAAGGCAACGGCAAGACAGTCGTTCCGTACAGTCGTTCGCTATCATTAGAAACACTGGACACGGGAATTTTGTTATTGGCCGTTTTCACACTAGACCTAGAAATGGATCATCCGTCTGAGACTAGCCTGTGTACAGTCGCGCCCTCCCCACAGACACCCCTTCTCCGATTTTTTTCTGAGGGGAAGGGGCGGTTGTACACAGGCTATCTGGAACGGATAATCCTGTCTTCAAAAGGCAAGCAGATTTTTTATTCAAAATTAAAACTAGTCCATTGCCAAATTAAGACGTATCACCTATCTGACGCGAATCATCAAACGGATAACCCGTCTCACACGAATAATCCATTGTGACTCCACTACACAACATCAACAGACAAAACGTAATGGCAAATAAGTTTATTTTGGGACGGCTTGGCGAGAACCAACCCTACAAAGTATTTATGTAAATACAATAATAGGTGAATACTGGTGAATACCTAATGTACAACACTTGTAAACTAGCTTTCACAAAAAGATAAAACTCGTGCGACAAATGGTCGCTCTTGACCTGAATCTCCCATTTACTGCGCTTTTCACAAACATGCGAACTCTAAAGATCAAAAGCCGCCTTCACAATTGCGTTTTTCGCTGCTGTCAATCATAATTACGATCACAAGCAACGAACCTTGAAACACAGAAACACACAAAACGGATCGAAAGCCACCAATCACAAATCACAAACCTTGACCTTTTGAACCCGTTAAAGTAAAGTTTTGTTTCCTAAGAGGTCCGTTAAGATGATTGACGGCAGCGAAAAACGCAATCGTCAGTTGGCTTTTGAACTTCAGAATTCGCATGTTTTTGAAAAGCGCAGTAAGCAGGCAGGCTTAGTGCAAGTTAGGCTGCCAGTTATTCTGGGGAAACTAATTAATAAAACTCAGACAACGCATAACTGGCACACGGAACACGGTAGTAGCACAGAGGCTAAACAAAAAGAAAAAACTGCTCACAACTGGTCGATCTCGACCTGAATCCCCCAAATGAGCACACAGGCTTAGTGCCAGTTAGGCTGCCAGTTAGGCTGGGGAAACTAATTAATAAAACTCAGACAACGCATAACTGGCACGAGGAACACGTACGGTAGGAGCACAGAGGCTAAGCAAAAAGAAAAAACTGCTACAACTGATCGATCTCAACCTGAATCCCCCAAATGAGCACACAGGCTTAGTGCCAGTTAGGCTGCCAGTTAGGCTGGGGAAACTAATTAATAAAACTCAGACAACGCATAACTGGCACGAGGAACACGGTAGGAGCACAGAGGCTAAGCAAAAAGAAAAAACTGCTACAACTGGTCGATCTCGACCTGAATCCCCCAAATAAGCACGCAGGCTTAGTGCCAGTTAGGCTGGGGAAATTAAATAAAACTGTGATCAACGTATAACTGGGACCGGGAACACTTCAGGAGCACAGAGGCTGAGTGCCAAGAAAACTGGGAATTATCTCCACTAATGTACCCAACAAGGCACGTAGCCCAATAACCAGTAAGGCTGCCATAAAAGGCTAGGGCGGGACATTGAGGGTAAACAATGAATAAAGACCCTGGCTAGAGGTCTGTAACATTGCCTGCAACCTAACAGCGTCAAACGAGACTTACGTCGCCTCCTAAAGAGCGGTTCCGGGACAGCTGACCTAAGCATACATGGAAACTAAATATATCAAGTAAAGGAGCAGGTGCAAAACTGAGATAACTAGTGTAAAAGTACATAAAACAAGAAACGGGAAAAAGGCTGAAAACTAGCAGAGCTGAGCTACCGCTTACAAACTGAAGTAAATGCAGTCAGACGGAGGCCAGAAAAAACCTGCCCAAAAAAAAACCCCGAAGGAAAAAAATGCGGGCAGGAAATCTGGGTGGGAACCAAGGCTCAAGCTCAAAGCCCTTCCTACGGGACTTTACAATGTAATCGAGAATATGTTGCTCCTAAAAATAAATAAAACAAAAATTTAAGAAAAACCAAGGAGAGGTTGGTTCGTAAGCCTAGATGACGAACACGTGATATACGCAGCCTTATATACCCCTGATATGGCTACCCATGGTGCACCCGGCCTAGTTCCCAGGCCATGTTGTATCTCGTGCCGTCAAAATATTTATTTCTGCCTTCTTCGCGGGCTCATTCGTCAGAAATAACATTTCTCTAGTGTGAAAACGGCCATTTCGGTTAAAATGAATGTCACGCCCCGGCCTTGAGTTGGGCGTTCGCGTGTCTGCTTTTGCTTTCTCACAAAGATTATTTTTAAATTGACTACTGACATTTCTATGTGTAAAATAATATCAGAAGTGCAATACTTCATAAAAGTATGATCTATCAAATGTTAAAATTTTTCAAAGGAATAGCTTATTTCATCCCGAGATGATCCGAAGACCTTTATTTTGATTTAAAGATACAAAAAAAATACAGGTTAATTAATATTTAACTTTTTGAAACAAAAGAAGGTAATTTTTAACTTTTTCGTTAACCGTAACTGAAAAAAATTAACCGATAGCCGTAGAGGAGCCAAAATTTTAGCTGATAACCGTAAAAGCCACCACTCCATTGAGACCCTCTTATTTCCCATGTGGGGGAAAGAAAACTTAGACAAGATCAACAAAATGCACATTCAAGGTGACGTTTTTCATCTTCCTCAAAATGCGTAATGTTTGAAAACGATGCTCTGTGCTCAAGCAAAATTATGCTGACAAATACAGGCAAATAGAGAAACTCTCATTGTGACTGAATGGAGAAGCAAACACTTGAAAAAAGCGTAAACCCGGCACATAAAAATATGTGACAGGGAATTTTCTCAGCCACGATTTTCTCTTTTCATTTTTTTTTCAAGTGTGATGTCGCCACCGGGATTACTACTCTCTCTTTAACCTGTCGGACCTGCTTCACTTTTTGAAGATGTCCTCTTTTGTAGTTCACTCGTTTCGCCTTACCCAGGCGAAAATGGTCTACGGCGCAAGCGAAACGAAAAATACTGCCTAAGTGTAGGTTATGTTCTCGTCCGATGCTTGCTGTTTTAGGAACGGACAGTTAAAACAATTTAATGATGGAGAGGGAGGGGGAAAGCAAAAACATTTTATACAGACCAAAAAAATTTATGCAAACCACAATCAAAACAAAAAGAAAACTCCAGAAAATCCAACCCCTTACCCTTTTATATACCATTTTTGACGAAAAAGGTCCCTTTAGCATATCTTCTATCAGTGACAAATGGTGCCTCTTCCACATATAATTGTTTATATTGTTTATAGAACTTTGTATCCCTTTTGACTGCTGTAAATGCACTTTTTTTTTTTACATAGAATAGCCTGTACACCGACGTTGTTTTATTTTACTTTTTGTTCCTACTTCCTTGCACTGGTGGTCAATAAATCCCCTGCGGTTTACATTTTATCACCCGCGCTCGACGGACTTTTGAAGAGGAAGTAGAGAGTCTGTCAACAGGCTACTAATCTCAAAAACAGAACGTTTTCTGGACTTTTCAAAGCCATTTCATTCATCTTTTAGCCCTATTGGGCCCTTTAACAGACCCAAATGACAGATTTCCCTCCCCTTTAATATACTTAAACTAGTGTAATCACCACCTTTTCTTATACAGCGATTTCGAGAAAGGTTGTCGGAAGGCTGGTATGGCCAGCCGAAATATTGTTATGAAAAAACAATACACGTTGTTCTGAATCAGCTTTGCACTGGTCTTCTCGTTTTTGGTATATATATATATATATTAGTTGTTTTTGGCTTGTCAACATTTAACTCGACAAATCGGACTAATCACAAACTGTGTAAGAAACTAGCTAATGAAAAACACCAATATAGGTAACCCTTTCCGGCGGAGCCTCCTCGCCGTAGGCCAATATAGGAAAACCCCCAGGTCTGGTTTTTTTAAAAGATACTATTCTTAAACATTCTCTTTATTTCCAGCCAGGAATCACAAAATATTGGCGTTCTGAGTCCTGAACACATTGAGTGATGCCATAAACAACAAGTTTACTCCGCTACAAGATGTGATGCTCATCCTCTCCCCTGAGTTATTTCGAATCCGTTTCTCTTTGTCTTTAAAACACGCATCTTCCATATACATGCTAAGCAGCTGTTTTATTAAAAGGCCGGGAATAAAATATATAAAACATTTCAATAATTGAAGTATTTGTTAGTTTCCCTGAAAGCAGAAATACGTATTATCAAGTGAGAATAACGGGACATAGAGGGTAAGGCCCCGCAGTCAGTTCAGCAGGCCAGCGGCTTTGGAAAAATATGACAATCATTGCACCAAACGTTATTTTAGGACAATTAAAAGCTGTTGCTAGGATACATAGAAAATGTTAAATTCCCTTACAGCTATGCTACCGTTCTTTTATCGCTTTTAGGTCTCGGACCGCGCTGCCGCTCTATCTAAAGTTCTTTAAAAACAAACGGCCTTTGACAGCTCATAATGGAAAGAAACAACCTCATTGAACAACAAAAGC